>JALDNG010000041.1:812500-1045000 GCA_024349245.1 Neodontobutis hainanensis
TGTTGGTAGTGGACTCATTTTTAACCTTTCATTTTAATCTTTACATTAAATATTAAACTGGCTTACTCAGCACTTCACTCTAATGTATTTTACAGGAACTGCCTATCTTTTAAGAGCTTAAACCTTTGTCATTAGTCTGAAATAAAGCAGGGTGCAATCCCAAAGGATGTTGCTGACGAGTGTCATTGTTGTCAAAGCTTTCAGAAGTTCAGAAGGCAAATGAAACTGGGTCTCCCGTGTTGCTGCATACTTGAAAATACTTGAAAATACTACTGAGCTAGGGGAGTCCCCCAAACTTTCAGAAGATTTTTAAGTTGTGATTTTATTCTTTACTTTTGTTGAAATTAGGAAGCAAGACAGAAAAATAAATACAATTTTGTGTAGTCCAGTGTCCCCACCCCCCCTACAGTCATGGTATTTGGTTAAGATGTTGTTACCCTTAACCAAATTAGAGGTGTAGGTATCAGAGGTTTCAAATTTTAATAAGGATCAGCACTGAAAGAACTTTGCCATGTGTGTTACAACGTCCTACCCCAGCTCATTAGTGCATTAACGTAAGCTACTTTGGATGTTCTCTAGTTCTTTATTCCGAGTGCCTTTGCTCTGAGACTTTTCAACAAATAAATCCACCTTTTAGAGAGACTGTACAATTGATTGTCACACAGTCAACCTTGGATTTAGTAGATTATTTAGTTTTTTTATATCAAAAATTACATTTCTTTCAAATATATTGAGTCTGCATCATTCACAGATTAAATCTAATACTTGAGGATATGATGGTTTTTGCATCATGTCCTCAAGTATCTGTGCCACTGTGAAGTACGACATGCAGGACGTTATCTTGTCACGGTGGCGTCGGTCTATCTGTCTGTCTCTTTGCATGAACACAGTGCCAACAGTGTAACTTAGGAACAATGTGTCATCGTGTTTGTAAACCACTGGGTTTCAGTGTGGCGCTGATACAGTGACAGAGATGTTTGAATATCATAACAAATGATGTACTTAATATTTCACTTATTAATGTATTGCTTTGTTTGTGACAGGCTTGGCACATGTGGGTTCAACTTTGGGGCCATTTGCACAACACCAAACAAATAATATATTATCAGAACACAAGGTTTTTGGAGAACAGAAACACAGTCAATAGTTGTCTGGGGCCTGGCTGTTACATCATCGTACATCATCAAAACATACCTCATCAGCCAGATTCAAAAGTGTGTGTTTTTGTGGAGTGAGGACACTAAACAGCCAAATCACAACAGAATCTTTGATTGTAGAAAAATATATTTGAAAAAGAAAGTGACATTAACTGTTTGTTTTTTTTTAACTTTTTGATATATTTCACTCCATTAGTCTCCGTGTGTACATCCACACTAAAATATGAAAGCATTATAGTGTGGACATAGCCCTATACTCGTCTGTCAGTACTGGCAGGTCTCTTGTTAACAGGAGGTTATGTCACATGACTTGGTCTCTCTATTCCCTGTGTTTTTCACCTTCTGTGTAGCATCCTTTCTCTAACTTAATCTCCTTGTGACGTATCTCTTGCACCTTGCTGTTCCTCCGTCTACTGATCAGGTTCTATCAGGCTGAAATAATTTAAAAACATCATTATAAGTGAAACCAGTCTAGTGGGAAACCAATTAACCTTTACATCCTCACCTTCCCCCAGGCCCAAGACCTGAATGTGATCGAGGAAGTGATCCGCATGATGCTCGAAATAATCAACTCCTGCCTGTGCAACTCTTTACACCACAATCCCAACCTGGTGTATGTGCTGCTCTACAAAAGGGAGCTGTTTGAGCAGTTCAGGACGCACCCTTCCTTTCAGGACATCATGCAGAACCTGGACACGGTCAGTCCACTTTTTCATCACCCAGATATCAGGAATTAAGAGAATCCTAATAAATGTATTCCTCTGCATTTGTGTTAATTATTAATCTTATTCCACAGATCAAGGTTACATAGACTTCCACTGAATGTCTCCTGGGTCTTTAGGGAAAGTTTTCAGAACATGAGCAGCCCTGCAACATATGTGAACTGCATTGTTAACATTGAGTGCAGCTAGACTGTAAAGCATGCCGGGCTCAAGTAGTATCGATAAATTAATCAGTTCCATTGTGTCTAGAGACTTCCTGTCAAATATTCATTGAGTTTGTTGTGATGGGGGAGGGACACGACCACAGAAAGCTGTCATTCATGGCTGTATTAGTCATGTAGAGTCAAAGAACTAGCTTCTGTGTCTTTGTATGTATGTATGTGAGTGTGAGTCATTGGGAGTTGGTGCATACGTCGCCATAGGCTCGATCCATAAGAACGAGGGAAGCATGCTCGTCACAATCCCTCAGTGCAGTCAGCCTCCCTTATGCTATTCTCTGAAGCCTTGCAAATCCATGTATGTGAGCACAAGATTCAGGATGATGGGTTGCTTTTTTGCTCGTCTAAATTAACCCCTTTATATGCGAGACCTCCGGATTTAATGAAGAGATTAGTATTGGATAGATACGCGGCTCATATAAGCTCAAATGTTTCTAAAGCAGCTACAGAGCATTGGTAACAGGAAATCTAGACATACTGTATTTCACTGTTGGTTTAAAAGAAAACATATAAAAGAATGTTGAGGAATACATTTACATTTTCACATATTTCTCCAGGGAAGCAATAAGAACTCAAAATAAAGTTTCATTGATATCTGAGTTAAATCCAAAACCCAGAAGGTATCAGATAATTGCCGGGATGAAACTTGCTTCAACCCTTGCGGTGTTTTATAATTCTAAAAATATAGTACAGTAAATACATTCATTGTCGTTTTTGTACTATATAATTAGTCTCCATGCATAATTAAAGTTTGTTGCAAGGATTTTATCTGTTGCTAGGTAACACTAACACATTTTTAATACTTGACAAAAGACAATCGCACGGGTTTGCTAAGTTCTCAATACACACGTTATAATGAATGAAAAGCTCTATATGGAGTGCATAGTGTTATTGATCTGTACACTTGAACACATTGCGCCCGGTGTCGTCATATGGGGCGTGGATGTCGCAATCTTGATGTGACAGCTCCAAGCTGGGATTAGAAAAGTCAAAGCTCTTCATGACAGAGCAGGGAGTTGCTATTAAACCTCAATGAGATCAAGATGACAGGACTTCCCCTGTAATAAGAAATGGAACTATTGAATGATGTTGGGGTAATACAGTAGCCTGACTGCTCCTGTATGTTCCTGTACTGATAAAATATGTATTGTCAACTGTAGTTTTAAAGAATAAGTGAATGACTAAACATCAATTATTAACACCTTAACATTTTAGTCATCCTGTCTACTTGGTCACTTTCCTCATCTTTTAGGTGATAGGCTTCTTCAGTCAGCGGCTGGAGCAGGCTGGTAGTGACTTGTCTGTCGAAAGAGTCCAAGAAGTCATAATGAAAGGAGCCCAGGCCCTGCCAAAAGACAGGCTGAAGGTACGTTTCAAACCCACAAATGCACACACATGAGGGATCGATAATTATTTTTTGTGGAAGATAATAAAATGTGTGACTTGCTACAGAAAAAGATGTGTATATTGTTTAAGATGAATGGAAAGCCCTAACAATGTGCTGTCAAAAGCCAGGCCGTGAAGTACAGGAGATTGAAATGCCGCAGAGAAAATGAGTTTGCCTGGACAGGTGAGGGAACGAGAGGTATGGGATAGGTTAATGGACTGGAGCGAAGGAACCACGGAGCCACAGGGAAAGGAGACAAAAGGCCAAAGCCCAATCCTCATTAGCATTAATGCCCATGTTCATCCCATCTCTGCTGGCTGGCTACATGCGAACATGTAATGACATTTCAAGGAGATTGGGGGCTAGGGGGCACTTTGTCATGGGTACAAACGATTGTGGAGTGGGTGTGGGGGACATAAATCTGCCACCGTGCCTCGTTACCCAGCACTCTCTACACTGGCGAGGATCTCTCACCCCCGCCCCTCCCAGTGCTCCTCCATTCATCAGCAAGGAAATATGTAACCAGTGGTCTCCCCACTCCGATCTTCACTGGCACTGAGGCTCTTAATTGCACGTTTCATCATGTGTTTCATGTTCTATACTTGGCGGCCGGCTGCGAGGCATTTGTCTCGTTTGCTGCTGTGGAAGAGGAATGGTGCGTAGTCCATGTGCTCCCTCTCAGGCAGCACCTTGGAGCGGTAATGTAGCAATCGACCATCGAGCCATACAATTACATATGGAGCCATGTGAATAACCCTGTCATGTCCTTCAGCCGTGGCTCTACCATCTGTATGCACTAATGCTGAGGCAGGAATGTGTTGGGAATATGAGTGTTCATCTTTGTCTATTTGCAGATGATTGCTGTGTTTAGACTCGTGACAGTTTAATTGTGGTGCCCAGTGTGCAAGCCATTGTTTATGTGAATAGGTGTTTGTGTGCTGTAGTGGCTATATAGTTACTATAAATGTATCACTACTGGCAGCAGGAGGCACTTTTACTTGCATTGTGTTTCAGAAACTCCAAGAGGCTTGCTGCATGCTTGAAAACGTGATTCACAGTATTCAAAATTGTTTAAACACTCTACAAAAGCCAAGCCGGGAAAAAAGCAGGCAAAAAGGTGACTTTGAAAGTTAATGGAAAACCTGAGTGTATATAAAGCTCACTCATACAAACTTGCCTGTGTTGTTCGCTCTACTATTGGAGTGCTTTCCAGCTCCACAGGGTGATATAAAGCAAAGAGAATATCTGGCCAATGTCTCCTGTGGGAGCCGCCCTGCCGTTTGATGGTGCCATCACTCAAACAAACGGCTGTCTTTCTACCTGCAGCATCTCTTCATCTTATGAGCTCATTGTGCTCTTTCACCCCCAATGTGAAAATCCATAGGTTGGAATAATGTTGTGTGCAATCATCGATAAGTTGGTAATTACTCAGTTAAAGCTCTTAGAGGTCTTAGTCTCAAACAGTCTTGTGCAAAGAGAGGTCTGTCAGGTAAAATAGAATCTGTATCTGTTTTTTTTTTTAGTTTACTGTTCTTCTGGGCTAAACTGGCAATTGAAAAGAAAAGAGATTAGTTTTGGTTGAATTAAAAAGAAAAGAAAAAAAAAAGACCTTTAGTTGTTTTACTGAGACAAATTACCTGAAGACTCAAATAAGTTGATGTAGATATGCAAATAAGAACCCAACTGAAAAAACAAATGGAGGTAAACACCCTCAGTGGCCAGTCACTCAACTGTCTCCATCAACTCTTTATGTGTGTGTTGTTTCTGGGTGTGAGACTGTCGCGGCCAGTGCCAATGGAATGTGTTGTTTAGCAGCAACCAGCTGAAATCTGCCTTATTGAGCTTGAGATATCCCACAGACTGCCTGGCTCCTCAGGGTGACAGAGTTCAGAGCAGGGGCTTACCGGCTGTTACTCCATGTTTTACGTAAAACAACACTTTTATGTGCCACTGACTTTCCAAGTCCATTACGTTTCTTTGCTTTAGGCCTTCACCAGCATATTTGTCCAGTCATATGTCGTCTTCATCACTGATCTAGCCTCTTATGTATGTTATTATTATACAGCTCCAATGAACGCAAGCATAATCCCCACAAATAAATCCAACAAACGTAAGCACATTGACAAGTAATCAAAATAGTTGATTCACTGCAATGCTCTAATAGTGTTGTAAAATAAGTGGTCCCTCCCAAATTTATGATCAGTCCTTCGCCCAAAGCTAAATGCTCACTAAGAACACATGTGATCCCTTCTTCTTTGTCTTTGCGTGTGTACATGTCATACTTTTTACCCTTGTTTTAACCACCCATAGTGACTAAAATAAAGTGAGCTACACCCATTTTAATAAGATGGTCAGTGTTGTCAGAGTATACATTAAATTTATGAGCAAGTTTAATCCAGTGTGTAGACAAGATGGCCTATGTTCTTTTTATCAGAGATGTTTTTGTTCTTCTTATGAAAAATAGCCTTTCATAGCTTGTGCATTTTCAGTTCATCTTTTCTCCTTTGTCACATTCTTCTCTGTCTGGCTGGGCTCTGTTAGTGTTGCAGAGGAGGGAACATCCAGTCCCAAGTGGAGATATGAGGCCAGCCAGTGGGTCTGCGTTCAGAGGCGAGGGCCTGACCTGCCAGGACCCATAACCAACTGATATGAGCCCAGCCAAGTGGGTCCAGACGTGGAACAAAAAAAAAAAAAACAGAGCAAGGGGAGGGTGAGACATGGCGGCGCAGGCTCTGTAGATACCGAGAGCCAAAATGAATGCTCACTGTGGGCAGAGTAAGGACAGAGATAAAATTGGAGATGGGATTTGGCAGCGTCAAGATGCTCTCATTAGGAAAGGGTGCACTGGGACCTAAAAGAGACACACTGTCAGCAAGGCACAAAGTGATATCTGTAACTCCAAAGTGAAAAGAGATAAACAAATATACATTTATTCCACTTTAAGACATGGATTTATGTGTATGTTAACATGGCAGTATTTGACGATTTAATGTTTTAATAATCTTGATAACCTTCCTTCCATAACCAATTATGTTTTCTATATCATGCTGATTATAGCAGGTCATAATCCATTTAAATCTTTCTATATTTTTTATTTGCTTGTGCTTGCAAATGAACCAAGCTGCTAAATAGAAACGGTGTTAGCGAACAATGTG
The DNA here is from genome assembly GCA_024349245.1 of Neodontobutis hainanensis. Lineage (NCBI taxonomy): Eukaryota > Metazoa > Chordata > Actinopteri > Gobiiformes > Odontobutidae > Neodontobutis > Neodontobutis hainanensis. The sequence continues at coordinate 819,140 of JALDNG010000041.1, forward strand.
ACTTTTTTGTCTTTCGTGATGTATTGGAGTAGCAGTTGCTGTCAGTGTCCAATGAACTTTTGATGAGCTGGTAATGTGCTCTACGAGACAGTCACCTACTCACAAAATTCCAGCCAGATAATACAGTTCCTGCATTGTGTCTAGCCGTCACAATGGTGTGGTGTGTGTGGTCTAGCCTCAGTAGCCTGGCATATGGCCTGTGACCCTGTAGCCCCTCTGTCTGTGTCATTATGATACCAATAGTGCGTTGGTGAATAGAGGCAGCCAGGACTCAATAGAGCCGGCTGGGACTGTCGCATAAAGGCCCTCGGCGTCTGTCTTTCACTGCAGACTGATTACTGGATTGTGTGTGTGTGTATATGTGCATGTGCAGACAGAGGCTTTTAATGAGCTGCTCTTGTATTATTGATGCTCGTCTTTTTCTACCTGCCTGCTGTTAGGTGGGCTGCCTTGTGTACATGTCCTGTAAACATTACAAGCTCCACAAAGAGTAGTGGCTACAAAACAGTAATAATAAAACATAATATTTTGTAATCAATTTTTAGGTGTTTTGTTCTACTGTAGCACTTTTTTCATAGTTGAATAGGTATAATTGTAAATGTGTAGAACAACAAATATTTTATTTTTATTTATTTTTGTTAATATAAAAAACCTAAAAACCTTCTTGTTGTGTGTAATTTATGTGGTATGGGCCAGCCTTTCACTAATTTGTTCATAATCAGCACTCTTGTTCTGCTGTTAAGCCCTGATAAACTGTTGCTGGGTAAACTCAGCGTCAGTGTGTGTCTCGTAACAAGCCTTGTCAAGACAAACCATTCCCTACTAATCGGGTTACTCAACACTTTTCTACAGGCTTAGACCATAACATCACCGGCTGGGTACGCACTGAAAAGGACACTGCAGTGTTTTGTTTTCATGTGATTAGATTACCTTTTTGTGTACTGCATGTATTTATGAGGTCAGAGCCATCAACCGCATTCTGTTGGCAATCTGTTTTTATCTTTGTCCAGTGCTGACTTCTCATCCAGCAAACACTATTTGTCTTTATCGTTCTCCTGCTGCGTTCATGAGGTGGTGTTAGCGCATTAGGCAGCTTTGAAAGGGTCAGCGGCTGGATGGTAGAGTGATACCTGCCGCTGTAAACAGTTGTACCTAACACATAGATGGAATTACACCTGCCATTGAGCTACTGCACCTGACAGAGTGATTACTGAGTGGCCCAGGGAAGTTAACCCGCATTCATCTAATGGGACATGTCACACACTTGGTCACAGCATTTTGTCCAATGGGCTACTGGAGTTTCTTTTTTGTTTTTTGTGTCCAAACATGATTAATATGAATAGACTATGAATAGTCTTTTTTCACACACTGGTTTTCAAATGCAAATATGTGTATACCCAACTAACAAGAAGCAAAGACACTTAAGCGGCCAATGGTTACAACATACTACTCTAAATGTACTGCGGAAATGAATGAAAATTCAGAAAAAGTAAATTGACAGCTTGTCTGTTTTGGATTAGGCAACTATTTCAATATCATTTGTTACAGGAAACATAAATCTATCTATTTAATGGTTGTAGTTTCAGAAAAAAACTGCAAACAAACAAAAAAACAAAACACAAAAGCTTTGATATAAAGGATGTGTAAAAGATGTTTATTATATCACATTCTTTTATTTGTTTTCAAAGTAACAAAACACTCTTTCAATTTTCTTTGTCTTGATAGAAATTTCCAGAGCTCAAGTTCAAATATGTGGAGGAAGACCAGCCTGAGGATTTCTTCATCCCTTATGTCTGGTCCTTGGTTTTCAACTCGGGAGTCGGCCTTTACTGGAGTCCACACGGCATTGAGCTCTTCAGCATGGACTCCGGCTGAAACCCCTGTGTTTGCTTTTCCCTGTCTGTTCACTCTTTTGAAACAAAAAAGACTGACAACATGCGTGTGTGTTGGGTAGGTTTGTGCGCGTTACCCTTTTATAGTGTGTGCACGCTGTTTTGAAAGTGCCTCAACCTTGTACAGGACTATGCTTTTTTCTTGTTGTTGTTTTCAGTTGAATCAAAGGCTTCCTATTCCTCCTTCCACGTGATTATCTGCTTTGACAATGCAGAGCTCCATTTGTACTAGTTAACGCGTGTTTACAGATAGACATGGAAGTTATCTTATTTAATGTCTGAGCAGCTTCTACAGCACAGTGGTTGAGGTGTCGCAGTGAGTTTGAGGAGCTCAGGACACTGGCGATAGATAATCCCACAATTTTGTTGCATACGGAGAAGAGGTCAAACTAAATGTATGCACCATGTTACACTTCGCTGATAACCAGCATTTACTGATTCCCCAATGCTTACACGTAGTACAGACCTGTTATCCAAAGCAGTAGTAGGGGTTCAATTTAAAGAAAATTATAACCAAGTACAGTTGTTAGTAAAGGATTTTTTTTTTTTTAAAGAAAGTCAGAGAAAGATAAATAGTTGCAAACAGAAGGTTTCTGCTGTATTGAAGCTAACAGTGGTGTAACTCACTAAATTACATTTTAGTTAGTCCCTGGATACAAATAGGTTGTTTCTGATTTATAGGATTCCACTGTTGCATTCAGCTCATTTGTTTGACTTTCTCTTGTCTTTTGTCATTTACATTTTTTCTCCTGATGGAAACCCAAGGCAAGAACAATAACTGGGACAGTCATTAAAGCCTGTGTCCTGCTGTGCATAATTACAGTTGTCTCTTTAATTTGTCTTTTATTTGATGTTTAATTGCAGAAGTTGCATTCAATTATTTATTTTGATGTATGTATATATATATTTCTTTTTAAAATAATATATATATATATAGACCCTCAAAATATGCCCTAGTAGTACTGAAACGCTACTAGTGAAGAGGGTAGAAATGCATTAGTACTATACCCACTTCCCAAATGGGAAACCGGCTTCATATAATTACAAAAAATATGACCACAGCTCTCATTTTGTGGCAAATATTACTTTGTTTAAATAAAAATATTGAGCAGTCACTGTGTGAGCAGTGCCAACACAGTCAAAGTGTCATGTGGTTATTGAACAAAGACAAATGTGTTTTATTGCCCTGGTCTAAATCAGAATGTTACGCTGACATTGTAGTTGTGTCAGACAAACATCCCAAGAGGTTTTGATGTTTGTCAATGAAGTGAAGTGCAGTGGATCTAACTAGACTCCATGGGAAATGAGAAACTAACTGCTCGCTGCGGTTCCTACTGTAAACACCCACTTCCTTCACATATATAGAGCCGGTCAGTTGGACACCGAGTTTGTTTTCTAGTCTTTAGAATTGAAGTTTGCGAAATTAATTAGTTACTTAGTCATGATCACGCCACATATCTATTTTAAAACTTTTGGTTCATGTAACCGTTTTAGTTTGTCCATCCATCAAAAACAACACAAAATGCCTTGAAACCCATTTATGCCACAAAATTCTGAAACATTGTCTTCTGACATGTTGTCGCTGCTCTGGTTGAAGGAGCAGCGGCGGCAGAACATGACGCATTAAACCACTTCAGGGGGAAAAGTTTATGACACAATGGCACCCACTGTCACTGGAGCTCCCACTTCCCAAGAGAATTCCATGCTTTTCGTCTCTATTGTATTGATTTTCATGCCTGAAATTCTCTTATTCTCAAGGACAATATAATGAATGCGATATGATGTAAAGTATAGGCCATTTTCCACACAGGGTCAATGGCAGGTTACAGTGAGACTGCACAGACTGCGGCTCGTTCTCAATGCAGCGACCCTCACCTGCTTCCCACTCTATTATCCAACTGCCAGATGGTTGAGGGGAGGCTTTCACAAGTGACATAGCCCTCCTTGTTTTCTGTTTGGTACAGGGTCACCTTACCATGGGCTCTTATTTCAGGTGACAGAGGCAAGATGGATTGAGCAGGGACTTCTGGGAAAGGTAGTTTGTTTTTCTGTTGGATTCTGTTTGTGGAAAAAACAGCTGAACTTTATGACAGGAGAAAACACCACTGACTTGATTTTTATCCACTGATGATTTACTCAAAAAAGAGAAAATGGACATCGGGTCAGGTTTGTGTATTAATATCTACGTCCTGCATGATAAGCTTGTAAAACTTATTGAAAAATGATTGGAAGGATAGTTTTGCCAAAGTGACTTCCTGCACTGAAGTACAGAACGCAAAACTGTTTTATACATCTTCACTTCAAAACTCACTTTATATAAATGACCTATAAAAGGAAATGGGTCACAGAGGCCTCCAGCTACTAGATAGAAAGTCATAAATGGAATCCCTGAACAAAAAACACAGCGGAGGAGTACAATGGCCTGCTCTGCTCTGTATGTCCTTCCTCTGGATAAAGACTTCTATCAAATCTAACTGGAACACAACAACCCCAAATTTTAATGTATTTTAATGAAAACCTCACGTTATCAACTGTTAAGACAAGTTGAACCTCTGGCTTTATCTTGGATTATTTTGAATGATTGGTGTTCAAACCTGCCCCAGAGATTGCACATCAGTTTTTATGATGCGATGCTTCTCTTATACATGGGATGACTGCCTGATTTTATGCCCTTCCAGGACAGTGCCAATGAAAAAGGATCAGCTTGATAAAAGGTGCAATACAAGTGAAGGACAGTACCTTCCTCACAATACATTTTTGATTGTACAGTGCTCTCACAGGAACATACATTTTTTCTGTTTTGGATCAGTTACAAACCTCTCTCCAAATCAAACTGGCACAAACTTGTCCTGGAGCTTTCCCCTTTTGAAATACTTGACCTGTCTGCTGCATTCCACCAAAGGACAGTTCCTGGAGGTGTGGGCCCCTTATCTCTGCTTCACTGTGGCCTCTGTGCTGACCAACGCTGTGGACAGGCAATGGACTTTTTTTTCCATCCTTGTGCTGTGTTAATGCGTTCGTTTATGTTTTTTACGTTTTGAGTATATTTAGAAAAAAAAACTTTCATGTCTTTGCTTAGAATATTTCCACTGGACAATCTCGGCTGAGCTGTTTTACTGGGGAAACATTATCTTGTATTGAATAGAAAGCTATAAAGTTTTATATGACCTTTAACCTCAACCCATTCACCAAAAGGTCATTTATTAAACAAGGATGTTACAGGAGCAGTTTATAAAAAAAGCTGGCTTTTTCTTTGTAACAAATTCCGATATAACACAACCACACCTGATCTTTACTCCCCCAATGATTTATCTTATTTTTTTAATTATGCGCTGACATTTACCAATGTAGGCGTTTTGCTCTTCCTTGAAAAAATATCAGATGTGCAAGACGGAAAAAAAACTTTTCTATCTTTTTAATTAAAATAGTCTTTTTTTAATCCGTCTTACCTTAGAACTGACAAACTCCGATCTCCAGCCTATTTCCAGCTCACACAGAACAGGCCTCTTTAATTGCATATGCATGACCCATTGTCTGGAAGCTGTCACTGTGTCAATATATCATAGTAAAGGCCACGACTCAAACCCAGAATATTAATCAGTGTTATTCCTTTGCGGTGCTGTAGTACCCAATTGCATTGTGTGAAACTGAGCCACAGTGCTGGTCTTAAGAAATGGTGAGGATCCCATTGGAAATACTTTTACATATTACTCTGCTAATGGGGTTGTTTGTTACCTCTGTTTATTAATATTAGTTTGAGGATAAGATATTATATTATACTAAAGCATTTTCCAATTTAACCATGTTGTCATTTAGTAAAGAGTCGGTCATATTGAACTTAAATCTGCGAATGAACAATGAAGCAATGACCAAATGAGGACAATTTTTTAAACTCTAATATTTATAATGTAAAAGCTGTTTGCTTTGTAACAAAAGCACTGTGGCATTTTTCAGGTTAGTATTTGAAGGACCAAATTCAAATTTGAATGCTGTATGTGTTTAAATAATTGCTCATAATGTGTCAGGGCTTATTTGCAACCTGCAGAGTTAAGTGAAAAATACCTTTTTGGAGGCCTGGAATGGAAAAGTTAGATAAAATAGTCTACTTCCTGGTGTTTGAAAAGTAAAACACACACACACACACACACACACAAAGGCTGTGGAGAATATGAAGGCGACTGAGACAGAGTAGGGGACAATGCCAGTCTGCAGCCACTTCCACTTGCACTGTGACAAACCTTTTCCCCAAAATGATTGCTTTCAGACCGCCTAAAAAAGCACTTTATGCAGGCTAGGTTTGGGCTTCCTCTTACGTGGCGCCAGTGGGGGATCCTGGGACAATGACCGCCTCCCCATCCATCTAACCAGCATACAAACAAGCACATCCCCCGACACAGCACACAGCGCTGCCATCATCATTATGAGCCATCCATTTGCCTGCCCTGTAGCCATGCTGACACATTAACATATACTGATGCCTGCTCCTCCTCCCTCCTGGACTACTGTCTGTCTGCTCATGGAAATAAGGCAGAACACACACGGTGCATCGGTGCAGGAAAGGTTGGTCCACTCACAATGAATAAAGTTGCCCGGGTGTTCTCAGTACTGTCACTGCCTCGGCTCTGAGTCTCTCTGACATGGTTGGTAGACACTTTAAAGCTCAGCAGAATATTTTTACAAGATTCAAAATGTCTTGAAATGTCATTACACAGAAACTCTGACACTACGACAAAGATACCATTGTGGTGTATTATTAAGATCTCAACAGAAGATTTAGAAAGTGCCATCCCATGGAGCATGCAATACCTGTTTGTTCCATTAGGTGGAGATGTGAGCTACTGCTGAGTCCAAGAACAGTAAACTGTCGCAGCATGGACACCCATTTTGTTTTACCTGATGACATTTATCTATCTGTTAGCTCCACTAGCTCACAGGTGTCACTTTGTCTCATTTGGCATTCCCCTCTTGTAAATAAGTGTGTGTGAAAGAAAATTGATCCCATTTGAGCTGATGGGCCTTTTTGTTCTATAATAAAAGGCTGGAAACTGTTAAACAGCCAAACCTATCCTTCCCTTCAGTGCAGCTGTGGCAGCCGGACGTCCAGAAGGCGGCAGCAGTGCACTCCCATGTGGTCCCTGCTCCTGACCACAGAGATTGATTACTGTCCTAAATTCAGTCTTGTATGCACTCAAGTTTCTCCAGTTTCCACTATTTCCAGGTTTTCTAACTTGTGCAGGATCACCAAATAGCTACAAATCCCACGTAGCTTATTTTCAAATGAAGCTGGTGGAGGGAGAGGTTATGCCCTGATAACACAAGTCAGGTCAAGCCTAATGTAGAGCAACATGAAAAACGTGACATTGTACAGTTGTAAAACTCAAAAGACATTGCCTCTGTGAACTGTTGCAGCCGCTGTTCTCTTGTGACATTCCACAAAGGTAACAATGAAAAATGTATTTATATATATATATATATATATATATATATATATATATATATATATATATATTAAATCTATTTTTTGTGGGCTTGTATCCAAACATATGCCTTTGATTTATTCATTGGTTAATTGTTTGAGGACTTAAGGCTCATAAACTGTGAGGTGTTAAAGTCATTGCTAAGGTAAAACTACCCTACATTTAGCAGTTCAGAGGAAGGCTTTGGGTGAATTTAACAATGTTTCCAGTTCACGCTCACGTATTAACCAGAGAAAGAAAAGTTGATTGCATTATCCGTCCGCTCTCCTCCGTTTTCTTAACTTTACGCCTGAACTTTCTCAGTCTTCAAAACTATACCCTTTTGTTTCCTCGGAGTTGTCTTTTTAACATTCACAGAGACTATATGTCTGTGTGTGAGTGTTCGTGCGCGTGTGTGCGCTGTGGGCTCTACTTGATCTGTTGTTTGCGCAACACAATCACATTTCTTTTAAGCGACAGGGTGTCTAGACACACACGTGACCGGGCGCGTCAATGCGCACTGGAGACTGGAGACGGAGCAAGGGCACCCAAACCATCCGCCTCATTTTCAGACAGAGAGCCCTGTACACAGCACTGCTCCGCTCTGTTCGACTCCACACGATCTCTGCGTTTTCTACGTCCAAATTTAGAGGCTGGATTATTTGGTGTGAAGGAATCATCTGCTAAAACTCACGGCTACACTTGGTTTATGTGGACGTATAACCCGAGGGTCTATATTTCTCTCTCGACGTGGATTTTCTCCTCTGCTCTTTAGCTTTCTGGACGGAGGCTCGTTCCTGAGCAGCACACCACAGCCTCTGCAGAGTTAAACGGAGAAACACACTGAAAAAAAACAGTCGGCGAGTCTGTGTGCCGAGCAGTGCCGCCGGATCAAGGATTTTGTGGATTAATGCTACTAAAGACACCGGGCGGTCGTGGCTTTTCCATGGGATAGATCTTAGGCGTAATTAGGGCGTTTATAGTTAGTGGAAAATTAGCGATGTTCTGACAGGGTTTGCGGTGAAAACAGACAGGGTTCTGACCGTAGCGTGGAGACTGGCTGCAGGCTACTCGAGCCGTGTAGCTTTGGTATTGTTATTGCGTTAAAGCCCTGGATTTGACGGTGGTGGCTCCACGGGGAAAAGCCTGACTGTCCCGTCAAGCTCCACGGCGTTGGTCGTTTCTTTTTCTCGGTGATCTTACAAAGAGGACGGCAACAGAGACTGGCGTATGCTCCACATTTTACCTGCTTGCCCTGTTCCAAGTTTTTCCACCCTCTCTTATTCTCAGGCTGCTTGTCATCGTCTGGACTTGGATCCCGGAATCTTCATGATTTGCGGACACAATGCTCGTTTTTTAGCCGGGAAAACCTCTTTTCGTCCCGCATGTTTAGGACCAAACGATCGGGGCTCGTCCGGCGACTCTGGAGGAGCCGCGCGCCCGTGGAGGGCGACGGGGAGGCGGACAGAGGGACACATGGCCCCGGGGGCTGTTGCATGGGCAAAGCAACAAAGGTGGCTAAGTCCAACGGCGCCGCTGAGGCCGAACTAAAGGCGTTGACCCACTCCATACTAAAAAAGATCAAAGAGAAACAATTAGAGGTGCTTCTGCAGGCCGTGGAGTCCAAGGGGGGCGCGCGAAGCCCCTGCTTGCTCCTACCCAGCAAAGTGGACGCCAAAGTGGGTCAACAGTCTTACTCTCTCCCCATGCTGCTCTACAAAGTGTTCAGGTGGCCGGACCTCAGGCATTCCTCGGAGCTCAAGAGGCTGTCGTGCTGTGAATCTTACGGGAAAGTCAACCCGGAGCTGGTCTGCTGCAACCCGCACCACATGAGCCGGCTCTGTGAACTCGGTGAGCGCTCTTTTTAATAATGACTCAGATCATAAAGTTCACATTTAGGCTACGGCGAATTCCCCAAACTCAGACAGCCCGTGTCAAAAAGTGGACAAAGTCTTAAAGGGACAATTAGCCTAATTCAGATGACATCACCTCTGTCGGTGCAGTTGGCTTGAGTTTCCGTTATGTCAAACTTGACCGACGGGGAAAAGCGTGCCAGCAACTTGTCTACATCCAGTGTTTAGAAGTATAGCGGTTGGTTTATTAGGCAGCCTGTTAAAAGGTGCCAGAGCACGTAAAGTGTTGCCAACGTCACAGATTTTCTTCAAACAAACAAACAGCCTACGTGGTGTTTTAGTTTCAATTGGCATTTCCAAAGACTTAGCCTAGGCTTTACAGTCTTTCCACGTTGAAGTTTCCAGGCCTCCGTGTCTGTGTGTGTAATGTGTGTGTGTGTGTGTGTGTGTGTGTGTGTGTGTAGTTGTAGCGTCCCGGGCCAAAAGACGCCTGTATCTCAGTTTGTCCTAGACGCTGATAGTGGCCCTCCTGGCGCCAGGCGGCCCCCTGTTTATCTGCCTGCCAATGAAAGGCAATAGCCGCCCGGCCCTTTCTGCCTCTCTCAGCTGACAGATACAAACCTTTTCCCTGAAGGATGACAATTCTTATCATAAAGTTCATATCTTTTCTCATGGACTGCATTTTTTCTTTCTCCATGCAGAGTCTCCTCCTCCTCCCTACTCTCGCTATCCCATGGATTATCTTAAACCCCCAGGTGAGAATATACTTCAATAATATTATAACAACAAAGCCTTATTTATATGTGTTTGCAGGGAGTAAGAATGAGCTGCACGTTTTAAAGTTTTAAAGATTCCTTGCTTTTCCAGACACCAACTTAGGTGGTACATTTGCATGTCCAGAGGAGCCAACCTCTGTATGGGGACTGGCTCCTTGTTTTGTTGTGATTTATGATAGCAGTGGACGGGCACGCTTAGCTGGCTTGGCACTTCTAGCATGGCTATCCGCCAGGGCAAGCAGCACAAAGTGATACCAGCTATAGATTGACTTGGACGTCACCAGGGGCATACTGTGTGTGCGTGTCTTTAGAAAACAGTCGGTTTGTGTGTGGGGCCGTCTGTCCATCTATCTTTTGTGAATCACAGACAGACAGTGGCGTCTCTGGAGCCGGTCTGCTTTTATCAGATGAATTAATCGACAGATTAAGGCTGAAGGCTGCTGGGTTATGGTTGTGTGTTTTATAGTGGCACGTCTCTGAATGATCTTTATTTTAGGGAGTGACACATTATTTGTTTATAGGTGTATTTTAGGTTCTTTAATCTGATTATACAAATAAAGTGTCATTGGCTTTTTTTTTTCTTTTTTTTTTTTAAACTGGCTTTCAATCTATTTTACTGTTGTTAAACTCTCCCCTTCTACCATATCATTTAGTACAAGTTCAAAAACAAACCATCCCAATATTTACCTCAATTAATAAACAAAACAAAATAACACCAATTCTATTAAACAACCAAATTTTATTTAGTTGAACTTAACAAAACACAGCTCAAAACACATTGGCATAGGGACATAACACACCAGCAGATCTATACTTCTAATCCTTATTCACATTTAAGTCTGTCCATCAGTATTTTATGTTACTAACGTTTCTTGTTATGCAGAAACAATTACTTTCTTATATCTGTGTTCCAATGTAGAAAGCATCATTGTTATGGTGTACATTGGTGTAGACAAGTTCCTGTTTTAAGATTTAGATGCACTTACCATTGGATCGCACTGTTGACTGTATGCCCTCACCATCTAAAAGAAGCTGTTAATGTTCAAACTTACGGGACCATGTTAACCTCACTCTTTCCCCTTCACTGTTTTGAGCTCTATGTAGCTGTCAGCGCAGGAAAAGCACAGTGTTAGACAATGACCAGTTAGCCGACCATGCAGCCGGGCAGTTAGTCAGGAGAAGGAGAAAGTGGCTTCCAGTAAATGGAAACAATAGGAAGTCATTGCAGCAGCAGCTGGGGTCCCTCCAACCCCCTCCTCTGCTGTGGCTACATCTTTGTTACTCATTACCACTGATGCTTAAGTGATATTATTCCACTGATGAAATGATACAATGGGAAAAAATTATATAGCGCTTATATGGTATCTTTGTTTCAAAAAAAGAACCAATGCAGCAAATCAAAGGAAACAAAGCAAATAATAAAGAAATGCACATTTGCTGCACACAAAAGAAACAATTACAAAACTCATGTTTCCACCCCGTCTCCTTTCTTATCCCCCAAAACATGTTTAAGGAAAATAATATTTGTCTGTCCTATGTGTGATTTTATTATTATATGTAAAGTTTCATTCAGCTTTTATTTATCAGCATTAGTTAATCACTTTAAGCCAGAAAGCACTCAGCTGTGAGGTTTTAGCCTCTTTGGGTAGTTCTGTATGTGTGCAGCTGTGCTTGTGGTTAATCAGAAAGAGTCACTGTCTGTCGCAGATGAATAAGAGTGAAAGAAAACATAGTTTGATGGTACCATTTGGCAGACTGGAGGCATATATACACTGCATATACATAGGATTATAACAGTCTTGAGGAGACAAGCGTTTTTTTTTTCAGTCATTCTGGACATCCTGTTACTGCAGGCTATCACACTATAAATGTACTTCTATTAGTTTCTATTAAAGGTGGTCAAAATCACGAATGATTCAGAAAAATGTAGTCAAATATAAGATGAAGCCTTAGTTGCGGAAGTGCTGCTTCTTTAATTTATGATTCTGGTTTTATAATTCCAGTGCACAGGAAGCAAAGTTATACGTGTCCAGTTCCAGCAGCAGTGGTCAATAAAAAAAGCATCACAGGCGTATATAAAATGCTACCTTATTCCAGCTCTGGGGAATATAAATCACACTCTGTTTAGCTTTTCACTGATGCCCCCTTGGCTCTGTGGTCAGCTGTGAACTGTTGCCCGGGAGACCAGGACTGGCTGTTGGCAGCCAATGAAAGCGAGACAGGCTGTGCCTGTGCATCTCGTTACAGTGACCACAGCAGCGCGGGTTGTGTCCGGACGTGGCAGGGCAAATGGGGCAGGGTGAAGGGCTCACAGTGGAGCTGCTCTGGGCACTCAGGCTTTATTGCCACTTGAACTTCGCTCCATCAGCCTGCAGGCCAGTCAAACAATGTGTGAGCCATCTCATTTCAGTTTCGTTGCTGTATCAACCTAGACAAGACTTGCAACAAGTTGTCTATAAACTAAACTAAAACATTATATGGAAAAAAAACACTACCTCAGACACTGTATGGTTTTCCTGTTGGAGCCTTCTCGATGTACATGTGAAGTATTTATGAACTATAAAGGAATAGGGGAGACATGTACAGTCACATGTAACTTCCTGGTCATAAAAAAATGCCGTTGAGGAGCTATAATTCAGCTATAATGCAGACTGTATTCAATGGATGGTAGGTGCAGCGCCGCGTTGACGTGCAGTGAAAGGAATGTATTATTAGTGAATGCCAAGCTACCAGCAGCAGCTTTGCAGCAGTGCTAGCCTGCTCCCAGCAGTGTGCACCTCTGTTCCACACACAGCAGTTTTGTTAAAGTTCCATTCAGGTGTCATGTTGAAACTACCCTTCATTACAAGTCTTAGTGGGAGTTTATTATTCAAATGCAAAGAGTCAGAGTGAATGACTACTTTTCTTTCTCTCCCGCCTGCCAGATAGTACACCATTAAGAAAATTTACAGCGTCGTGCTTTCAATACTGCCCTTTTATGCTCCGTTTGCCTCATTGTTTTTGCCAGAAGGAAGTGTTTTCTTCTGAAAGTTAAATTTAAAGGCCACCAGGACTTTGGAATCTGTATTTAAATTTTTTTGGCGTCAAGCTGGCTTTAGTTGAGAAATGTTACCTCAAAAGATTTGTGAAAATCAAAACTATTCCTATCATCGTCCTACTGGAGCTGAAGCACTATCCAAATGGCTGTTGGAAAATATATTGTATCTAGTTTGGTTATTGAGTGGGGATCAGGAAACATCCGACCCCAGCCGTTAGCAGTAGATCAGCAGCTCGTCTGAGCAGATACGGGGCCTAGAGTTCCTCTTGAAGCAATGGATTATGGGGAATTATCAAGGGTGTAAGAAACGGCGCTGTTAGTCTTCAGCGTGTGGTAGAGTGTGAGCCTGGTCGTCAGCGTCTTCATTAGGCATTGATTTCACCAGTTGATTGATGGCCTCACAGCTGCTGTTTAACTTCTCTCCCCACAAACAGCACTAACTTAAGTCTCTGTGTCCGTCTATCTAGATTCTCCAGACTCTGGACCTTCATCCAGCGACACTGGGGGAACTACATACTCTGCCCCTGTGGGGCTTTCAGGTAAATATCCCTTTTATCATTCTGTGCTTTCTCTCCTGGTTTTTGTCTCCCTTCTCTATCACATTTCCTTCAACACACATTCATTTCTCATACTTGTGGTGATGAGGCAGTGATTGTGGGGGCCCCTGCTTCCCTTCTGTAATAAAAAATCCAGTGAAGCAGGGTGGTGTATTTCTCCCACATCCACATAAATTCCTCCCTCCTTTTGAACAGTGTGCCTCTCTGCTGGTCTTCTTCTCTTCCATGTGCCGTTGTAATGGAAAACCATTGTTTGGAGAAGAGAAAAACTATAAGAAGTAGCTTTGGACAGACATGGAACTTTGTGTTTTGGTGTGTTTCTACAGACAGAGGTGTTGTGTCTTTGTATACAACACAGAGCCACTTTTCTTTATGTCATTCCTTTCTTCCATCCCTCTAGCAGGATGTGTTTCGGGTTTCCTCAAGCTTTTCTCCCATAATCCCCTTTGGCTGCAGTGCCTTGCTTACCCAGCGCCCTTTTCCGCAGGCTACAGAGTCTGTTTGGAGGAGTGTGCTCTCCTCTGAGCCTCAGATGGTTCTCATTACTGGGCCTTTAAAGCCTGTTTTATGTCAGTTGCTGTTTGCTGCCCATTTTCCCCACTCCTTTGTTTGGGGGTAGGGGTGCTCGGGAGGGGAGTAGCCTGACCGCCGCCTGCCTGTGTGTATATGCACATCCTTAGATGGGGGAGAGATTGTAGATCCACAGAATAAAATTTAAGCTTCTTCTTCAAATAGTCACTAAATCCATGTTTTTTTCATAAAGAATTTTAAAATACAAGTTTTTGTAAAAAAAAAACAAACAAAAAAAAATCCTTCTTTTGTCAGCCTTACATTCCCTCTTTCCCTTCCCGTCCTGTCCTTCGTACGCTCCCTCCCTCCCTTGCTCTCCCTCTGGGGCCTGACAAAAGAAACATGGCTCTCTCAGAGGCCTGCTGCTGACCTTCTAATTCACTCACTCTGGCCTTTTTATGTTCTGCTCCAGACATATTTACAGAGAGGAAAACGAAGGAGAGTCGAGGGTGGTAAAGATTTAAAGTCAGGAAGAGTTACAGCAACACTTTCTTGTATTGAAGTAGGATACTTGTGTTTTAAGATTTAGACTAATGGGGCAGTGTTGAGATAGAAGACATAACACCATCCCTTGCTTGTTCGACTTTAAGGAGCTCCCTATTTTGTTGTTGACAAGAGTATCCGGGTTGGAAGGAGTTAAAGTGAGCTGTGACAGCGACAAGCACAAATGCAATCTAGGCTGCCTGCCAGGCTAGCAGCTCCAAAGCTCTTCTTGTTGGTTCACGTCATCAGCTTGGAACAGACCGCGGCATATAGAGCAGAGGAGAAGGAAAGAGAGAGGGAAAAAAAATATGGCGGGGAGGGGTCAGTGCTGATCGGAGCCGGGGCTGAGGGCTTAGCTTGAGGAGTTTGGATTGATATCAAAGGAGAAAAGAGAACGGGTCAGGGTTAAAAAGGCACTGGTTATGAATGTGTGCAGGGTTAAGTAATATTTAAACTTATGTGCTCTTACGTTCCTCTATGGGGAATAAGTGTCACTTAATAAAAAGAGCAATTACAACCTACACCAATGTGTGATAGAGGCTTCACAAAGTTACACGCTTGAACACAGCCAATTAGGAGGATGTGTAGAAATTATGAAAGGCCACTCTGATATGGCTTTAAACAAATATTGATTGTAGATGCTGCATTTGGTTATTTGTATTAACTTGGCAGCAGTAAGGTTTAGCATGAATTAAAACAAACCGCAAAGCAAGTCTGATTTGCAAATACCAGATATACTGTCATTTACTAAATGACTTTAACCATAATAATAGCAATCATGATATTTTCACAGGAAGTGACACCATGTTTCCATTTCTACACATATGCATCATGTTGGTGCAACTTGACCTGTGCGATGATCAATGCATTGATGTTGTTTAGTAGGCAGCCAACCCTACACTAGTGCTCTTGCTGGGTGTGTAGTATTGCTGTGCTTTTGCCAATCGCATGCCTACTGGTGCCATGAGGGACTGACCCGGAGTGTCTATATGTAAGGGGATCCAGTCGGCCTGCGGTGACATGTACGCACAGGCCAGCAGATAGAATGACCTGGTGCGAGCCCTGGCGCGCAGCCCACTGTCACACAGGCACTTCCTCCCACAGCAGGTTAAATTTAGGCCCACTTGTATTCTTATACCGGCAGCCAGTGGCTTCTCTCGACAGACAGACGGCCTGGGCCCTCTCTCAGTCAATTAGTCATTCTGTGCTTCGGCTGGAGGTATAACCTTCATCAGGAACTTTGACAGAGATTAAATTTAGTCTTGGCACCTTGACTCATTAAATCAAACGAGCTCTGCTGTCATATGGAAGTCCCCAGAGAAATGAGACCAAAGTGAGCAAAGCTATATAATGGATTTTTTTATGCTGTAGGTTTGTTTGTGGGTTCTTTAGTAAGAAACTGGGTAACAGAGCGGCCTCAGTCTCGCTCAGTTCATTCTCTGCATTCATGCCTTGTTTGGGTTAGCAAAGGAAAGGGCTGCGCAGGATATGACCTCATGTCTTTGAGGAAAAGGCTAGCTGACAGGGAGGCAGTTGAGGCCTCTTCTTGACGTAAAACAAACACTTGTGGGCACCAACCAGAAATGTAAAGGCAGTAAAACAAGACAGACATTTACGCAAAAGTTTGTCTCTAAAGTCAAATGTTCTGCTAACAGTTACTTGGACACAAGGGCACTTTCTTTCGTGTAAATATTTAAGTTTTCTTTCCTGGAGTCTTGATTTTCCTTTTGTTAGTTTCTTTTCCTAAGCGGTGGAATAAGGAGGGAGAGAAGATGGCGGCTTTGGGTGGGCCGGCAGCTCTGCCTGCGTTCTCTGTAATTTGGAGGCTGTGTGTTCGCCAGCGAGTCGAGCAGAGCGGAGCAGGCCACTCCGTGCTGGGCCAGGATCTCTCATTACTCCCCACTTCCTCTCCTTGTGCGCCAGCCAAGCCGCCTCTTGGCAAGGGACTTAATTTTACTTTTGGCTGTCCTCTGTTCCCCGCCCTGTGTCATTATGCTGCACAAATCGAAAAAACAGAAAACGAAAAGAAGGCAAGATAGAGTTAGGAGGGAAAAGAGATGGTAGTTTAGTCAGTCAGTATGGATTCTTTCAAATTGAACTCCTTTTAACACTTTCTGCTTCTCTTGAATATAGCATTCTACAGATAGCATCCCTTAGCTTAGCTTGAAATGAAAGGTGAGCTATGCAGATCTGGCTGGGGACCAGGGCTGGAGGGAAGCCCAGAACAAGATGGACATTGTTGTGGTTCGTAGTCGCTCTTTGGAAGTGGTTTTTGACATTTCCTCAGTATATGAAGATGTGAAGGAGAGGAAGAAGGAGGTGAAAGAGAAACATTGCCCCCTTTTTCCACAGACGCCGGATAAATGTGGAAATGAAATCGGTGGAGACACATTCCTGTATTAATGCATGTGTCTCCAATTTCTAGTGTGACATAGAGCTGTCTCCACCCTTTGCAACTCCGTTCATTCATGCTTTCAATTGTATTCTCATTGAATGACAGCCGGTCAGAAACCACAAGGAGCAAACATGATAATTACACATGCTCATTCACAAATATTTAAAAAGGTAATTATTAAGAGTATCAACACAACAAAAGCCATAACAACTTGCTCGGCTGGTTGTCTCTGTCTAGTTCTTGCCTTTTACTGTTCCCACGGTTGCGTTTTTTTTATTCTCCGAGCCACAACATTGTATGCGACTGTTGGGCTTGTCTGTCCATCTGTCCGTAGCGGTGTGTGCGAGACATACGGGGCTGTGGGTGATCTTTTGATGACATCATTATGGTCTGCCTGGCACCGTGCGTTCGACTAGTGAGTGTTTATTTGTCCTGTCACCCTGTGAAATCTGGGCTGGCGGGAGGATACTTGTGTGTGCGTAAGGGCCAACTTGATGAAGTGTTGGAGTAATAACTCAGCAGGACCGAAGGACGACTTGTTGCAGAGGAAACAAAATATCCCTCGTTTAAGAAGATGAGGGAAATGGACGCTGAAGACAAAACTTTTACAGAGATAAAATGATTGATGCTTTTATTTATTTTATTTTTTTTAAAGTGCCTTATCTTCTCCCGGGCTTGGCCGGATGGTTCATGTAAGAGATGGCGTGTCTGCAACTCATTCTGTCTATCTGCGAGGAGTTAGATCTGCAGATAGCGAAACTCTGCCACTCCCCTGTGTGGTTTTCCTGCCATCAGGGCCTGTTTAGGTTTCCTGAAGCAGAGGGGAGGGTGGGGGCTTGACATCTTACATAATGAGCACCCTAAAATACCAACTTCCTTTGTATACCAGCTTGTTTGTGCAATGCTAGACATAACAGCTTAAGAAAAAGGCAAAGGGGAGGCATTAGTTTTAATGCAAATCTACAACAGGCGTTTAATGCCTATTTGAGTTATATATTGAGCATGCCTGTCTTTGAATTCTGTTGAGATCTTGTAGTAACTGGAAAACTATGTAACTAGATGCTTTCTCAACTTCTTGTAATTTCCACTAAAGCACATACTATACAGCACTGCAGAGAACAAAGGGAATGCCTCCAGTGTGACCTTTGACCCTGAGAATAGACTTTCCCCGGCTTGAAAGAGGGTGTTGACTTAGAAAATAAGGCACCGTGAAGAGTTTTTCCTTCCCCCTCAAGCTATTTCCTTCACGTCTTCCCCATTCCTCTCTTCACTGCCGCTGTGCAGTCTGATGACGACAGGGTCATTACACGTTTGAGCCGACACACAGCAACACATCCACACAGAGCTCCGGGGGATCGATATGAGACAGTTCAAGAGCCTCCTCACTATTTACTATTGTTGATAGTGTCGAGTCCACTGCTAAAGTTCAGCTTGTAGGTGTGTGACTATGTTGACTTCTAAGAATAGTAGCGACTTGTGTGCATTGTGTGTGTGGAGTCAGACAGAGGTAATCATTAACCTTTCCAGACTGTGTTTCTGGCTTTGCAAGAAGCAGCCGGCAGACTGTTACAACCCCTCCCTCTTGTCTCCAATGCCCCTCCTCCGCTCTATCCAAGTCCAATTGTCTAGGCTAGAATGGCGTCTACCTTTAAAGACAGAGCAACATTAAAATCCACAGGAAGGCTAACACTGTCTGTGCCAAATCCAGACTTTTTTATGTATGGTTTTGAATTTATGCATGTGGAGTGAAAATATCATCCATTAAATGCTTAAACATGAGGCCGATATGTTGTTTTTCACTGAACTATTGCTATTTGCTGCCATTCCACCAGCTGCCAAAGCCTGCTAAGCAATATCAGAAATGTACATGTTGTGTGTTATAGACAAACATGTAAATTTAAATATGTTCACCAGAGAAAGAACTACTTTTTTGTTAAAAGACGGTCGTGGTCGTGGTAAGCCCATGGAAGCAGACACAATGGGACAGACCTGCGGCAATTGACAGAAACAGAGCAGAGCCAAAAGGTCTGGAGTGACAGATGGCCTAGGGCTGCTAGCTAGCCAGCTTATCTCCACAGCCGAGAAGCCTGGAGACAGAGGGCTAAAAGGCCACAGAGCAGACAGGCAGGTGGGCCAGCAGACAGCAGCAGACACACAGACGGACTAATGCTTTGATAGGCAGACATCCTGGGCCGATAGACAGATGTGTATGTACTCAAAAGTTTGGAGCTAATTAAAATGCTTCAAGGACAGACAGACTCAACACAGACACTCTGACGACATGGTCTGACATACACACTGCACACCTATGTGAGGAGTACCTGAAATAGTGTTAGACTGTAATGTGAGAAGCGTGAGCGGCAGACACCTCGACACACTCAAAACCCTCACTAACATGCTCATGCTGCGTGTTAAAAATTAAAATTCAGTTAAATGAGCCTTGCAGTTGCAGAAAAGTGTGTTGCTACTGGCCACTCACATTAGTGCGTACTGTTCAGAGGCATTACTCATGAGGTATAAGTCAGAACAAGCTGTGAACATAGTCTTCTCAGGGCTGCACCTCACAGATGGGGGGAGTCTGTCTGTCTCACTCAGATACTTGAACAGAAACAGGCTTGTGTAATCTCGGCAGTAGTCTCAAAGTAACTATATATCGTTATTACTCATTACTTAAGGTGTATTTATAAATATGTACAGTATTGGTCTGGGGGGTCTGTGAAAGAGATACCCAAGTGATCTGATGAAGATAATGGTGATGATGTAAGATACTTAAAAATTAGTTTTGAAATCCAGCCAAAAACCTGGCATAGAGTTCAAAAGATGGATTCTTTCCCTTCATAAGACAAGCCAAAGAAAAGATAACATGTTGCACAATGGGAAGTGTAGGGCAGTATTTTGCGTGCTTGAGCAAGAGTAAGATGATGGCTGATTATTTCCTCTGGAAAGTTGCCTGCTAGTTTACACATAAGCAAGTTCTGTGGTTAATTTGATCGCACTGTGGCATGTTTACCACTGCCTCAGCAGACTTGTGTTTCACCTCCCAGTACGTTTGTCCAATAGAATATAGTACACAGTCATTTCTGACTTTATGTTGCAGTACCATGAGGGGTCACTAGTAGGATTAGGAATACATTACATGGGTAATAACTAAGTAATCATATCCATCTCATAATAGGCTGGTGCTAGAGTGCCTGGTATTTGCAGGGGTAGTTCATAGGTTCATATGTTGCCTTGCATTTTATTATTTAAATAGAATGGAACTTAAATTCAGGATATAGCTACTTTAGCCAAAGTAAAATGGTCTGTACACATCCTTGACTTCTCTTTAAATGTGGTTCTCCTCCTCTGGCGCTCAGTGGAAAAGTGTGGGGAGGTTAGCAGGGCAGTGTAGTCCTGAATAGCAGGGTGTTTTCAGGCTGCAATGACAGGCTCAGACAGGCAGCCGCTCTAATGACCTCTGACGCCAGGGCCTGTCTCTCTCAGCAATAACAAACACACATACACAGGGCCCCACAGGTGAGCTCCGCCAGCAGGGCCTCTGTCAGCTGTTAAGAAAGGCCAATGTCCTCCTTATCAACTCCGGCTGTTCCTGTACGTACATGTAAAACAGATACGAGTGCAATGGATATGGGCCGGGTTTGTAGACACTGCTGACATCAATTTGAGACACAAAAGACACTTTTGGCCTCTTATCGCTTAGATAAATACTTTTTTCCTCCATTCATGTAAGGTAGATAGCCGGGTACTTAGTTCCCACTGCTCCCTGTGAGGATGGATTTACAATAAACTCCCCGAGGCTCTGGTCTGAACAACTTCAAAGCACACAGCCCCTCTTGTTTTATGAAAAGCATGCTTTTCCCCCCTTCCTTCTCTCCTCGCCTGTTTCTGCCTCTCTACCCTCAGTGTTGTCTTTTTCCTCCTTTTTTTCCTTCCACCCAGTGTCTAATGAAGTCTAATGACAGGCCGCGGTGAGTCTGCTTGGGCCGGCAGAGATCCTGCTCCATTAACGTTGCAGTTTGTCTCAGACGGGACCTTCCAAATTACCGGTTACATTCACAGCTACCGCCAGATGAAACGGGGAAGGGCATGGGGGGAGGGGTCGGATGGGAAGGACCCAGAAATGGCTCTGAGTGAGAGGCTCTGTTCATTTTTTCCCCCTCCTCTCTCACGTATATTTCTCTTCTCTGAGCTTTCTTAACCCTTGAATGTGTCTTTCATCACGGCTGGATTTCAGTGTGTTTCCAGACATGACAGATTGTGGGGTTGCTGATAGAAGTTGGAGGAATCATGTTGGTGATGACCTTAAAAGCACTGGAGACACTTAAAATCAGTAAAGGAAGCAAGTTTGCCAAAGTAACAGTCAAAATATGTGAAAAGCATTCCTTCTTGCCGCACCCCGCCCCTTTCTCTCCCTCTGTCTCCCTCCGTTTCCCTTGCGCCTGACTGGCTCCCACTTTTCTCGCTGGGAGCCAGATTTCTGTGGAATAGAGATATGAAGGGGAGAGAGAGACAGCCCAGTACAAGGGGAGGGAGGTGGGGGGTTGGAAAATGGAGCATGGCCAATGCTACATTTCTTTTACACTCAAGGGGAAACTTTAGCTCGGAGAGGCCTAGCTTGTCAACAGTTCAGACACCACACTTGAGGCGTTTGTTGCTTGTCAGCTAAACAGCAAAGTCCTTTCCCTGTGAAGAGGAAAATATTTGTGTAAAGGAACAAAATGAACTGATCCTTTTGCGGAACACTGCAGCAGCAAAGCAAAAAAACGAGACAGTGTTCTGACGTCAGAACATTGTTGGCAGCGCTGTTACAAAAATACAGTCAGTCAGCCAGACAGAAGATAAGCATTTAATGCTTGGACAAATATTGTACTGCGTGTGGACACTTGCCTGCTAGTCTTTTTGAGTTGCTTCTCTTGTCTGAAGTCCAAGAATTTCAGGATGGTTTTCCTGTATAGCACAACTCTCAGCCTCAGTTCCCAAAACAGAATGTGGATTAAGTTGTGGAGACTATTGTTTTCAAGACTAAACATTTGAACATCTTTCTGATGGGGGAGCAATCACTGCCTCTCATTACTTCTTTGTCATTATTACCTGTTGCTCATGTCTCAGTGTTGTCATCCTTGTTCATCTTGCAAAATGTTTAACCAATCTTTTTCTTTGTGTTTTATTAGATTCCTTGGCAATGCAGGAGTCTGGTGAACAGTCCCATTGGTGCGTGGTAGCATACTGGGAGGAGAAAACACGCGTTGGGCGCCTCTACTCAGTCCAGGAGCCATCTCTGGACATCTTCTATGATCTACCTCAGGGGAATGGCTTCTGCCTGGGCCAGCTCTGCTCTGACAACAAGTCCCAGCTGGTGCAAATGGTGCGGGCCAAGATTGGCTATGGCATCCAGCTGACGCGCGAGCCAGATGGGGTGTGGGTCTACAACCGCAGCTGCTATCCCATCTTCATAAAGTCGGCCACACTGGACAACCCGGACTCGCGCACGTTGCTGGTGCACAAGGTGTTCCCTGGTTTTTCTATCAAAGCTTTTGACTATGACAAGGCTTGTAGCCTACAGAGACCTAACGATCACGAGTTCACGCAGCAGCCTCGCACAGGCTTCACGGTCCAGATAAGCTTTGTGAAAGGATGGGGACAGTGCTACACCAGACAGTTCATCAGCAGCTGCCCGTGCTGGCTGGAAGTCATCTTCAACACTCGATAGCAGCAGCCTCTTTTACCCTGCCATCTTCCCACGGACTACTTACAAAAGGGTTTAAAAGAAGAAGGAGTATTCCGACAGACTTTGTTTAATAAATGACTCAGATTTAATTAAAAACAAATAAGAAGTGAAATGTATTTTATGTTATATATAAATATATTATTAATTGTAAATAAGACATTTTATATGCATCATTATTTATGTATTGTGCAATGTGTTGATGACAAAATGAAAATAAGATGCACTTTGCTTAATATAAATGCAAAACAAAGAAATGCCAAAATAAAAAAAAATACAAATAAACGGTTATGTTGTGTCAATAATTTATATTAAAATAATGCAACCTGTTTCTTTATGAATAGTGCCTTAAAACAAAATAATGAGCAAACGCATTAGAAGAAGAAACATCTGTCTGCTTTTGTTAAAGAAACACGCATTAGGATTTATTGGTAAATTTGCTGCCCTTTGTGACGGAGCCATAAAGCATTGTTCCCATCCTCATAGTCTCATTAAGCCTTTTAAAAAATTTTAGGTTATTTTGGGATGCATAACATTCTATGTTTCTGTCATTAGCGACTGTTGCCAACAAGACCAGGAAGTGGAAATGACAAACTTCAGGAACCATTAAAGTCAACTGAAGGTTATGCTTCCTGTGTAAAGAACCCACCTTAATATAAAGGCCGATAAAAACAGAAATACATTCTATTCTGACCTTTGTTTTAAAAACAAGACAAAACAAATAGGTCTCCAAACACAGTCTCTGGGTGTGCATGTGTTTGTATTTCCATGCGTCTGTCTGGGCCCGTCCTGTAACTCGTCAGATGGGTGTCTGTGAAGAGGATTACTACTCTAAGCCTGCTTTAGCCACACACACGGTCTCAAAGACCTACATTCACAAGACCCACTTTCCACATCCAAGCTTTATACTCTGTTCTATGCAAAAACACTTGGACTATATTTGGAAAATAAAAAAGATCATAAAATATGCATTGACAGTGACCTTAAGAGAACATGCTGTGTTGCATGATGCTTCCCAACTGCATTTTCTGGGGAAATTATATATATTTACTCTTACTACAATTCAAAATGTATTTTATTAAGATTTGAAATATATTGAAATGTGTCATTTTTTTATACAAATTGTCTCAAAAATCTTTATTGCAGTTGGGGAAAGTTTCATGTAAAAATGAAAAGATTCTGAACAATTGTATTGCATTGCCTGTAATTGTTTTTATTATTTGACTAAATAGGCCTGAAGGTTAAATTTGGAATGTATTACACATCTCAGTGAAAGCAAGCGGATGGGACCCTGTTCCTTGACATCATACAGTCCTCTGTCTGCATGGCTTCCTAACAATAATCCTAACCCTGTTAATGCAGCCAAAGCAGCTGAAGCTCTGTGTGTGTGAGCGTGCATTCAAGTGTGTCTGTCCGTGTGTATAAGCCAGGAATGGCCTTATATCCATGTCTTCCCTCAGACAGACTGACCCTAATTCTACACAGCCATAATTCCATTACTGCTATTTCAGATTACAGCCGCATTTCAACTCAGCATTTCCGTGTTTTTTGAACATTTAAGATAACTTGTTCATATTGTTCAATGCTTTTAATATTGTATAACTGTTGTGTCCACATTGATTCTTCTGTTTTTGTGTAATGAGTAAACAGAAAATATAATAATTCATAACCATAGGCCCTTTAAAATGTTTTGGAAACGTTTTTAGTTGGTGTTATTTACTGCTTGCTTGAGTAAATGAGACTTGCCCCTTCTTCTGTTGCTACACGCGTATATTTCAAAAAATGAAGCAGCGCCCCTTACTGTTATTACATTTCTGAGTGGCCACATGTGGTATTACACTTTACAGAAACTCAATCTTGTCAGGGAAAATTGATGACGTTTGATTAAAAGTCAATTTAATATAATTTCACTGAGGAATTTGGTCTAAATAGCTGTAAAGTGTAAACAATAACTATAATAAGACTAATACGCACAAGTATCTTTTAACAGGAGCTAACATTAGCAGGGTTGTGCCAATTAGCTACCCTGAAACATTTTTTTTGAACATTAGCCTACTTTTTTTTAAGCCCACTGCTGAGGGAATAATATACTTTTCTTACAACAAAACAAGTGTGGCTGACAAGGGGCTGTTTGTTTCGACGGGACTTTTCTACTTACATTTTACATTTATTCATTCAGCAGATGCTTTTATCCAAAGCGACTTACATTGAGCTTTTAATTATCAGTGAAGGCAATGTGGGTTAAGTGTCTTGCCCAAGGACACAACGACAGTATTAACTATAGGGAGAGTGGGAATCGAACCGCCTACCTTCCGGTTGAAGGACGACCACTGAGCCACTATTTGGACCACTACCCAAAGGAACAGATGGACCTTACACTAAAAGTGAGTAAAATGTATGTGAAACAGTGATGGAGCAAGTACTTGCCTTACCTGGTAAAAGTGCAGATAAAGAAGTAGAAATGTACTCAGGTAAAAGTGTCACATTAAATGATTTGACTTAGATTTAACAACTAATCAATATAAAATGTATTGAATTTATTAATAAAAAAAGTTGGTGGGCCCATAACTAAGAATGAGTAACATGAGGACTGTATCCTTGTAGCTCAAAGGAACATTAGTGAAAGTATTGTTCCTTAATCGGTCTGATCTATGTCTCTTAAAGCCGTTAACTTTTATCTCTGTTTGTAATGTTTCAGCTGTAAGATACATGTACACATTCTGTAACTGGATATGAATAATTCAGATGATGGTGGATAACTGTAAAATAGTAACACATTAAAATCTAGTTTTACTGGACAAATATGGACCGGACTGTTACCGTTTAAAAATCTGGCTCGAAGTTCACATGCACCTGGTGAGGAGCAATCATCTGGACTATTGTTCAGTTCTTTCACTATTCCTTTTGTGCCTCGTGTTTTCACAGAGAGTTCACATAAAAAGAACTTGTGCAAAAGCCAAATATACACAGTCTTTCATAA
Organism: Neodontobutis hainanensis; assembly: GCA_024349245.1. Lineage (NCBI taxonomy): Eukaryota > Metazoa > Chordata > Actinopteri > Gobiiformes > Odontobutidae > Neodontobutis > Neodontobutis hainanensis. The sequence continues at coordinate 844,864 of JALDNG010000041.1, forward strand.
GATCCTCAGCCGTAGTGCTTAATGCTTCCATTGCAGTGCGTAATGATGCATGTTATGGTGAAAAGCTGTGTGTATCCTCCACATGGCTCCACACAGGGAGGTGCAAACTGGGCTTTGGCCTGTTTAGGGCAGCCTTTATCACTTTGGTGGCTGAAGATCTTAGCGGAATTCAGCTGAGTAAAAAAACTAAAACATGTACGCTAGAGTCACGTGATTAACAACGACAGAAAAATCACCGTGTTGTGTCCAAAATTGTTCATTAATTGAGTGCACCTTATCCTCTATATAGTGCAACACTAGTATATAGTGCTTGAGGAGTTAGGGACTTGGGAGTGCATTCGGACACAGCCAAAGTGTTTTTTCAGCACAGTAAATGTCTTTTAACACAGACAATTATCAACAAAGAAAAGGAAAGCAAAACAAAACGTGGATAAATACTGTCAATTCAATCACATAATGTTTATCGAGGCGGAGATAATTGCTAAAGTCACAGCTAAGCTAACCCTAAGCGTTAAACATATGTGTGGTGTAATTCATTAGTATTTTGTGGAGGAAAAATAATTCCAGTTTTATTTTTTTAATAGAACAGGAAAGGTGCTTCTTTTGGCTGTGAGTGGAAAGTGAGACTGGGACGGCAACAGAAAATCAGGTGTGGAGCTTTAATTGCAGGAACTGAGTATTTGAACTTTTGACATTACACTTTGCTGTGAATCATACCTTCAGTATTATGGTATTTGATGGAAATTGTTTTGCAATGTTACATACTGCAAAATAAGTTGTAGCTGCATGCAGCTAACACAAAGACAGCATATGAAATGTAGGCCTACATCTACACCACCGTATTTCTATATATTTTCTTTGAAATATAGTTTACTCGCTGTTGCATATTAATTCAGAATAAAACCAACATTTTCACACAAAGGCAGCTACATGTAAAGTATGTTGTGTGTTTATAGGTGCCGGCTTGGGGGTTGGGAGAATGGACGTAGTCTGTAGGTGGGGCTTATAACCCCGTATGTGGTGTTAATGGGGGGTGGAGGTCTTTGTGTCTGAATGTGCCCTGACCTTTTCACATCAGCTTCTTTTATGTCATTTGACTCTGGCGGCCATGTAAACATCTCTTTGCCTGTTGCGCCCTCTGTAATGTACTTTTTTAATGTAGACACAGTATTCTTATGGCATTATATTTGTAGACATCCTATAGGACATCAAACAATTTTATTCTATAATAGCCTTGTTTCATATTTAATGTGCTTATGTGTACAGATTTCTGCACATGTGCATTTATGTGGAAATGCAACAAAGTCTGTAAGAGTAGACACAAAGCTGGACCCCCTCAGCCCTGCCTTCCTCTTCCCTAGGGGGCAGATAAGACACTTTACGGTCTGTCTGTCGGCCCACGGCAGGAGGGGGGCTGGGGCTTGGCTGGGTCAGGTCTGGAGGTGGCGGGGTGGGGACAGTCTAGCCATGTTTATAGGCTGGATGTCAGGTTGGGGGGTTGAAAAAGGACGACAGTCACTTCTGGCATTCTCGTGCGTGTTTATCCCCAGTATGGCCTGCAGTCATGTTTCACCGAGCCTCAGTGAATCGCATAAATCATTTAGAAACACAATATAAACACGAGGAACATAGCTGCAGTCCCACACATGTGCAAGAGTTTAGTCTTAGTTGTGCTACATATTGGTATCAGGCAATGTTATTTTTACGTTTTTAAAATAGGATGTTATATGTGATGAATTTTGAGATAGTATTGATCCAGTTCTGGGAACAGTCATGCAAAATACTGAATTTCTCTGCACGGTTTGTAATTAGAGCTTGTGAGTTTAAATAGCAGAGATTTATTCATTCTAATGCTAGCTCCATTTGTGTCACTTCAACTAAGATTCGCCCATAAGGATGTCATTTACAAATCTTAGATCAATACTTGTACACACTTCATTGATTACTGTCCATCTCCAGGTTTTTCTCCTTAAAACTATGGAGGCAATGTTTGATAAAAAGCAAATATTCACACTCTCATATTCGTCCTATTTTTATATACGAGTCCCTCAGCTCTCACAATCACAGATCACATCACATTAAATCAACAGCACAGCCTCTACTCGGACGCTCCGCCTCTCGCTGTGTATTCCAACTCTCTCTGTATGTATTATTGCACTGATAAATCAAGAGAAATGTCAGTGCACATAGCATATGAAAAATGATTTAGAGGTCCAATATCAGCATGAGGCAGGCATGGGATGGCTGCAATATCCTCTTGCTTTTCTTTTTCAATTACGTTATACAAAAAGAGCCATTTCCTTTTCTGCCTCTTGATTATGAATTGCAATGTCCTCTGTCCTATTGGGCTTTTTTCCCCAGAGGCTAAGAATCCCCATAAAAAGCAATGTTGATGTCAGTTGTTGCTTGAACGCTGCCTTTAATAAAGAAATGGGAAATTCAAAGAGTCTGTGGACGGCAAGACGACTTTCAAATGCAAGACAGAAATGCACATTGTGGTGTAGCTCAGACATGCATCTAGACCCTGTGATTAATTGGACGGTGAGTGTGGAAGAACACAGCGTTGCAGTGTAAGTATTCAACATGTGGCCGTGCGGGCAGCTGATTGGGGTTTTGAACCACCGTCTGAAGCAGCATTCCTTCCACAAGGAGGGCCCCCACATTACCGCTGTTCCCCTCACAGTTTGGTGCGAGTTAGCAAACACCTTCATGAGGATTACAGCGTTTCTTACACTTTACAACCAGGTTAGCACTACAGCCCTGGCCGCAAACACAAGTGCCATCCAAACTCTAACCCTGGACCGCTCTTTTTTTATTTGTCAGAGAAAACTGTAGTTTCAGATGAACATTTAGACTCACTAGATGGATTGAATGCACATTACAAAAAGGCCCAGTGGTTATTGTGTTGGCCCAGATTTGAATACTCGTGTGTCTGGGCCCTAATGCTGACTTGGTAGGATTCCTGTGTGGATTGGAGTAAATGAGGTCTGTGGAATGTGAGTGGGGGGTAATCATGGCAGGACGACAGGAGTAACCAGATACCGGCTGCCAGACTTCAGAGGAGCGGGAATCCCTGCTCACAAATGCACCACCTCCTACAGGAGACACTTTGGCTGGGATCACTTTAAGCAAAACACACTCCTGCTCCCACACCCTCACCAAAGCTCAAAATGTACTTCTCACGTCCAACATTCTCACAAATTTACCAAATATCAGAGTCAAGACCTAAACATGCACAAACAGTACAAAGAGGAAATGGTTGATCTTTATCATACTTTCTGAACCAGACCATGACCTCAAAACATCCTCTTTAAGCAGAGACAGACAAGATGGAGATTAGCTATTTACAACAACAATAACAAAACACACAATCAAAATTTAAAAATTAGATTTTGAGAATATTCTGTCTTGTGTAATGCTCTCATAAACAATTTACCGGGATTTGAACATACTTGCAGCAATGAGAGAGAAGAACTTACCGTTCTGCTCTGTTTCAGTTTCACAGCTCTACTGTAGGCTATATATGGACTGTAGTGACGTCGCCCTGTTAATCACAGAGTGCAATAGCAATTTATAGACTCCTACTTTCATGCCAATTAAGTGCCAACAGAAGTGAACTGCCAGAAACATCCCTCAACCAGGCAGCATCACTAATAGTCTGTGATAGCCTTCACTAATTTATTTATTTAGGCAGGAAAAGATTAAAAACAGTAATTGGGCCTGACTCAGCATGAGCTGTTTTTGAGCAGGTTCCTGCCCTGCAGAACATAAAGTGCAGACACACATCACATCTTCAGACAGGACAGTACAATCAAACCAACACAGGTGAGAAAAGCAGAATTAGGAGGAGCAGTGGGCCTTCATTACTGTTTGGGCCTCCATTACTGTCTAATAATAGTCAAGTGGGTGTCATGGAAAGAAGAAAAACTCTGGAGGAATTAATCCCTGCGGGGGAATTTAGTGTTTGACACTAGCGCAAAGATATTGAGCTCTTTAAGTATGTACAAACAGGCGGAGTGTGCGTGTGGATATGCACCGTGCAGTTGGACCTGGGTACAGTGGACCCTGGGGCCTTGTTAGATGAAGAGCCAGATCAAAGCTGCAGCGCTGATCCAGGCAGAGCAAGACATAAAGGAGGGAGTTGTAAAGAGAGAATGAGCTCCTCGACTGAGCAAAGCCCACTGAAACTTGTTCTTTGACTCTAATTATCTCCTCAGTTACTGCCAGGAGAAGTGAGCAGCGTCTGAACTGTGTGAGTTGCTGCTCGTCCCTTCTTCACTCTGGACTTCAGCCTGATGCACTCTTACAGCCGCGAGCTTTACAGCAACAATACAATGAGCCGGTCACTAATTAAATTCTAAAGATCTGTTTTTTTAACATAAACTCTAACATTAAGTTTTATATAGTTTTATGAACTTAAAGATGAACAAAGGAACCTGTCTCTTACAAAAGAGAAGTAGACTAACAATTTTTTTTCTGTCAGTGGCATTTCAATTCTCAACTGGTTTCATCATCGGACTCACTAATCTCCTAGAAAATGTAGAATTACAAAATCAGTTTCACCAGATAATTTCAAAAGAACTTCCCTTACTTCTTTCAGATGTTAAGAGAAAATGCATGTTGTACACAACACGATTCATTTTTAACCCAAGCAATGTAATCATGCCTTGTTAAAATTATATATTTTTTCTGCAGTTATATTTATTCTTTCACAAAACCTTGCATGTCTTGACCCATTGTTTACTTAAGAGGGTCTCGTGGAGCATTCTACACTAAAATATTTGCAATGTAATACAGCACTGTTGGCCTTTACATCACCGTGTGTCGTCACATTAGTCTTCCTCTTCCTCCAAACCCCCTCCTCACCCTCCATCCTTATCCTTCTCCGTCGCTACGCTGCCTGAGTGCTCTCTTCCTGTTGCCCTTTTTCCCTGCTGGAGCCAACGACAGTGACGTACTTCCACATCTTAGTGGGCGCTCTGCTTTCTCTAAACAAACATGCCGCAGCTATTAGAGGCAACAGTGAAAACAGATAAAGACAGGACTAATTAACACAGGAGAGAAACAGTTCATTAACATAAGATTTCAAGGCTAGGAAAGCCTTTCCTCGAGGTTTGTTCTTCATGCACTGAAAACAAGATGCATTCTGGTTGATACTAAAAATTTACTCTTGCTTTGATATTATCTGAATGAAACATAAACAGCTACTACAACATCCTTATGAATCATTCTTATAGATGTATTTTCTGTGCACAAATGTCTTACACAATTAATATATATATATATTTTTTTTTGACCAGAGTTGTACACTTGTACTGACAAACATATTGCCCCAGTCTCCCCTGATAGCTTTGATATGTTGTGAGCAACTGGCCACTCTCATCTTTTTAAAAACATTTTCCCAAATTAGAAACACTCAACATTAACAGTACAACAGTACAATCATGGCAAAAAGACAAACATCTACATTCAAGTAAGTCCACTAAATAAAAATAAAACATATTTACAGGACTATGTGCTACAGCTGTAACAAGTGCAGACCAAAGAGGAATATACACACGGGTCAGTACTGCAAATTGAGAGGGGCACAGTTCATAGTGTAGAAGCCCGGCCTCAAAGACATGACATGATCCAGAAACAATGACCAGAGCTTTGAAAATTCAGTGTCACAGCCTCTAAGAGAGTGATTCATTTTCTCTTGTTTCATGAAGAAAAGGGCACCTTTAACCCAGTGAGAGTGAGAGGGTGGGTTCTCTTCTAATGCACCAGGACGACACGTCTGCCCAGTAGAGTAAGAAAAGCAATGAGTTCAACAAAACCTGATGACAAAGTGGGAAGTGGGAAGCACCCCGAACGGCTGGCGATGAATGAAATGCCGGCCATAGACTTTTGCCCGAGTGAAGCTGATGATGGCTTTCATCCAAAACCTGCCATTATTCATCTGAGCACCGGGGGTTATTAAGAACAATCAGAGCCGCAGAGAAGAGTGTGCTGACATTGTGATCTGTTCCAACTTTCCAAGACTGTAAACTCAAGGATTCGACTGATGCGTCGTACAATACACACAGGAGATGGTTTTATCAGCATGCCATACAAATATATTCACTGGGAAATGGAATTACAACATATAAAGAAGAAGCATAGTATTTTATGCTTTGTAGATTATGGAGCAGTTTATGCTATGATATAGTATAAGTATAAGTATACTTAAGCCTGGTTTCCCTTTGGAGTGGATAGGTACAGTAGGGTTGGGTATTGTTTTCATTTTAGCGTTTTTGCTAATCAAAGCTGGTTCCTATCAATTATCGGTTCCGATTCCTGATTCTTGAGACCTGGGACAAAACAGTATCTTTCAACTTAAATGTCACATGATCACATTTAATACAAAAATTTAAAAGAAAAAATAAATTCTTAACTATTTTTTATTTCACTAAAAAGTGCATGTCTACATATAACATTTAAATAATTTATGTCTAAAAAGAAAATATAAACTTAACAGTACATTATATTAAAGCAGAGTTGTTTTTCATTGAAATATGCATTTTTTATAAGGCTTCACAGTTGTGTCCCTACATTTTGTCAACATCGTCAGACATTTCTTATAAAGTAATACATTTTGAAAACATTACATCTCTTAAAGCTGTTAAATAATTCAATGCAATGTTCTAAAATGGAACCGGTTCTCGATACCCAACCCTACAAGCCAGTCACCTAAAGTCCCCAAAAAGTATCACACTGCGTTGGTCCACTTTCTTAAAGGTGGAGCGAAACACAGCAGTGCTGGGCAATCTTTACTTGAGTGAAAATATTGTAAAAAATACAGTAAAAGCTAGCCGTTATCAGTAACATCTGCTTCCGATTTTAGATATGGGTCCCACTTTGTAAATTAAAGGAGGGAACATTGTAATAACTGTCTACATTGCAGCAAACATGATTCATAATTTTTGTGGCATCAACTAGTGGGTAACAAAAAGGTAGGAAACTGGTCCATCTTTCTAAACATACAGTACAAAAAGCTGAGAAAAAAAAGCATGATAAGCATTATGGTTAGTGCACAATATATTGGAAATTTATCGTAATATCCGTATTGCAAATAATGACTTGTATTGCAATAAAGCTACACTCTTTTTTTCTGTCAGATCATCCAAGAATGTCCAAACAAAGCTGTAAATCAAACTGTTTGCATCCAAATGAAAAAGTCCTGGTATTCTGCTCTACACATCTACTAACCTGACTGAAAAGCTCTTTCCTTCATATATTGCTCACTCATCCTACCATATTTTAATTACTGCACTGAAGTCTGGGGTAACACATACAAGAGCACTTTAGTGACATTAAACATGTGATGATATATTTTTTATATTATGTAATCATTAAAATGACTGAAATAATATCTGTTTTTTTTCTTCTGTTTTGGGAATCTTTGTGGTAGTTTTGTTTTGTGATTTCTTATTGCCTTGTTTTGTTGAATCATATTGTGTTTTGTTTTTAATGTTAAAAGGGAAAGGCATAAATAAGTCAAGACTTTGGGCTACACTCTTTTCAGTCAATGTGAATTTTATAAACTAGTAAACTAGAAAATATTGTAGTCCTTTTTTCTTTTGACCAAAATAAAATAAAGTAAACTAAAAAAAAAAAAAAAAAACTAGAAAAGACAAGAATAGTGAGGACACACTGGCCGGGCTGCTGATGCAGTTGGTTGCAAACACACGTCAGAGGCTTCCAGCATCTCATCCACAGAGCATTAAAAGTTAAACAGCACAATCCGACCAGTCAGTGATGTTGATGAGAATATATTGGACGACTGCTGGCTGCCTTCAGCTAGAGATACATATACCGTAGATGACAATGAAACTCCCATTAGCCACAGAAGTATGTCCACAGGTATTTTCTTGGAGACATGTTGGAAGAAACATGTCTCTGACTTGCAGGGGGGGCTCTGAGCAGAAGAAATGGAGCCTTGTCGAACAACACTGCACCCCTGGGCTGTGTGATGTTCAGTGGGAGAAGTTATTATAGTGATTAGAATGACACAAGCACACAGCATCATGGAGCGCTATACACTAGCACCAGGCACACAATGAAAACCTCCACCAATTTCCATTTCAGCATATTCATGAATGCACTATTCCTTTTATCTGGATACTAGAGGGAAAAACTCCAGTTTCTAGTGCTGTCAACTGATCTTAATTAATATGCTAATAGGCAGCTATGTATTTTTTGTATTATTTATGGTGGCTTAAATTAAATTTAGTGCAGTTTCTGAGACAAGAGTATTGAGACAAGGACGAGACCAAGGAACAGTTATAAAAACCCAAACAGTCCAGTTTTTGACCAAGTCCAGACCTATGCAGGGTTAATGTTTGTGAACAAAGCAGATTTAGAGCAAGATTTTTAATTGATTGTGAAATAATAAAGTTTATTTTTGTTTTTTTGACCAAGACAAGACCAAGACCTTTACAAAATGGTCTTAAGAGCAGTCTCAAGATCAAGAGTGGTTTCAAGTACTAGTATATCCCGAATTAAATGTTCAATGAAAAGATAGATAACAATGATTTTCTGCTCTAATCTTGCGCTGTCTATTTGCATAAGCAACAGTTATTTCAGATCCTTAACTTAGCTCTAAGTCAAAACTGGAATATGCAGAAATTAAACCAAAGTGGAAATCAGAGAAGGGATACAGCTCGGCTGTTGCCAAGCAACTGCTTGCCTCAAAGTCTGTGGAATTTAAACAGTGGATGGGATCCAATTTTCCTGGGGACTGATTTGAACGTCACGCCTTTCTGAGAGGTACCCTGGACGAGAGAGAGCAGGCCGGTCTCAGGTCTGATGTGTGTCGCATGTTCATGTTGACCCTCTGCAAGACACTGCAGTCTGGAAACAGGACTGGAAACAAAGTGATGTCCCGAGCCAAAAATTATATTCTTCAGCCTAATGCCAAGCTTAAGCCCCTAGCAAAATATTTTTGGTGGGAAAAATCCTTTTGAAGTCAAAATTTATATTTTACTCACATTTGGTAAAAGTTGTGGTTTCATTCTTAAACAGAGAGAGAGGACACTGACTTCACTTGAGTAAAAAGTTTTTTTAGTCAGTGATATAAGAAATGGATTTTCAGGACCTTTTCAGGGGTTGTAGTCTTTCAGTCACTGTTGTTCACAGCACATTGTTCTCTGAAAACTTAAGGTATTTTTAGCATGATTTCTAATGGTTGCCATAGTGCACCTTTTTACTTCTTCATCTTTTACTTCAGTGACTGTTGCAGTGACCTACAGCGGAGTCACCTTCAAACTCCTACACCGTTCACTGCAGCAGACTGAACTCTTACTGAACCAATGTAAGGCTAGTGAAATTGAAAAGCACATCCAGTTCACAACATTGATTTCACTCAGCCGGTCAATTAAGAGTCCAGTCAGTCATCCAGCTAAGGAGGCAGTCGATGGGGCCGCCAGTCTGCCTTTTTGGGACATTTTAGATGGATGTTTGGGTGTGAACGGGCATTAGTGATCAGATTTGAAGATTACCAAGCACCAGAAAGCTGCCTTCAGGCTTCATGTGCTTTCAACGGCACAGCCCCCCTCCCCCCACACTGCATTAGTGTCCGAAAGATGTGGCGTGTCCCTTCCATTCTCCCTTTTCTGTCTTCTTCATCTGCTAAAAGGTTGAGGCACAAAAAAACATAACAGCAGGTCCCGTGTACACTCATCTTTTCTGAGGAGTTAACCCTGTTTCTGGTTTATATGTCCCTTATGAGAAACTCGATTTGCACCTCACTCTTTTTGCCTTTGACCGTCCTGTTCCCGGATCTCCCATGAACCATTAGGGAAGATGTGGGTATGCCAGGCTCAGAACAGAACATCTGGCCTAATTACTCACGCCGCTAATATCCTCTTCTGGCCAGGGACCGCTCAGTACAGTGGCACAGTTCTATGCCTTGGGGCGACGCTGAGACGTGGGTGACAAGTGCACTGCAGTTCAAAGCCCCCTGTGCCTCATCTCTGGTCGCTTCTGTTGTGGTCTATGCTAATAAAGGTTTAGCATGATGTAGTTTGTCATTAAATGTTGTCATCGGAGGCTTGTGTTTTTGTGGGTGTTATCTATTCTGGGAAATGGATCATCTTTTTTTTTCCTAACCTCAAACACACCTTATCACCTAAAACATTTGTATATGTTTCATGTTAGCCGATGGCGTGTGCTCTTTGACCACAGAGAGGCTACTGCAAACCATGTAATCAGATGCTGATGAGGAGGCTCCTGCAGAAGTGAGGGTTGGCTCCATGAGGCCTGTCAAACCCCATGACTCTCAACAACATCAAACTGTCCTAATTACTAATTATCTTCAATTATTGCTCCATTGCACAAGCCTTTTAAGATGAACAGCATCTTAATAAATGGTTGTAGAGACAACTGACTATGGTCGACTTCTAGGTTCAAGAGAATTTGTTAACTTCTTTTTGTCTTTTTGAAGGGTGAGGGCAATCATAAAGGGTATTGACTATAGTAAGGGCCCGTCCCACTGCTTTACTACTTTTGAACTCTGATAATCACTTCTAAAATAATGTCAGTCTTTTTTTATGAATACGAATGGATTTGTTTTGTTCTTCTCCAGCCTCTGTTTCAAAGTGATATGAATGACACCTTAAACCAGTATAACTATAACTCACTCTACAACTGGTGCACTTTATTTTTATAAACACAAATCAAAGTATATAAAAATAGAAACATTACATGATTTAATTGACAGTATTTATTGTTGTTTCACATTGCCTCTTTTTCTCTATTGATGCTTTTTTTGGTGCTGTTTCTTTGTGTTAAAAGACACTGAACATACACTTTTCTGTTTTGTTGTTCCTGGAACGTTATATGACAAGCCGATATAGACCAATGGGAGTGCTCTTTTTTTGAACATGTGACTGGCCCAATCCTAACTAAGCTGCAATATCTCATCTATTAAAATCCCTTATGATTAAAAGTAGAACATAACATCATAAAACCTGTTTTTTCACGAATGCTTGCTTTTACAATATACTGTTTGGGGTTTAAAGGAGGCTAGATAAAAACAATGATATAAGGTACAGTCTGTTTTAGAGAAAAATATGAATTATTTCTAAATTGAAACAAAAATAAGGATTCAAATGTATAATAAAGATAAAAAAAATTATGTTTTTTAGGAAAGACGTTCGGTATGCCTGAGCTCAGGGGGCAGCGATGTCGTCCAATTGGTGAATTTCACTTGCAGAATTTTTCTTATATAACAATTATTATTGTTTTTTACTTATTCATTTTTTAAAATCCAGGTACAGAGCATGTTATCTAAATGTTTTCTTATGCTTAACCCTGAAATAGGCCACACAATGGACCCAACTGTGTCTTTCCCACAGCTCACAAATAAAGGTATTTCTCGTCTCGTAATGCTCTTCCAACCCAGCTTCACCTTTGTGTACAGAGGTACTTTTATAATGAGGTTTTCTGGGAAGAGGTAATATTGCAGTATGAAAGGACACAGGAAAAGATTAGTTTAGCATAGACAAAAAAGTGCAGCTTTTATACTTGCTTGGCCCAAGCCCAGCCTGCCTCTGTTGACAATCCCCAAACAGGAAGTGAGGCACGGTATATAATTACTGATTGTGGAGCGCATCCTTCACAGTAATGATCGTCAGTGAGACACATACCTGTCCTGCTGCTTCCAGATAAGACGACTGCAAGGATTTAATCAACTACAAGTGACAGTTCTCTGAAAGCATACAAACAGCTGGGGATGACAGATATTTGCCGACCACACAGCACACGTTCGACACACAACAGGCTGCAACAAACTGCCATCACAGCCTTAAGCGCTCGCTGTGGCCTGCCTGCCAGCTCAAGGATCTAAATCAAAGCTACAGAAAAAAAAAGGCATCTTTGTTAAGGAAAGCCTCAGGTTTCATGTCTCAGGCAAGTGCTTAAGTGGATGAACACAAGGCAAAAGGCTGTTGGATCACATTGGACTCTAGTGAACCAGATTATTACCATCATGCATCTGTCATCCCCTTTTTCGCTCATTATGTCTTCTCAAAAGGCAGGGATAGCGGCGGTGCATTACTTCCGCCGTTCTATTGGATTAATCGGTGCCACTTGCATCATACAGCGCACAAATAAAAATGGCCACATCACCGAAAACAAACACAGGAATGAGTCACATAGTCGACATGAAATCCAATAAGGAGCAACTGTGCCAGCTAACCCACAAATGAACCCGGAGTGTGGCAGTGAGTGTGAGACAGAGGAGGAGGTGTGGGAGAGCCAGAAAAAGCCTGGTGACAAATCAACTGCTGTGTGTGTGTGTGTGTGTGTGTGTGTGTGTGTGTGTGTGTGTGTGTGTGTGTGTGTGTGTGAGTGTGTGTGTGTGTGTGTGTGTGTGTGTGTGCCTATGAGGGCGACAAACTGCCAGGGAACAGGAAGTAGAGGAGCCTGAGGGTGTCAGATCAAGATTTGAGCGGGCACGTTGCTGGACAAGCAGTCACTGTGTTCCCATCAATATTGAATATACGTATGGATATATGGAAGTACCCTCGATGCTAATGCCACGGTTTAAATAACGTAAAATACATGTGTGCCACAAGTGTGAGAGGTGAGAATGACATTAAACATATATGCGTTTGAACAATGTGAGCCGTCTGAACCTTTGTCTCCTTTTCAATTTTTTTTCAATCTACTTTTAAAAACTGTATTCTTTCAAGTTAGGTCCAGAATGTAATAATGAACTCACCTTAACTTCAAAGTTTGTTTACCAAGGTGAAAGTATAACACAGATTTGTTTTTTGTCTAAAATTGTCAGACAAAAAACTAAAACACAATGAAATTTTTTATTCAAAAGCATTCTTAATCAAAAGAAAGGCTCATCAAAAGGAAAAGTAATAAATATTTCATTCCCTTTATATCTGTCTTCACTGCACAGATGTGAACCTGTGAGAGGATATAGCACTAGTTTGGATGAAGTGAAGGCACCTAACGGTACAACTAGTAAAAAATAACAAAATGAACAATATTTTTAATAGTTGACAACGATAAAAGGAGAAGAACTTAAACCATTGACCGTTTGGAGAAAAAAGATGCCTGATAAACGTTGGAAAATATAAATTATTGATGAAATTATTATCAAAAAGGACTAGTTTCTCAAAACTTATCCTTGGAATTATGTTGGTATTGTAACCTTAACCATGACCTTAAATGTCAATAAAGTTAGAAATAATTATTAAAATTTAGATAAAGCAACAGAAAGAAAAATGGTGGTGAATGGTATTTCCTACTGGCAATGACATTTTTTTTGTCATTTTTCTTTGAATTATGTAATTTAGGATTATTGTAACGCAGATAAAAGTCTTTTTCAATCATTGAATCTACTAATCATTGTTGCTCTGCTGCATAATAATTACTTTCTGAATGAAATAACCCCGCCACAGATTTGTGTTTGTGATTTACAAAGAAGTGGATGTGGGTAAAGAGTTATTATTAAGTGGGGAAGATATTTGAGTGAAAACATCATCAGAGTGGGGAGCACAGACAACAGTGTTTGTGTATTCAGGAGTGGCCCCCAGCCACAGCCGGCCGACAGGAGCCGAGCGCAGCTGGCTGCATGCATCTAAAGTAGCCCCTGTTGTACGCTCATGGCACCCAGATTCAATTACACAGAGCCCGGGTTTTGGCTGAATATTAATCTGGGGGCCCAAACCTAATTTGTCTGGCGATGGGGGACACAAGCCCATCTGGCTGGATGGGATGTGGGATTGCAAGTATGGCGTGTGTGTGTTCATGAGGGGGTCTGTCTATTGTGGGACACGGGGCGCTGTCAGGCGCTCTGGGGAAGACAGATCATTTTGGAGGCGGACATTCCCTGGACGCACACAAAGAAAATGGGAGGGAATTGAGCTGATTCAGAAAATGAACATTGAGAAAATAGAGAATAATTCTTGACTTTTTAAACAAAAACTGAAATCTATAAAGATTGATAGATTTCTGTTATAAAGCACTTCAAGACAACCTCATAAACACAAACAAATTTACATAAAAAACACAAATAAAAGGAAATAAGGTCAAACAACAATTGGATTATGAATGGAGCAAGATTTATAAACTACATAAAACAATGCAACATAAAACAAGAAAACAAAAAAGGCTCCATGTAAACATCAGGGAGGTGGTCTTTTAAATTAGCTCAAATACGATGTCTAAAAACATCATTTACAAGTATCATGCCATCATGTGAGCTCGGTGGACCAGCAATGACTTGAACTTTATATAAAGTCAAATGTAAAATCATTGAAGTTTTCCTTAATCTGTCCGGCCTCTCCAGGGTTTCCCAGGCTGCTCCATATGCAGCAGAGTGACAATGTCAAGCCCCGCACATGCAGCCGCATGTGCATTATCTGAGCACCCGCCCCCACTGAAGTCAAGTGGGACTCGCCCCTGTCCCTGTCATATATTACCCTGAGTCCTTAGGGACCACGTCAGCGCTGAGGGGCACAGAGACGACCTCTCCTTGACCTCGCTGTGTGCGTGTGACCTTCCTATGACGTGGAAGGTTAGCTTGTATACTGGTGCTGCGGTCAAAGGCACTGACTGAGAAAGCGAGGGGGGAGGAAAATGGCTGGAATAGACAAGAAAGAGCCGAGACAAAGAGTGCAGAGTAGCTTTGTATAAATGTGAGAAGGAAGGGTGCATCATCTCTCGCAGTGAGTCTCGCACATTGCTCTTCACAGTTCATATACTTGTTTTTCACATGTTCTTGTTCTGATCATCAACTGGAAGGCAGCAGGACAGTGAAGGCTGATAATGTACCGGCTGATTTAACAAGGTTTCGTCTCCTCTGTGACTGCCGTGAGGGTGCGAGACAGTGTTCCTGTAGGCGATGTTTCAGGTAGACAAAGAACATGAGTGATCAGTTAACCATTGACGGATTACTCTAGATGCAATAGCTTCCTGACAGTACAAAGAGCCTGATCTGGTCTCATCTCCAGCTTCCAGAAACTCATCAAGTCTGATAACTAAACCCTGAAAAACCCAGCATCTCTACAAATCTGGACATACACATATTATCTTTGATGATATTAATTTAAAGAAGCAAACATTACGACTTTTGTGTGTTCAGAAAATTGTGTTTTAGTGCCTGGTATACATTTCTAACGAAAAACTGATGACACAGTTAAGAAATGGATGCTATTTTGCTATATATGTTCCTTCCTAATTGGCCAAAAGTAATAAAAAAAAAAAAAAAAAAAAAAACACCAAAGCATTGGCTGTAATGTAATGTAAACCCATTTCACAGTTGACTTATGCACCAGCCAAACGCTGACTTTTAGTTCAAGGAGCTGTTTTTGCAGATGGTATTTGGTGTAAGGCTTTGATTTCAGGTGACCTCTCAGTTAACTTTACCTTGCACAGTTTTCTGCACACAGCAGTCACACAGCAGTCCGCGCTCCCATTTTAAGACATGCGTGTTGACATGAGGCCATCAGCCAAGTCCGTGGCTCTGGAATAACAGAGGGCCAAACAGCCTTTACACCTGTATGTTAATCCTGACACGTTGCTGTTTCCTTTGGCTCTGAGGCCAGTGTTAAGACAAACTAGGATTTAATTACTGGCCACACAGTCATTCCCCGCACACATTACCCTGCACTGGAAATACAAGCAGGGAAAAGGTGGATTAAAGTGTCAAATACTATTCATCCAATTAACTCTTTGTTCTTTTTTGTTTAATTATTTAGATTACCTTATCTTATTTTGGTATAGTTTTTTTTCCAACCAGTCTAGAGTCATAACATTGAAAAACATATCGGCTTTATCTGAGCATCCTCGTGTGTGGTGTGTACTATGTATGTTTCATAGTAATCAGTCACTAACATGATCAGTTTGTCTTGAAGCATGAATCACAATGAGCAGTCACATCTAATATTGTTGCACCTTAACCAGCACTGCAGGGATTTATCAATAATACAAGAGGAAAATCAATTAAGTTGTCTGAATGTCTAAATGGTTTACCAATAGATTTGATTTTAGTTGCGATATGTAATTATATTTGTGATTAAAATTATGTTTTAAAGTTAGAAGGACTACAAAGCCAACACTTCAGGTCTGTTTGTGCATTAATACAGCAGTATATGAAAATGTTCAAACACTTGTCAGCCAGTGTAACTGTACGTGTTTTCCACACTACAGTGCAGCAGTGTAAAAACCTTCGGGCATGGGTTACACTGCCTACCGCACCTGTGCGTGATGCCGACCTCACTGAACTGCTGCTGCTCACATGCACGTGTCAAGCCACTGGGCAGTGTTACTGCTGCCAAGCCACTACCACCAGCACTATGTTCTCAATGGTAATCTGCGATCTGCTCGGCCTCCCCTGTTAGAGGATGTTAAAGAGAGAAAAAAATGCTTCAAAGATTGCAGCACTAGTCTGTTTGTCTACATTGTAATTCAGTACATCCTCCTCACATTAGGCAAAATGCTGTGCTTTGAACTAAAGTGCAAACCCTGCACTGCTTCTCAGCCATCCTCTCCTCTGTTTATGGCCTCTTCCTGACAGAAGAGGAATTGTACTGGAGGGTGGCATGTGTTGCACTCATGTCAATGCACAGCAGAGATAAATGTCTAGGGAGTGCATTGACCTGCCATAAAATAATCATGAGTGTTTGTGAGTAGGAAGAAGTGTGAGCCGAGCTGATCACCTTGAGTAAGTGGAAGTATGTTGTTACCAAGACAGACTACTCCCAAGAAGAAAGAAAGAAGAAAAAAGAAATTGCATTGCAAGCGCACACCCATTCATGACCGGCATGTGCTGTTGTGTTTGTGTGGCATTCACAGACAGAGACTGGACTGCTTCTTGTGTGCAATAATTGTTCTGCTGACAACAAATAATGTAACTATTGTATCAGCCAAACTTGTTGCCAGCCCCAGTGTCTCTGAGAGAGGCCATGGGATCGTCTCAATGGCACGTTGTCTGAAGGCCTGATGTCTGAAGTGCAGCCATCTCTGAATCCTCCTGCAATAGGGCAGAGGTCAGACTGGAACAGATTACATTTAGTGAAGCATTTCCCAACACACATGCTCAGATATGAGACTGGGGGGCTGGGTAATGAATGACTTTAAAGAGGTGAAAGACGCTCCCTCCCACCCATTGTAATTATCATATATATTGTATTGCACTCGTGGCTCAATGTCAAAAAGATATGTCTTTAATGAAAAGCGTAGCTGTTAAACTGCAGGCTTATGTGGCAATGGAGTCAACACAGTGTATCATCGCTGATCTCATTAAGCATGTTATTATTGTCATAAAGAGCCAGAGATATGTGTAGTTACCTCAGAGAGACATAAAGCTGTAATAGAATTTCAACGCTTTACTACAATCCTTATTTTTAATGTGGCTTAAGTAAAATGCACATGCATTGCTTTATACATTAACAACATGGAAATTACATTAGTGAAAAAAAAATTCTACCATCTACACCAAATGCCCTTGTTCCCTCTAATACAGGTACACAATAACTGTCTACAATGTCTGACGCTAAGCCAGCTCCTCTCTGGACTGACTGCGTCTTTTTGTCGCCACATGACTAATGGGGAAACCCACTGACCAGTGAGTGACACAGGCCCAGCCAGTGGAGGTGCTTCTGAGTCAGAAAGTCCCTCTCCTGCAGAGCGTGACAGGTGAGCACTGGCCTTCGGGCTCGCGGGACTGTGTGGGCTGCCTGTGGGAGGACACATAAGGCAGATGGAGGCGCTCAGATTTGGACAGCCAGTCTTGTCCATATTTCCCAAAAGGTATCAGTTCTGTGTTTGTCATGCGAGCTTACAGAGAGAGCAGAGAAGACGATCTGAATGCCAGAAAGATGCCTTTGGGGGAAAAAAGAATGCGTGACAAAAAATAAGTCAGAAAGGGCTTTAGCTTTGCCTTCACATTTGGTTTACTTCGGAGTACAACATTCTTATTTTATATTAAATTTTTTCAATTCCAGTGTAGAGTAGTTATTCACAAACACTTTGTGAATAACATTGGTCAATTGCTTTGAGATTAATTTACTTTTACTGTGCTTCTGTTAACAGACTTCAAAGCTCAGCTCATACAAGTAAACTGCAGATGTTACACGATCCACTTGCAACAATACGCTTAATTAGCTGAAATAACTGGGCTCTCTGTTCAATGTAATTATGCTGCCTATTCTCCCTGCGCTGGCCTTCAGCTCGGCCACTTCTGTTGTGAAGTAATTACGCTCACTCTTCAAATTTCCTAAATCTAAAAAGACGTATGTGTGTTTTTATTAAATGGCTCTGATCTTGAAAAGAGAATAATTAGACCAACATGGATGCTAATTAGAGGCGCAGTGGCAGAGTGGTTGTCCTATAAACCGGAAGGTTTGCGGTTCAATTTCTGTTATCCCCCAGTTCATGCTGTTGTTGTGTCCTTGGGCAAGACACTTGGCTCCAATGTCTCTGGCACATGTGAGTGAATGTGGGAATGGATGCTTGATGTAAAGTGCTTTGAGTGCCTAGTAGGTGGAAAAGTGCTCTATAAATCTAAATATGATTAGAGATTAAAAATCTCAGTTTCTAAAACAGCAGAAAGACGAGGCTCAGCTGTTTACAGCAAATACTCAGACTATTGACGACAAATGGCTATACATCTAAAATCTGTTAAGTGGTCAGGTGTGCCCATCGACTGAGATGTCAAGTATTGGCAGACAGGTTTAGCTTTGGCCACAGAGCTAAGATTTCGGGAAGGATGAAATCTGCTTTATGATAACAGAAAGAGCACTGAACACGGTGCTTGTCAGTGACAATGACTCATCAGGCTCTTGTTGCTCATTAAAAAAGTATAACTCTCTGACACATCATTTAGGGAAAGCAGCCTTGTAATGCCTGGCGCTTGTAGGCGGATCACAGTTTGCAGCCAAAATCACACTGACTCACCCTTCCCTACCCTAAGTGTTTACATAATGATAATACTCATACGTTGTAGCCTAACGCTTAACAGCCAGTGTTTGTCTACAACACATAGGCCTTTTGGGCTGCTGCAGGTCTAACACATATTGCATGTTTTTAGTGGTTTGTGGCTATATTGGAATTTTTTTTTTTTTTTTTGAAAATCAGACTAAAGCTCAGTCTGCTGGTTAAATCAAAGAGGACACATGAAAGCAAATGATACAACCCAAAAAACGCAAATATCTTTTGCCTAAATTTAAAATAAAAACAACTGAATATAATTGATGTTACCCAACAGTAATAAAAACATTAAGAATATTAATTTTAATATGTAACATATTTTTATTGAAAAACTTTGTCCATGTTTGTTAATTGAACTGCTCAACTTAATTTACATTTTAGCTTAAACTGTGACAAAGATTATTTTGTAGGCCTTAAAAATACATTCTTGTGTTGACCATACACATTTTAACATAGAACCAAATATTTAACAAAATAAAATTAAAATATTATTTCTTTCTTTTCTTCATGGTGCTGTGTTCGCAGACTTTCAAACTGAACTTTTTATTTTATTAGATTTCGTCACTGTTACATATATTAACTTGTTTTTCTTTTCTTCTTTCTCTTCTTTCTGTTTTTTTGACTGAAAACTTTCCTTCATTTTTTCTGATTTTGATAATGCCGGGTTCCAGACGTTTTTATCACCGTCCCAAAACTTCAACTGTCCTGACGAGAATGTCAACTGTTCCCATATTTATTTGAAATACAGGCTAAAGTTTGTCCATTTATCTAAATAAACTAAAAAAAAATAATTTGCTTGTTTGGGTTGTTTTTTTATGAACATATAAAGGTTAAGTACCATTATATTGCGTTTTGTATGGGGCCTGTATATCTGGGAACAGGACAGAAAGGTTGAACGTCTGAAGGAACAGGAACAGTTTGTGTAGTCAGGAGTCATACATGTGCTCGGTGAGCCTGTCTGTGTGTTTGGTGATAGAAGCAGTGACTAATGCAGAGCGTGCCCTCGGACAAAACCTTGCCTTGTACAGTGTGGCCAGTGCGTTGTATGCTGAGCTCTTTTATGTGTGTTTAACGCAGTATGGTGGGAACAGGCCTCTCTCTCAGCAGCACACAAAGAGAGAGCAACCGCTGCATGCTGGGAAGTAGCTCTGCCAATGCTGAGACCAGACAGACATTAGTTTTTCAGTCTTGTTCTACCACAATTGCTGAGTCTTATACACACACCCAATGTTCTCTGCTGGACAATGTCTGACAAAGTGTAATAACTACTTTTAAGTTTTACTCAGAATGTCCTGATTGTCACAAAAACTTTAGGTCGCCTTGCAACAGGGCTGTGGTTGTCGTAGGTTTTCACAATGACAGCCACTAGCCAGCATCATTGTACTAAAGACATCAGGTGTTACTTCCCACTGCTTGTCTGCGGACACTTGCAGGACGGCTGCGGCAGTCCTCTGTTTCCCTTCTGCCTCAATGAGCAGCAGACTTGGCCCTGTCTACACTTTCTCCAATTATGGTGGTGTGTGTTGATTTCTGCTTCAGTAATCGGTCACTGAGTGCAGCTCACTGCAGAAGATTTGTTCACAGCCACTTGTCAGACACAAAGAAAGGCACACTTCTGGGTGGCTGGTCTGGTCAGCACAGGAAATAACCAACTGACACATACACACCGTGATAAAAGATGGAGAAGCAGTGATAAGGATCTAATAGCTTTCCTCATTGTGTTTGTCTGTTCATAAAGGCACTGATTAATCCCTGTGCACTGTAAAGTCCCTGTTCCCACCTGATCCTTCTCCTCCTTTCCTCTTCATTTATCAGACTGCTTTGTTGAGCCTGGCAGGGTGCGTGTTGCTGCTGGCACCAACAAAGTGGGAATAAACTTCTGCAGCACTGGAGGCACATGTAGTACACATCATGTTCAGGTTGGATGTCTGCCAACGAGAGTACAGTTTATTCTATGTTTATGGATTTACAGTAATACAAGCTCAGTGCACTGATGTTAAATATAGCTGAGTTTCCGTTTAACTTAATGCAAATTGTTCCAGATTTTGAAAAGGCAATTTTTTACTAACTGTCTCAATTTTCTTTTTCAATTTGTTTTTTTTTTTGGTGTTAAAAAAGAAAGATTACTAATAATACACGTCCTTTGGTCAAACTTGAACTTGTTCCCCGTGAATGTCTTTGAAAAAGTAGATAAACAGAACTCTAATCTTTATGTAAACGTATGTCTTGAGTTTTTTAGCCCTCCTGCCTCCAGCTTTTACTATAACCCTCACACATATATCTCCACTAAACTCTTTATTTTTTTCTCATAACAAGACGTGCAGGTTTCAAATCCCAAAGAATAAGAGAATGTAATGCCACACTTCAAATGTATTTTTTTCTGTTTTCAAGACTTAGGTTTGTGATAATTACAAAAAAAAGTGAATGTGGATGTCACCGAGTCCCAGCCACAGGAACCAATCAATGTTGATTTACTGAGTTAGCAGTAAGAGTGCCACTGAAACAGTTCATTCAGGACGTGAACCGATCGTGACATCATTTCCTCCGCTGCCAGTCCAGGAAGCGCTCAGTGCAGCTGGGTTCTTTTTTGTACTTTTCCTAAAAAAAACTTTTCAAGCAGCTGTGTTGTGGGTGTGTCTATGTTCGTGTGTGTCTATCTACTATTGACTATATGAGCTTTTATTTACCTAACGCAAACATATATTTTTAAGAATATCACCCAAAACCGACTAAGATCCAAATGAACTGAATGCACTTTATTTTGTAATTGAAGGTTCCCACGTCAAAATCTGTAGAAAACACCTCATATGTCCTTTTTTCTCCACTTTCTGTAGTTTACCACTTACTGGAAACTTGTTTAAAAGAGAACATATATAATATTTGCACTTTCGTGAAGTTTTAATGTGTCATAAATAAATGAAAGCAGATTAAAGCTCCTTCAGCACTAGATGACTGACTGCAGTGTAGTTGAGTCAGACGTGTTTTTGGGGAGTAAAATAAACTCGAGCGCTGTAGCTGCAGCTGAGATGGAAAGGTCAAGAGAGCGAACTGAAACCACTTCGAAGCCCACTGTTATTGATTTCTCCCACAGCATTGTGTACTGTACAACATCTGTGGACGTGCTCGTGTGTTTTAACTCGACTTTACTTTACACCATATCTGGCCTTTGCATCCCTTTGGACTAAACAATAAACATTCTCCAGTTTTGGCTTGTGGACTCATCAGACTGAAGCACACGGAGACAGACGGGAACAAACTGAAGCATGATAAAGAAGTGCGTCAACCGTCAGACTGAAGGCGTACCCTGTAAGAGCAAATCTGTAGGAGAGTGGTTATCTTAAGTGTCCTGTCTTCCTGTCTTTGGTTTGTCATCAAGGCCAGGCAAGATTTAGGCTTCTTTTGTCTGGCTCCAACAATCGCTGTTGGTGACTTGAGTCACCAGACGCTATTTTTTCATTAGTGGCAGTGGAGACAGCATGATCTAGAACTCATCATGAACTCAATTATGATAGTCCAACTTTTCAAAACACTGCAAGCTCTTTTTTCTTTCACTTACTTTGGTATGAACACTATTAATGATATCACAATAATGAGCCTTATATACAGTAGATTTATATGTTAGAATTTCACTCTTTTTATTGGCGAGCCTAAACACAAATATGTTTTAATGTATTTTATATACTAGATAACAAAAAATCTCTCCAGGATAAAGCATTTATTCAGATGTGGTGTTTTTTACCATGATGCAAATTTTCTTTCTTTGTCTTTCTCCTACACTTACTCCATATACTCCATTCTCAACTGGCTGCTATTGTATAGAGTTTGAGATTTCATTTTATATTTTATATACTGTATGTTCCTTGCTTCATCTCCCACACATAAATTTTACTTCAGCAGTTGTCATTTTCCTCATTCTAACTTCTCCGTCTTGGCTTTTCATGACAGGAGTAGAATACATTTCATTTACCTCTGCGCTGCCTTTGTTGCACGAGTTGTTCTGCTACTGGATAATAGCCCTGCATTGTTCCTACCTGCATTCAAAGAACGTTTTGATTATTGCAGTTGAGAGAGTTGTTATAAATCTCCACCAAGGACAATTGATGAGAAGAAAGCCACAGAGTTGACGGTAAACTTCAAGTCTGACAATTGCATTAGGGCCACGCTGATCTAGAAGGACATCCTGACGGTTGTAGGGAAAGCGCCCTCAGTGGGGAGCCAACCCTAGTACTGAGAACTCCTGATGGGATGGCCACATTCAAGAAGCCCCAGGCGTGTGTCAGAGCTAACCAAAGGCAAATCGTTACACAAGGATGCTGCAGCACTAGCACACAAACAGAGATTGTGAAGCGCGGTGGGTTTTAATGTGTGACGATGCAAAACCGAAGACATGTAAATGAGTTCTGAATTGTTAGTATAATGATCTACTGCGGTGTTGAAATTAGAGCCGCTGTAGCTCTGGAAAAGGCAGAATAAACAATGTGAGTTTAAACCCTTGTGTTTCCTTTGGAAATGGTGAATATCTTTAGGATACCAGGCTGACTTCAGAGTGCCCTTGGCCTCATGTGGCGCGGCTAATGATCGTAGAGACAGAAAACACACCAACATTGTTTGCCTGTTAGTTTATTTTTCAGTTGCTTAGAAAAACAACAGACAAGAGCTCAAAGATGACCCACTGCTGCACTTTTACAGACTGCTGACCAGAGCCCTGTTTCTCCAATATTCATGAGAATATGCAAATAAAGGTGCATCTCATACAATCGTAGAATGAGTGACCCCAGTAGAAGGGTCTAAGGGCACGTGGGGTGAGAAGGCTCCATACCACAGATGAGGGTGGGGCTTTTCCCATCTGCCCCATCTGCTGTAAGAGCCAGCCACTCTTTGCATAATGCAAACTGACAATGGGCTTTTACTATTCACATGTTAATACCACACTTACCCGCTTGCCAGCAAGGTAGGTATCACTACAACTTTTTTGGAAGTATAACCCACCAGAAGGAAATTCATAAAGATTTATATATAAACAAGTTTAACATAACTTAAATACAAACCTAGAAATAAAATAGAGCAACAAAATATTCAAACAAAGTTCTTTAACAGACTCAGATGATTAAGACCTGTACATCCCAAACCATTCAAGAGTAAAATCTTCCATCCTACACTAGTGTTCTGGATATCTTTCTACCACACAGGTTCTCAATTCTTGATGCAAGACAGAGAATAAAATAAAACACCTAAAAAAAGCCCATAGAGAGTCAATGGGGGACTTGTGTGTTGGCGTGTGTAAATGTGCGTGTATGCATGAGTTATGAATTATGTGTATTCTCCCAAACATGGATCCAAACAGCCAGTCCTCCTATGTTTCCATGGAGCTCCCAGACTTTATCAGCTCTACTTCACTTATGCTGACAGCTGTGTTATATGTAGAACCCATTTACAAATGGTACGATTGTTTCATTCATTATAATGTTACACACTTCAGCTGGGATAACAGTCACATATGACTAGCTAATGAGGTCATTTAACAAGTTTCATCATCAACATTACACAGGTTAATTTCATTTTCTCAAAAACAAAGCAAAAATTGAATACGATTAATATTTAACACTTACAAACTGTCCACTGGCTTTGAGTAGGAGAACAGATTCAAGAAACATCTGCCCCAGTCTCCTTGTGTGCCATGCAATTTTTGTTGCGGTCAAACACAATGTATTCTTTTTCATTGGTGTCCAGGAGCATCACTGAAAACCGGCCGTCGGGCCTAAAATTTAACCAGAAAGCTGACAAGGCCACTAGTCCATTAAAATAACCTAAAACCTTCTTCAAATTACACTTATTTCACTACAGAGAATAAATCCTCCAGCACTGAGTCAGATTTCTGCTTTATGGAAATTTAAAGCAAATTGTCACTAAATGGTGCGAAACAAATCAAACCTGTGCAATAAGACCTACTGCTATAATGTCCCGTACATATATCTGATAATAAAAACATACTTAAAAATAAATCGGCAGTAATAAAAATAATAGTTGGTTTAAAAATATCAATATGTTAACAAAGCATGGACATGCACAGCGTTACAGAGGAGAAGAGACATTCCCCTGTAGGACAAAAACAAAAGACTTATCAGAGCAGAGTCTGCTCAAAAGCTGCCCCCCTGCCCAGCACTGAGGCCGGCCTGTGGAGCAGGCTGCTCAATGCCAGAGGGAGTGTGTTAGGAGTGTGTCGTCTCACAAGGGCTCAGGCAGCCATCTGGCGCTGTACTGAAGCCAGCCTGATCCTGGCCCAGCCCGGCCCAGCAGGCCCGCTGTTGCAGCCCCACAAAAAGGACTTCCTGCTGGGGATGTGCTTGTGGGAGGGACGGGCAGACAAAGACGGGGAGAAGCTGTGGCCCCACAGCGAGGCCCTTTGACCTGAGCACTGGCCCATTGGGGCAGACAGCCCAGACAGACAGCACCATGTCTACTCTGGCCCACCCCCTCCTCACATTTATCAGCAACGCAAACCCCAGAGCCTGGGGAAGAGGGGAAACGCTCAGAATGAACACAATGAAGGAATTGACACGTACTGGCCCGACTCCCTCCACTTCATTCATCTTTGGGAAGGATCTCTCTATTCCCTATGGACCCCCCTCCCTCCATAACCCCTCTCTCGTCTGGTCCCTCTTTACTCTGCGGCCCCTTCAAAGCCCACCCTCCCAGAGGGTGTGTAGCAAGGCTCTACTGGCCGTCTATCACTTAGTGTTTCCTCAAGCTAGGGCTGGGCAATATGGCAAAATTTTTTTCTCTCAATTTCTTATCTTTTTCAGATGATTTACTTTTTTTTTTTTGGCAACACAAAACAAGAGCAAAGCAGCAGCAGCTGAGTGCATTACACTCAGAGTGAAAATAAAGCAGTGAAACGTTTTAGTTTTTGCCCTCTGTGTCTCTATAGACCATTTCTAATATAATTTACACTGCACACAAAGCCTTGATAAAAGAGGCTGTTCTGTTGATCATTTTCCTGCCACTTTGCTAAAACAAAGGATTTCAGAGTAATATGCGTTCTCTGGTAATTATTTGTGTTTTTTAGCATCGGCAGAAACACCACAGACATTACTGAGGCTGCTCTGGAGCTAACAGCAGCATTAGCCACAACACAGTTTGCAGCAGGGTTAAGAGGAAACATTTTTTCAGTTAAATTCGAGTTAGCGATAAGTCTATTTTTTTACATCGTCCAAAATTAGAAACTCAAATTATATATTGCCCAGCCCTACCTCAAGCCCTTATTAAAACGCTCACACTGCTTTGTTGTCCTTTAGTCTTTCTAGTGCTACTGCTACCTTCTCTGTGGATCACAATGATAATCTATGTTCAGTAAATAACTTATGTACTTTTGTGTTTTTGTTTGGGGGCTGTCTCTTCTCCTCCTGTTGGCAGGCACCTAGGCAGTGGTGGTGAGTTTTTCAATGGTCCGGTTGTAGTATTGGGTGGTCAGGGTCTCCAGGGGGCTCCAGCGATGTGCATGCAGCTCAATGACCTCCATCAGGAGCGAGCGGGTGAGCGGTGACTCTGACGGACACAACATCTTGTCCCGGACTGTCGCTAAAAGCTCTGTCATCATTTCTGGGAACTGCTCTTCCAGGAGGCGCCCCGTGCTCTGGAGCTGCAACACAAGGAGAGTAGGTCAGGCTCAACATGTGTGCGCCGTGCACAGTGCAAGACAGTCTGGCACCTCGTTACCATGGGCAACTGAAAGCGAAGGTGGCTGCTGAGCTATATCTGGGAAAGAGATTTAATGTGACAAAAAGTGTAAACGGTAAATGTCTATAATCCTTAATCATGGTCGTTCCCTCCTCTTCTATAAACATAATGGGGGTGTCCTTTTTTCAGTTTTGCTTCTTTATATTAGACAAGACCAAAATCTGAGAAAAACCTCAAAAACAGGTAAAACTGTACTATAAAACATATAAGGAAAATATGACATTGAATATAATTATTTAGTTATGTGATGCTTTTTCTTATGGTTTTATTTTTGATCATTGTTTAGTAGCTCCATTGATGTAGTTTGGTCTTACCTTGATATCTGACTTTAGAGTGTGTTTAGGCCTAGATAGGCTTAGATGTGACTGTGCCAACTAGTATGGATGCGTTGGTATTCTCAGATCACAGACACAACTTGGAGCTATAGTGTGTTCTTAAGTAGATAAATGGGTGTACAGAGTTAAAAGTATAAAACAGAACTAACCCCCCCTGTGTTAGTTCACCAGCACTACTGTATTATTCACACTGAGACAGGGTCTGCTGGAGGCAACGGTTTGAAACATACATATTTACAGATACATGCAGGGAATGTCGGGCTCTTACACTGTTGCTGTACACATTGATCTTTTAATAGTTTGGTGCGTGTGTTCTGCACAAATTTATTAAACACCTGAGTGTTGGCGTCCATACCTCCATTGAACAGCAGAGAACCGCATCTTCCTTCACTTCTGTGGACTCCAACAGCTACAAGGAACAAAAACAGAAACTATTTGTGTTAGACAGTGAGACAAAAGAATGAGAGCTGCATGAAATAAAATTCATTAACAGAAATAGATATTTCATCAAGACGCCCAGACGCACGGCATGTGGGCAAAACCTAACAAGTCTGATATGTAAATAAAGAACATGCTGTATATTTGGATATAGGCCACATGCAGAGATTAAACAAACGCAAGTGTTTGTGAGGCTGTATTTGTCAGTGCACAATACAAAGAAAGTAAAAAGCTAATCTAAAATGTAAATATTTCCTGCATTAACATTTTAAATCTTGGAAGACAAGATGAGGCTTTCTGCCTGGCAAACAAGCCAGGCATCAAACACCATGCCTGCTTTGTGCACATTGTATCTGCATACACAGGCAGCGCTGCCAAAAACAAACAGGCAAGCTGATAAACATGCTTGTTGGCTTTCCCCCTGGACCCTGGCCCCATGGACAGATGGGCATACAACTGGCACTCGGAAACAATACAGAGAGGTTAGAATGCCAGGTTATAGCACAACCAATGGGGAAAATCCCAATTCAACTCAAACATTATCAAACATGAAGAAAAGAGTTGTTGAAATAAATAAATATATATATACATTTTTTGGGGTAAAATATGTACAGTGAGTGTCACTGAGTGTTCTGTCAATAACATCCAATCAGACGCAATAACTCAGAAAACAGTTGAAAAAACAATAATGGATTGGGTAAAAACTAGGTGCTAGTGCAAAAAAAACATTTTGCAGGTTTTCTGCAGATAAAATAGTAAATGAAGTTTCATTCTATAAAAAATAAACGCTGTAACATTTGTGGAAAACGCTGCACCACTGTATTTCCACAGTAGAAGCCTCACGCTTTTTTAGCAATTGGTGAGGCACACTTAAGGCTGAACAGGGTGTGGTGACAGTGTGGCCGTTTGATGTGGGTAGTCGAGTCTCAACGTTCTCAAAGAGAGCTCTGCGACAAGCTGGATTAGTTCATAATGAGTTCTCTAGGGTAGGCCACAGCAAAGTTTGGCTCAATATGTTAAAATAGTCTAATCTATAGTCCTCTAGCATCACTTTTTTCTATCAATTGCATTGCGTTTTTGGCAGCCTGCTTTCTATGCAACTTCTAAAGCTCCTACGTACCACAGATCTATACGTCTACTACTTTAAAGGGATTACCATATGCCTAGCTTGAAAACAGTTTCTTTGAGTCTGCTTAGCACACTCTAGTTAGTCAGACCAGTGCTAAGGGACACCCCATGTCTTTAAAGCCTTTAAATTCAGTTCATGCAGAATAAACAAAATTACACAAATCTACAAATGCTATAAATCATAATAGCAGTTTGAAAATGTCTAAATGTGGTAGATTAAAAGGTTAGAGTGAGACAGCTTTTTTAAATGTATTTTAAGAAAACATAGCATATGTTACAGAAAAGAAAACAAAAACATTTAGGGCCACAGTTTGCTGGCAGGTGGCACACTCCTTTTTTAGGGTTTGTCCAGAGCTGGCACAACTTTTAATAAAAGAATGGACAAGGCAAAAAAAGTGAGCGCTTCCGACAGGTATAATTGCGTATATCATAGGTGAATGCACAGAGCAGATATTTGGTAATTTTAGATGTTTTAATGGCAAATGTTACCTGTGAACTAAAAGGTGGCATTTATAACATTTCCAAGATGGCACACAGCAGGTCTTTTATGAGTAACAGCAGGTATTAATATATATTGTTTGTTAACACGAGTCACCAATGTGCCCTTTTTGGTTCTGCTGCCCCTGTCCTTGAAGAGGACTGTGCCACTGTGTCCTCAGGTGGAAGCACTGCAGGAGAGGCTCACCTGTGGATTTTAAAACTAATCCTCTCACAATGCATATGTCTTTGCTTTAGACATATCTCTTCTTCAATAAAGTCATGTTTGGCATAACTCTGATTTGTTTTAATCATTTGACTGTTTACGGAGTATGTCTAATTTAACTAGAATTATATTTCAAACCATACGGTGTGTGAAATTACACATAAGCATTTTGTATTGACAGATGTTTAGTAATAAAGGTTTATGCAGATATAAAACATACTAAGCTTTACCTGGTAACACATGTCCATACTTTATTATAAAATGATGAAAATAATACATAACATTTGTAACACACAGTAGTTGAAGAGGGTTGCACACTTGTAGGCCTACATGAAGCTTCAGGATTGTGTACACAGGTCTTTCAGGGTCTCCCCTTAGCAGGTCACTGAAAGGGACGGTGAGAGGGCATGCTCATTGTAGGTTGTTGTCTCAAAACACAGCTGAACATCCTAATTTAAAACAAAATAAATATATTATGTTACCTGCTCAGATTTGCACCAGAAGTAGACCCATTACAAAATAGTGAGAATGAGCTGAAATACAGTGCTAGCAGAAGTTAGCATGTCTAACTAACTTTTGCTGTAATGAGTAATTTTCTCACAAACAAACATAAAAGCTTTCCTGTTCACACTTGAAAATGGTAAAACAAACGTTATAACAGTGAGAGAGGTGAAAGTAGGCATGAATTTAAAGATAATCTTACCTCAGTTAGCTGAATTTGCTGACAAGTTAGGATAATACGGGAGTGAACATCCCAGGCGTGGCTTGGAGCAACTTCGAGAGGAAGAGGGAGCAGGAGCTGTGATCGTTAAATAAAATCCCTGCCCCTGACCGCTCTCTCCTTGATTTTAAAAAAGGTACAAACTAAAGCTTTAAAATGAAACTCAGATAATAATGGTTGAGGCACATGTCCAGAACCTGGTCAAACAGCCTCTTTCAGAAGGTTCATGTGAGGTAATGTGTGTTGTTGTTTCTACCTGTGCTGACCATTACTGTACACCAACTGCCATTGTGACCACAGTCTGCTTTTGCTTCTCTCCTTATGTCAGAGAGTTCCCCTTTCAATATTCCCCTTGTCGTTACCACTTCTGTATCGCGGTCTGTCTGCTATGGCTACACTATATGGTTTCTATGGTGACTGAGGAACTCCGTTTAAAAGTGACCGGTTGACCCCTGGGGTCACTGTTTTTTCTGGAACTGACTTTGTACAGATTGTTTGCACCACTAACCAAACACACTGTGGTGTTACGAGTCTAGACTGGGTTTGGCCAAAAACGGGAAACTCTTGCTCTGTGCACTCATTGGTTTCAACAGACCAGAAAAAAACACACATATTTCCCATTGCTTCAGCATGTGGATGTGGACAGTTGACTGATTTGGGGAATCCGTACCTCTCGTAGACAGGTGTAGATGGGACACACCAGCACCCTGAATGGTTCTCCAGAGCTGCTCCTCATAACACCAAACGCCTCACACAAAAACGTGATGAAACCCAACCACTTCTCCACGTCTGACTGCTGGAGTTCCTCACGACAAGAAAAGTCCCTCTGGGATAAAAAAAAAAAAAAAAAAATACATATGCAAAATTAGTTACAAACATAATTTTACTGATATTGTACCCAAAACTGTGTACAAGTGTCACAAAGTTAGGTCCAGTACTAGTGACCAAAATTGTTTTACTAGTTGTTGACAGTTTGGCATTTACTTGTACTACTACTAAAATAAACAAATTTTCAAAATCATGCAACGGGCCACAAATGGCATGCGATCTACCCGCACTACCTCTGCAATTGACCTGTCAATCGCAATTGTGTGTTGGTATGTTACATGTTGTATATATATGTTGAATATATCAGATAAAGAGGAAGAGGAGAATATGTTAGTTTGGTTAACACAGGAGTATAAATACAGGAATTAATGTGTTAATGATTAATGTGCTATTTATATATTGTAGGGTTAAACTGAAACTATATTAACAGCTTTACTAACATTCTTGTTTCAGGAATGTTCTCAAAAAAAAAAAAAACAAAAAAAAAAAACACAAGCAGACTGATGATGACTGACACATTAGTTGCAAAAAGAAGAGGCTGATGGGAAAAAAAAGCACCACAGCTTTTCATATACTTGGCTGGTAAAAGGCTGCTTATGTTTAATTAAAGCAAAAATAAACTGTGACACATTCCCCATCCCCCAGTCAACAGCTAATCGCTTCCATAATGACTTTCTGGGTTTGGAAAAAAAAAAAAACCTTCATGAGACCGCCTATGACATTTAAAAGGTTTTAAAAGGTAAAAGCCCAAATGTCAGGGACAGGATGAAGGATGTCTCACGTGGTTGTCTAGCTTTAAAGAGCTTCAATAGGAGCAGGGGAAGCAACAAGACTTGAGTTTTCCTTTTGCCTACTTCTGCGGTGGTTGTCTGGCTGAAGTGTTTAGACATGAGGCATGGGAATACAGAGCTCATGAGGATGATAAGAAAAACGATCTTTAGAACAGTACAGTAAGGTCAAAAAGGGGGTTCCTATAACAAAGAAAAGGGGAACGAAGGCATTTATTGAATGTTCAAAATATTTTACTAAGCAAATTTGATTTGAAAGTGGCTTGTGAAATAGGGTTCATCTGATGGTCAAGGTCCACGTGAATGTTTTTTGGCTTTGAGAGGTTTTAGCTGTAAAACGTGTGGACAGAAATGTGTTTTTGACAATCCAAAGTGTTAAAGGTGAACAAAGGCCTATAAAAAAGTCAAAGAAATCCCTTTCTTAAATTACTTAAAT
This sequence comes from Neodontobutis hainanensis, assembly GCA_024349245.1. NCBI lineage: Eukaryota > Metazoa > Chordata > Actinopteri > Gobiiformes > Odontobutidae > Neodontobutis > Neodontobutis hainanensis. Next base: position 876,950 of record JALDNG010000041.1, read on the forward strand.
AACTTGGCTGACATGTTCCGATCTTTGATTATTCTTTTAAATAAAAAGTCAAAGCATATTAGCATTCGTCAGAGTCCAATGTTTGAATGATAACTATCCCAGAGACAAGCAGCAAAGCTTGAAGGCAGCAAATAATACTGAACTGTAAGTGCTACTGAAAATGTGTTTTTATAAAATGGACAAAATTTCAACGCTGAAGAAAATCTAAAAATCTACTGGCTACTGTCATACTTGGCACTTCATGTACCAAGACATGGAAAAGGTAAACGAGAGGTATGCAATTTTTTATTATGCATGTGGGAAAAAAATGTTTAATCACCTAATACCAGAGGAATCATCTTTTAAAAAACAAGACCTTAATAGGTACTCTTGGTTTTTATTATTATGGATGATAAGTGTAAGTCGTGGACTGAAACTTTGGTCAATCACATGCTCGCATTCGGAAAAAAGAGTGCTCCCATTGAACTACTACAGTTTGTCAATAAGCAAGTAATGGCTAACATTAAAACTGAGATAGTGCTAAATACGTCTTTTTACACAGCAAAACAAGGCGAGAAAGAAAAACGTAAATAAAGAAAAGGGGAGCAGCAACAGGAATAAATATTGACAATTCAATCCCTCAACGTTTAAAGAAGCGTAGATTCTGTAATTGGGTAAGCTCTAAACTTCAGTTTGGTGTAATGTATGTTGCAGAGGAAAGATTGGTCCAATTTATTTTTTAATAAAAGGAAAGCAGGAGAGGTCCCTTGGCTGCTGTTGGAGGTGAGTGGTGGTCTGAGACAGGAACGGCAAAAAGAAAATCGGTTAGTGCCACTTTAAATTAATAAAATCCACAGAGGGGAAATAAAACTCTGGGATTGGAGCGCAGCCATCTCTGGGTGTTCATTCTCAATTATTAAAGTACAGTCAGCTCATTAACAAGACAGCAACATATTGCACAATTGGTAGTCAGTGACCTCCAGGAGAAACAGAGGTAAATAAATACATCCAGGGAAACTACTTTGAAATGTGGATGTTAATTTGGCCTATGTAGTGGCTATACCATTTTCTAGATACATGACAGGTTTTTTCGGTGCTCTCACCTGCAGCAGATTGAGCAGCAGTGATCTAAATTTGGTCCCCTCCACCATGAACATTGCCATCTTTTCACAAAGCTTGGCAGCTGTGGCAGCAAAGCTCCGGTCTGACACAGCCTTGGAATAGATGGCACTGACCACCTGAGCCAGGCTCTCCTCAGAGCGGGCCGAGCTCTGGGCCTCCTCCATGAAGGAGGCCAGCTGCTGCTCTACTCCGCTGCTGTTGCTCCTCATGCTGTTGAGAAGCTCCACAAGACGGTCCATGCTTTGGAACCCAGAGCCAGACGACTCCACTCGTGCCTCCTCCTGTGACGGACAACAAGACATTTACTGTGAGAGGCTGCACATGGCATTTCCTATTCAGGTTCAAACAGACTGAGGAAATAAATATGACTAATATAACAGTGATCTGTGAAGCTGCAGTTCTCTCGAAGGGCCATTATTGACAACGTGGTGGTTATATTTCATGTTTACACTACTCTGTATGTAGTAGATGTACTGTATGTTTCTGTGTGACAAATGACACCCAGCCTTCTGTAGAGATGGAACACCTTGTCATAACATGTCAATAGCATATGACATGATGATCACTGCATTCATAAACAAGTTATCAATCATGTAATGTTTGCAACATGTTGGCTCACATTTGAGTTAAAGAGAAACATCTAACAAACTGATGAAGAACACTACAAAACAGCACTCCTAATTATTTTAATAACCAGAAGATTTCATTTATAAATTTTTAGTAACCAAAGGCAGACTAAACTGATGATTTTCTGGGGCCATTGAGCATATGTTTATTAATTCCTGCTGCCTGCTGAGGAGACCCATGCTGTCAAATCCAAACACCCCTGGTGGTAATGAGTTTGGTGTGGTAGAAGCAAGATGAGTGGCTGACTGACAGTTTAGTGCCCACAGCGGAAAACATCAAAAAGTGTTAATCTTATGTTGCTTTAGTAGTTTCACCTTCTTACAAAGAGCTTGTACTTGAATCCCAGCAAGTGGTTGTCTCTCTGAATGCTAAATAACTGAGCAGATAAATGTCTTGAGCATGTCAGCACAGAATGACTTTGCCTGTGTTTGAGAGTCTAAATATTAAAAATGTAGTTTATGTTCAAAGTAATTATAAGACTTAAATGATAGCGTAAGTGTGTATACTAGAAACTTATAACTGCTATCTGACAGATAGTAAGCAGCTTTTAAGTACCTTGTCCTTTAGTCTCCTGCTCAGCCTCTCTCTTGAAGACTGCAGCAGGATGATTCTGGGCTGTTCTGACTGGCCCTCGCTCACCCCTCCACTTCCTGGTGGCCTGGGGGGCTCCTTGTTAACTGTCATTTCTGAGAAGGCATTTATAGTGGGTGTTGACTCAGATTTGGATGACTCAGTGGGACTCTTAGTGGTGCAGTCCTGAGGCTCCAGTGATGTGACTGGCTCGTCACTCTGTGTTACAATCTCTGTATCTTTGTCTTTGGTTGGTCTTGGGGGCACTCCTTTATCCCCCACAATATTTGTCTGTCCATACCCTTGACCTTTCTGATTGTGCCAACGCCGGTTCTGGCTGTATCCGTGATGTCCTCCTTGGCGCTGCCCATGGCGTGGCGGTCGACCACTGCTGTTGTTCCTGTAGTCTCCCTGTTCAGCTGGATTGTGGTTTGGAGATTGTTGCTGGGTTTGATCTCTTTGATGCTGTGTCGACTGCTGAATGTGTTGAGGCTGGTTCTTCCCTTCTCCGCTGCCTCCTTCCTGAGTCCGCTGCTGTCTCCTAAAACAAAGACAGGTTTTAGTTAGCCTAATAGGTATGCAGTAGTGGAAGTGCAAGTTTTACTGGCACCTTGTTAGTCTCAAAGCCACTTTAAAAAGGTCTATTTTTATACTCTCTAGTTCCCAAAAACAAAGGAAAAGTTCCCCCCTAAATATTACAAATCCCACCAGACACAACCTCTAGTCTTCTAAACATGGAAAAGGCCAGTGACTGCTTACATATGGATGCACAGTGTGACTGTGTTTTCCTGTCCCGCATAGCTCTGAGGGCTTGACAAGCTGCTGACATATGGTCCTGCGGATTAGTCACCTGGCATTGAGGAAGCAATCTCTCATGTGCCTCGGCCTGCGAACCGCACAAACTCAACCTTCTGCAGGGTGCACACCTTTGTACACATACTCTGGGATCTGTCACTGTTTTAAACACCTTAGCAGGCTTGATGATGAATAAATTTAACTGGGATGGGTTGCTTTCCAAGCTAAAGAAGCTCCTTTTATTTTGTGGTTGCACTCAAAGGTCTTTAACGTTGAAATACAATTTGCCAAAGGTAATGTATGCTGACCGCTTTATATTACAACCACTAAAGCCACTGCCAATGTAGGAAAATTTTTGATCTACCCAGTTACATTATCTACACAATAACACAGGGAAATCCATTATACAAGTCCAAACATAATATATTGTTTCTTGCATTTGCACTACAAATGCAAGAAACAGAATAAAACAGAGACAGATTAAATAAAAACTGGGCTACTAATTTGAAAACAAGACCACTGATTACAATGCTTAGAATTTTAATAGTTGGCAATAAAAGGAGAGAAAAAAATACATAGTGTAAAACTTCTTTGACAAAAACGTAGAATGTTATGCAAAAGAAAATGAATTTATTCAGAACGTATCAGACAAAAAGCATGCAACATCTACGTCTATGAAGGACTTGGAGGAGGAGGTTTGGCGGGCAAATAAAAGTTCAGCAATGCCATGAAGGTGTTACAAGATTAAATAGCTGTAACAAGACTTATCTTGCACCTGTATTTCTTAAAACTTTCAATAGCCCACACTAAGATCATAACCACGTTAGGAACAAACAAGCCAGAGGCTGTACAAAGTGTCAAAACTGCTTTTTAAAAGAAAAAAAAACTTAACAAAACAACCTTGAAAATTAGTTTTAAAACCAAACAGAACTCAAATATATTTTTACTTTCAGGGCAAACATAAATTATCCATAGTTTTACCAGTTATTACACTTGCGGCTCCAAACAGTTTTCATTGTGGATTAACACAATGTGAACAAGAATATAACATAAAAACAGCAGTAATGGAGTAGACTTTTTTTGTTTTTATTGTTTTTATGGCACTTTTGCCCGCATAGCAAGTGCGTACATGCATGTGCTTCTTGCATTGTGACATGTGACAGTTGTAGCAGCATCAGTGCATAAAATCACACATGATTGTACTGGGTTTGTGAGGAAGGCGTATGAGCACTGCTGACTGCTTTTAGTAACCCGTAGTAACACCTTCCCAGGAAGCCTTATGTTGATTTTTCCATTAGATTTTGTCACCCGTCTGTTTGCAGATGGTGCAGGCAGAGAGGCAGTATATTTAAAGTGGCTATTGCGTGTGTCTACGAGAGTGTATATTCAAGGGTCTGTCTAGCCTGTATTCAAGGGTCTGTCTAGCCTGGTCCCACTGTACAACTCTGTCTGGAAGATTGGTAGACAGTTCATCTTTTGAAACTACTCTACAAACCAGCTTCTAGTGCTATGCAAATATTCTTTGTCTTTATTTGTCAGATATCATCAGTTTGACAAATCTATTAATTCAGAAAGCCAATCTAAGGTCATTATAGACAAACCACTTAAAATTACCTTCAATTACAGTGGTTTAAGCCATTTTTGCCCATTGCTTCAAAATTAACTTTCATATGTACATTTCTTGAAATATTAATAAATAAATCCATGTTAAATACAACTAAGAGTGATGAGACTTAATAATCGTTTTAGTTGTAGACCATTCAGAAGATTGTATTAGCCCCCCTGCTGCTCACATACATTCACTCATGTGGTGATTAATGTGATCGCTGCAGTAGCTGCTAGTTTAGGCCCTGCTCTAAATAAGCCACTGTGCTGATCGACTGGTGGTGTCGAGAGGTGAATGTGAGACAGTAATAATGTTAATCATATTTAATGAGTCCAAGCTCTGCAGTACGTTGAGCGTTGCTGGGATTGACTCATCCATCAGTCACATTACTGCCAACGGAGACGTTTGTATTAGGGACAAATGATTGGACCGCTGATTACATTTGATCTCCCAATATCAGGTTACTTATAAACAATCTCTGGCACAATTGGTCCACCAAATGAGGATGTTTTATATGACATTATATTGTTATATCTTTTTTTTTTTTCAAAACCCATTTTGAGCATTTAGGTGGTTATTAGCACCATCTCCTCACAGCATGCAGATTTTACAGTTTCACTCTGGACCATTCTGTGTTTGCTTGTACTCCTTATGCTCCTTTCAGAGCCAATGAACAAGTGTTCATGGGCGTACATTTTAGAGATGTGGCAAAATCACACCCCAGGAGTTGCCTGAGGCAGATTCACCTTCATATAAATCTGAATATTTTTTGGTCTGCACAGATTTTGGTTTATGTACATACTTAGGGCAGCATGGTACCAGGAAAGCATGGATTAAGCAATAACTATGTTAGATATTACAATAAACATTTGCAATATCTAAATGACTGCATACTTTTAAATTTGGTCACATCACAGTTGATTTAAGTTATTTTGTAAAGTGTGAATATTGGTGACCACGTAGAAAACAAGCACACGTATTTAAAATTCTAAAAGTAATTTATAGACTCACATACTGAACTCTCTCTTTAAACAATCCTGTTTTTTAAACAGGTTCTCTGACTAATTTACTAAAAAGTAGAAGATATGCAATGCCTTGTCTTGGATCTACTTCACTTATTTCTAAAGATCAAGTTCAGATCAAGCATTTTCAAAATTGACTTTATGTATAACCCCATGTTGAAGGACCTGAATTCTACAAACTTCAAACCATTGATTTGATTACAAAAAAGCAATATAAAGATACATTACATACATTCACCTCTACATTGTTTCTGATGGCCATAGATAGATGTGGAAAGAAGGAATTTTATGTAAACATGCTCAATCTTATGTGAAATGTTACAAATGCACTTGACTGTCTGGCACTAACCTGGCTGAGACTTGCCGTTTTCCACCAGGGCCAGTGGGCAGAACAACAGTTAACTGCTCTCGGCTGAACTGTTCAATGGTTCTAGAGGCAGGAGAGTGAGGGGTGCGGAAATGCAGGTGATTGAGAGAATGAAAGTGAAGAAAAAGCATGGAAGGAGGGGGAAAAAAAACAGCAGGGAAATATGAAAATAGTATAATGATAGGGAAAAAAATGGAAGCAAACGTAAAGAAAAAGCGGCAAAGAAAAAAAGGAAACAAACAAAACACTTAATCTACAAGTGGATATCTATATTAATGACCAGCATGCATTGAGTGCTTATAGATCTAACAGGTGAATATGACAATGATGGGAGTAGGTAGGATACTGATGATCAGACTGGAGTGCCTCTGTACACGTGTATGTATAAAAAGAGCTCATTGGTTGACCCAGACTGACAAATTGATTGGCCGGGGGGAAGAGAAGCCTGCGGGCCGTTCAGTCAATACTGACCTACAGCTTTAATGAACTGTGAGGCCCGGGACTCAACTGCATGAATGAATATTTTCATTCCTTTAAATATATTTAGCTTTTTTGATTGTAGCATTTAAAACCACCAGAAATTAGCATGCATAATTAGAAGAGTCCCCAGGGTTAGAAAACAAAGCAAAAAGTGATGCTGCTGAGTAGAATTTAGCATGCCTTTTTACACACTGCACTAAAATGTCCTTGTGTGAAGCATGTTAGCTCCCTCTATGCCTCAGCGCTGTTTGAAGCTGCAAGCAGTAAGCAGCACATTCCAGTAAATCACAACTAATTTCAGCCCTGCTTGACGTGCCTACTAAAGTAGAAACACATGGACTGCCTCCCCTTTTCTTTTTCTTCCTGCCACAGCCAGCCTACACTCTCCTTTTGCTCCGTCTCACAGTCGCTCTCAGATACTCCTCCCTATACTCCAATACTGCCTCCAAGTTGCACTCTGTATTTGCCTATTCTTTGTTCTTAAGCTTTAATGAATGTCTATTTCTGTATTTTAACAATGACTTTTTTTTTTTCAATTTGCAATGTTTGTTGTGCCTAGCTTTGTTCATACATGATGCACAACAAACATGCAAATAGACCAGAAGCTTTGGATCAGACTTTGAATAATGTTTGTAATAAACAAATAGGCTGAGCCAATATCTCAATTCTCATAAGCAGAGAAGTTGAAAAGAACACTTAATTATTGTACTAAATCCAAGACACCAAAGATGACTTGGAAGTGTAGCAGAAATTTAATGTCTTTTTCCAGTCTTTCTTGTGCTTATTAAATTAAACTGATTCCCTTAATCATGTCTTCCTCCCAGCCGTCTTATCCTCTGCTTCATCTGTCTTGTTCCTTTTCCTTCGCTGCAGAGAAAATAGATCCTGTGTGATGTCGCTTTTGGAATAGAAGCGTGAAAATGAATTATCTAACTGTATGTGACCACCAAGCATAGTCGTGTTTTGTACCTTACACTGAGTAGTTTAATACAATAAAAACAGGACGTTTTATTTTTATATACAGGATGTTTTATTTTGCTACACGTTGCCTTACCTTAGAGGTTAAGGCAATTTGTGAATGGGAAGGGAAAGCTAATGTCTGATGAACAAAAAGCATATAAGAAAACACCATCTTGTTAATATTTCAAAAAATAGTTGGTCCATGTTTATATTCTTTCATTTTTTGCTCTACTTTGTCCATCACAATAGCTCTGGATCAAACTAATTATTCTCTGTGGCTTGAAAACAAGGATGAAAGTGTTCTTGTCCATTTGGCAGAACTAAAATTTCCTCTTTTTCAGCCACAAATACAACCCAAATATTTTCTTTTTTTCTGTCTCTTAGCAACTGAAGAACAGTTTTCCAATGACATCAGGCCAGAGAGCAAGAGAATGAGACAGAGCTATTTTTTTTTTCCTCCTAGGGACCTGGCTTCAATGAAGTTCGACATGGCTGAAATGAGATTTTAGAGTGTTTACAATTAAAGAAGGCATGCTGACAGAATAAAGACATTTGAGAAAGGCCAAGAGGTTAGATTTTTATAAGTGTAATTAAGGAACAAGAAAAAGTTGAAATATTGTAGAGAAACAGAGATGATTAATTAGTGTCCACACCCGGCTTTTCTGATTGACAAAGCCTTGAATGTCTCTTTAGTGCTTTTTTTCCACCCTTCTCCTATCTGCAGTGAAGTGGTGAGCATGCATTCCTGTCTTGACATTGCTTTGGCTGGGAAGAGATGTTAGGACTATAGGACTGGCTGTGCACCGACATCAACACTCATCAAGGTAGGCGTGTGCGTGTAAGGCATTTGTGCGTCATTACCGTCGGTCATTCCTCCTGCGTCGGAAAAGCTTTTTGGTGTGTGTGATCTCGGCCTCATTAGGAAGGGGTGGGAAGACCTGTTTGAGAAAAATAAGCAGCTATTAGGGATCTGGACAGTTTAGGCTTCAAAACACAGATTACAAATATTTTGGAATGAAATCTGGAAAACCTCGCAACACACATCGTAACTAGATGTGCACCTTACTAAGAAAAAGTTAACGCCACACATTATCCATTAAGCATTCATTTCTATCAATCAAACACCCTTGACTCACCATCACTCTCAGCCGTTACCATAGTTACATGTGGTCTAGCACAAGTGCCATAGTAACTACATTTGTTTGTGTTCCAGACACGTATTGAACATGTTCAGACGATGATAAAAACTTTTTTTTCCCATATTGTTTTATTAACGAGACATGGAATATGGCAGATAAGTAAACATGCTTATCTGAATGCAGTTATTAAGTCACACATCCAATCAGAGAACATGGGGAAGTACCAACAGACAACGAATAAACTGCCTCTGGACTGACGCAATTTAAAAATCTTATAGCCAATCAGAGAAAGTGGTTACGACTTTAGCAATTCATTTTTTGGCCTATTTGCCTTAATTTTAAGGTAGACAGGAAACAAGGTGAAAATGACGGAAGCGACAATGGGCAAATGACCCGGCCGAGAATCGAGCCTGGGTTTCCCGTGTATTTGGTATGCGCTCAGCCAAGCTACCAATATTCTATAATATATAAGACCAAGTAATCGACACTGGCCTATATAAACTACTGTACTATAACTGTAAACAGCATTGTTACAATTTGACTGCACCACCATAAACCCAACCACAAACTGAACACAACAAGGTCTCTGTTTTAGCATTGCAGTTTCACCAGAACGAATAGCTTTAAATGATCTTCTTTTCTGCACAAACATGGTGTACTTAAAGGCATGGATATTCCAATCGGTTTAAGAGCTTGTTATTCAACCCTTCTGCTCTAACCTACTTCTCTCAGAGTGCCTTCTTGGGAATTGTTGGGTTCTGATTGAATCCAGATGTGAACGGAGAAAGAGCACAGAAGTGAAAGAACTGTATTTGTGTGGCACACAAATAAAATCAAATAAAATAAAAAGCACACTTAAGAATGTATCTTGTTAAATACTGAAGTGTCTATGACTTGCAGCTTGTCAGTATAAAAGAAAATGGGTGGAGACTGAGCAAGAATGAAAGAGGAATGGTTGCATGCTACTGTAGTTCTCCTCTAGGATATCATTAGCTGTAATTCTGCCTTCGAATGGCAACCAGATGACAGTAAGAGCACACAAACAAGCATTAAGCAACGCATGACAAATATAGTCATGTGTGCGGCCTTATATACCAAAAATGTATGTAAAAATAACACCTTTCATAAGGAGCATTAAATAAAATGTTCAGACCAGACTCAAATCTGGACCTTTACAGCTTATTATAAAAAACAAATTATGTTTAATGAAAAGTGGACAAACTTAAGAACTGCAAGCATGTGATAGACATTGCTTATTTTATTAGTTAATTTAAATGACATTAAAATTACAATAAAAACACTAGATTGCACTAGATTTTCATAGATATCATGATTAATTGTAAATTAATGACTGCAGAATTGCTGTATTGAGTTTCTAAATTGTGTTGCACACCATACAGTCCATTATACAACACATCTAACAAAACAAAACACACAGGAGGAGGCTGGGGATGTAGACTGGTCTTGAAAGCAGACAGTTCTGTGTGCGTATGTGAATGTCCAATCTGTAGGTGGCAGCCAGCGTGTGGTAAATCAAAAAGAGGTGCTGTCCTGGTCAGCAGCCAGCTGACCTCTGACCTCGCAGCAGCTACAGCCAGCCTTGTGGACGTGACAGCGATGATTACGGGGGGCTGTCTTTGTGAGTCAGACAGGGACCAGAGAACAGAAACAGAGATTCTCACCCTGGACATCTTTGATTTTGAAGATTTCAGTAAAAATTAACTATAAATTTATTCTGATGAGCAAGCATTTTTACAGAGTTTTTATAATCTATGTTATGTTTTTATGTTCCAACAACTAATGTTTTGTCATTATGTTGATGTTAGTTTATAAACAAACTAATAAAATGCTGTATTTTTATGGAACAACATTGCTTTGTTAAAGTTAGCATAACAGTCTCAGTTGCTGGCTGGCACTCATTACACTCATCAGTATGCTCTCAGTTTTCATCTACAGCGCTCCTCCAAAAATCCCAGACACTTAAGAAGTCTCACAAACCCTGCAGCATTTCAGACTAAATTACAGGTAACTGATGAAGCTTGCTCGGATGTGTGCTTTTTAACAACTTGCTTCAAAGCTGGTGCCTTTCAGTCCTCAGTAAGGCAGTTTGATGAAACCCAATGCTCACTGTGAATGAAATGGATGTTTTCAAAAGGTTTGCAGTTTTAGCTCCGATATCATTGTTGGTTCATTCAAAACAATGACGCGCTTTGGTAAAAGGGGTATAAGTATCAAGGAAGGAAAGTTGGGAAATGAGCAAAGCCACCAGCAATGGAAATGTAAAGAATAGAAACCGAGAAAAGCGATAATAGAACCCTCTCACTAATGGCATAGAAAGTGAAGTGCGTGTCTTCCTGTCCCCACAAGTGTATAACAATTCTGCTATGATGCTCATTCAGTAAGTCCATTGTTTCTTTCAGCTTATTTATGTTGCGAGGGCCCGCAGCCAAAGGCAATAAATTTTAAACTGCCCCCGGGGTGGCATTACAAGACAGGTTGTTGAGAGCAAAAAGAGCAGAGAGCAAGAAAGACTGAAAATACAAGATAACAAGAAAATACAGAGGGGGTGGGGGGTGGTCATGGCATGACTGGACTAACTGGACATTATACCTCCAGGAGACCAGCATGACGAGGTACAAGTGTGGTATGTACATAGGAGCTAAATACCTTAAATACCGCATTTTAACAGGAACTTAATGTGGCCGTTGGAATCAACATTTGGGCCATTTCTCAGCAACATCTTGGCCAACAAATTTAAATAGACATGGAAACATTTTAGTGTTTCAAATGTTAAACACAAGGTATGCCAAAAGAGCATGTTGTAATAGGAATCATTTGTAAAAAAAAAGGCAAGACATTAAACTCATCTAGGCTTTAATAACAAGGATTTCAATGGATAAGAATGTTAAAAGCCTACTGGAAGCGAGTTGATTGTCTGGTTACTCTACACAGTTGTTAACTTAATCAGTGGCTACATGGCTAAATAAAAATATAAGAAGGAAGGCAAAAAAATATTGGCAATAGATTAATATGATAATTGCAGAATTGTCCTGGTCTTTAACACTAAACTCAAGCAAAACAGTTTCTATGATTTGCTTGGAGGATGAGGGACAAATTTACAACTGTACATTTAGGCTCTGTGGTGTTGCTCCTGTCTTCTTCCCCTATTCTCTGTAGGTAATAAATTAGCTAATTCAAAGTAGCCAATAGGTACACATTTACAAAATACTGAACTATTTAAACAATTGCTGTTTTAAAATGGGTTCTAAATGGGTACTAATTTACAAAAAAAGTAGATGATATGAAGTGCAATGCATTGTCTTGGATCCTAGTCGTCTACTTCACTTATTTCTAAAGATCAAGTTCAGATTAAGCATTTTCTAAATTGACTTTTGTGTTAAACCCCATGTTAAAGGACCTGCCCGTGTATGTTTCGTGATCCCTACATTCTACCTTTCATGTAACTTACACTGCAGCTGAAGCTTGCCAGCGGAACAGAAAGAAGAGATTTAAAACCGCCACAGTCGGGTATAATGGGTGATAAGAGGCAACGATGTGAGGCCCTGACATTCATGTCTCATTTAATAAGCAATGTGGACAGAAAAGAGCACAGGGCGGAGAGACAGGTGCATCAAAGTCATCTCCTGCAGGAGAGACGGAGCCACTGAGAGAAAACTGTGGCAAATTGGAGCATCCTATAGAAACTGAATCATGTGACTTGCGCAGCGGTTCTACATGATTACAGCTCTGTTCAAGCCATTCTTGGATAGATAAAAGAACATGACATGCCGTCTACACATCATCTGATTATATTAATGCGGATACGTTCTACAGTGGACCATACATGATAAATCTTTTTTTCATGGGTGAATTGTAAAATAGACTAAAATAGAAAAATGTCCCACCTTTAGCTGGGCATGTTTACAATATTGGCCTATGATGGAAAATAACAGAATTTGCTCAGAAGCAATAACTGACTTGCTCTGTGGCTTGTGTCCAGGTAACCTGCTTCCACACATGTACTCAAAATTTCTCCCAGGCTCAAGACGAGACCAGAACAGCGTACAGTGGTCATTAAGCTTTTGTGTGGGTAGGAGCCAAGCAGCCAAGTAAAAGCTGGGACAATGGCAGGAAGAGAGTGCAGGGAGGGGGTTACCGGTCACCATGACCCCCTGCATATTGTTCTGCTGCCCACCAACATTTGAAGGATAGATGGGAGGACTGAAGGACAACATGAGGAAAGGCTGGAGGAGGTCTCCGAGCAATGATGGTGGTCACAAGACGAGAGGAAAACGGAAACAGCAAATAGGAAGACACGCGGAGAGAGACTGGTAAATGGATGGTCAAAAATGTGCACGCTTATTCTGTGACGGGAAAAAAAACACAGCATGTACACTAACAAGCAACGAGAGCAGACACTGTGAGTAAATACTGAGAGGAACGCCTGTCTCACACAAACTGACAGCTGACAGACCGACCACCAAAAAAAATTAGCCCGCCCCCGGTGTCTCTCAACAATCGGAGTCCTGCTCTGCGGCACGTACACTTCCAGGCGGTGGGGCCAACCAGTCTGTAATATCTCAGCTCTAGACTGCAGCTTTGTTTCCGTTGGACAGCTTTGTTCACTGACTACAGACCGGATGTCTTGTCGCTGACTGGTTGCTTTCTCACCCTGGCGGCCCTCATTTATTACATAAATTCTGCCTGTTGTGATAAAACTATAATCAAGCAAAAACTCAACCATAATCCCTTCAAATTTACACTTTCATCCATAGAATATATTTCCACACAAATGCCATCACCACAATCTGCAAATATATGGTTGGGTAAATGTTTGCTAGCATCATTTCACAGGTAAATGTTGAGAACTCCCACGCAAACCCTCCGGCAACACAAATAGTGTAGCTGTCACAACACTGAGGCTCTTGCTGACACAATTGTGCTGATGAGCCAAACATCATGCAAGTGTCCAGTCCATGCTACACTATCAGGACAGAAAGGAGCCGAGGATAAGAATGCCCCCAATTTAAAAGGCAAAAAGTCCCATCCAGAGTTTCCAGTTATAGATGGGAGAAAGTAAAACTCAACTTTTAATGTTATTCAGCTTCTGCTCTAGTACTTTAGACAAGCACAATGTCTGCCGACTTGTTTGTTATACTGTGGCCAATTTTGAGCCTACAGTATGCAATACCTGGCATGACTCCACGGATCAAAAACTCGCCTTCTGACCCTTACATTCCTCTGTCATTACAACATGACAGTGGACGTGTCGACTAACTTAGTGTGCAGCTAGTGTGCATTCAGGATAACATTCCAGAGGGGCCAGCAAAGGTGCAGCATAATCTGAGGGCAAAAGGAGGAAACCCTTTCTCGCCAAGCTGCTTGCACACCCACACACTTAAACAAGATGTTTTTTTCCACATCCCATGGCTCTTTGGAAGTTATTCTGACTCCTGGAAATGGGAAGTGACTATTGGCAGGAAGTGTGGAAGGTAGATGGGGACTTTGAATGATGTAGCCATACAGTAGCTGGTGGTGACAACAGGGAAAAGGGTTATTGTTTGGGAAGTGTTGCTGTTAGCACATGGCTATGCCTATTATAACAATTCACATGCATATAGGGTTATTTAATGCTCTACATCTAATGATAGAACCATTAAAGACACAGACTCAATAGGTAAATATGGTAACATCTGTGGAGATATTGTCATATACAAAAATAAATATAGTTCCTCTCTAAGGCAGACTTCTGTCTCTCCATCTCTTTCGCCTGAATCAGAAAAAGTCCCAAATAGTTCAATTTCCTTTGTGCACTTAATATCTGATCTGTGATCACCATGTGATTTTGTCATGATTAAAATTATTTTAAACTCTGAGCCAGGAAAGCTACAGCCTTTTACTGTTTCTTCTCCTTTGTCCATTATAAACCAATATATTTAGTTAGAAGTTTAAACATCCAAGGTATTTAAGATGGTGAAAACAGTTGATGGTAACCTGGTTAACTACACAAAAAATGTTATCAAATCATTGTGCCTCTGTGGTCTGTCCTGTAAAATAAAAATGACACTACAGCTTCACGACGTGCAGTTTGTCATGCCACTACATGAATTCTAGCACAGACTCAATACTGTTTGAAAAAAGGTCAAATAGTCCAATGGCCCCCACTGTGTTCCGCCGTCAGCTTGTATCCGATCCCACAGAGAAATGTAATTGGCTTGATATTTGGTTCAAGCTGAATGAACGGAAACTGTAAACTTGCCACGGAAAAGAACTGCAAAATGAGGAAGCCATCATATGAGAGATCATTGAGTAAATGAAGGCATGAAGTCCCTCGTCTCTAAAGCCAAGAAGGGAAGGAAAGAGGAAAACTGCAGCTCCAACGTAATGCAAGTGGAGGACTTATTGGCTCAGAAACTTTGAGAGGAAGAAAAGATTGACTTCTATAGTGAACTCCGACACCACAAATTAATAATACTGAACACACAATGCTCAGTTGTCTTTTACAAAATGGGAATATATAGCTGCAAATTTAGCTGATTAAGTTGAGTTATTATTTGCTGACAACACATTAATTTTTCCTGTAAGACAGCTTTTAACCCCGAAGGGACTAATACAAAAATTGGACAACAACTTTTTTATTTGCAGATGTTATACGTTGTAGATGATAAGTAACGCCACCAGGGGTCAGCATATAGCTGTTCTAATCTCCCAGTGCGTCACAGATCCTTACAGCTTCTGACCAGCAGGTGTCAGCATAGACTCAAGTTTCAACAGTAATTTTTCCACATGAGAAAAAAACTGCCTGTAGTTATTCAAAAATGAATCTGATGAGGTAATTTCTAACATAGTTGAATTCAAAATTTCAATAGTTTGCGCAATTTGTTCTCAAAAGCCAAATCTAAATGTAACACCTGGTGGATTACACAACCAGTGGCACTTTCTGTCTATATAATAACTACATCAATTGATAAATAATCAAGACAGACCCGTTTATTAATTTTTTACTTTGATGTTGTCTGTTTACCAGCTATGGTAATACTGATATTAATGTATATAGCAAAAAGCAACACCTTATACTACTAGCCCTCCTCATACAAATATCTAGTAGATTACACAATTTGTCAAACACAATGGTAAAAAAATAATTAAAATAATGAAATTATTGACTTACAGAGCGCAATTGAGGTAGGAACCTCTCAATTTCATTCATGTCTATGCCGTCATCTTCATCAAACTTGTCTTTATTCATCCTAAACACAGAAGAAGGGGTATCAGTGTAATTTTTATTCAATCACTTTTAAACTGTCTCAACTGATTTATAAAAGATTTTACCCCTCTCTGTCAATGTGTGGCAGGTGCTTTGGCGTTCCTCTGAAGGGCTTTCTGTGGAAATGGCTGAAGTCCAGCTTCTCTGGTTGTACATCCCAGCCTGTGCCGCTGCAACACAAAAAATATAATAATTAATATCCAAGACAAGAGTTTGCACAAAAGAACAAATGTGTGACCTGTCTGACCAAGTTGAGGTATGTCAAGAGTTTTCCATTTTCTTAATTATATTTAAAGTCATCATTATTTAAACTAGCACGATGCCACATATTAGAAATGCTTTCAAGTCAGTAGAAGGGAACGATCATTTCTGAAATCCATTAGTCTGCAGAATTATGAGATTAATGCACTTTAATTCAAACTAGTGCAAATATAATTTTGCTGTTGTGGAAATGTTACTATTTTTTTTCAAGGCAAAGTAGACGCCATTGAACAAATTTGATGTCTTACACTTTGAAAGACATTTGATTTCCTGAATGATGAAATCTTGGAGTCTTAGACAACCTGCTTTCAGTTTCAGAAGACAGTAATATTACCCACAGCACATTTGAAACATCTGACTAGAGTACCACATTTGTTACTGCCAACGTGGCCGGAACTTACGAAGGTGAAGCAGCCATGCACTTGTTGCCATGGTGACTTCTCCATCTTCTCCACCACTGCTGGAGTATTTTTTCTGTCACCTTTATAGGTTTTGCCAAAATACGATCCTAGTCTGGAGATGTTGGGCGCTAACATTTGACTAAGGACTGGATCTCAAATGTCGTCAATGTGTTTTCAGATCAGATAATTTGTCTGGAACTCTTGTAATCAGATCTCTGGCTGTTAGTGTGTGTTAGCTGTTTTTGCTGTAGGTTAAATCCTATTGTACATTATTTATGTATTATATATTTGATAAAAAGACCCAGAGCAAGACTGTACTTCTGAGTTAAGGCACCTACCCGCGTGAGTCCATTGTGTTGGCAGCCCATATGTCTGTTCCCAAGATGTCGAAGGAGCCATCCCTGTTGCCATTCTAGGTTACAAGGTATAATGTAATGTTATGTTTGAGACTTCTGACAGACTGTATCCTGTCTATTTTAATGAAAATATATATGAATGTATAGCTTTAATGTTTATGCATACACACACATAACACATTAAATGTATTGTTTAATGTATTAAACTGCTGAGCTTGTAAAAATATAAATTGTTGTAAAAATGGGTAAAAACAATACGTTTGCAAGGCCTTTGAATTGGTTGTTTCTGCTTTTGCTGCCCGATCGTGAGCCAGATCCTGGTCTAGACCCTGAACTGGGCCTGGAACCTGTACTGCCATTACTGCTGTGTTCCCACTCATCCTGCAAAATTGTAAAAATAATGTTTCAAAACACAAACTATTAAATGAAATAGGAGAACTCAAATAGCTATGATCATTGTATATACACAATTAATTATATATTAAATTATTAATTATAGATAATCATAATGTTAAAGCAACAACACAATAAAAATAAGGGAGCTTCTGAGCTTCAATATTTTTGAATTGGTGTATTGTAACAGACAATAGATAATACTATTTAGCTTACACTTTTAATTCAGTTCCTGACTTTTAACTGAACATCAATGGCTTTTCTCTATTGGAACATCTCACAATTTTTTGTATGTATTTCAACTGATGCGTTTGATCATTTGTTTAGTTCCTGGCCACAAACCTTTGACTTTTTGAAAACAATGGCATACAGAAAGTATGTGTGAACCACACTGCTATTGGAGCTGTACAAGAGCAACAATTACAAAATGCTGTAATACTTCAGGAACTGTAATGGTCAAATAGTACACACAGAAAACACAAGATTGACATGCACGTATAGGTTAAATGGTGACTCTACATTGCCCCTAGTGAATGAATGTGACAGTTACAGTGTCTATATCTAAATGTCAGCCCTGTGACTAACTGGCCATTGCTCAGGGTGCACAATGGCCAGTTAAGGCCCACGTCGCTGGGATAGACTCCAGTCACCTACAACCCCTAACAGGACTAGGTGGAAGATGAATGAATGAATGAATGAAGGTTCATAGCACACCTACTGGCCTAGCCAACACATGTTTTAAACAGCTGTGTGGATCAGTTTTAATACACACAAACAACAAGACTAAACACTACAGCGGTTACAAC
Source organism: Neodontobutis hainanensis (assembly GCA_024349245.1). Classification (NCBI taxonomy): domain Eukaryota; kingdom Metazoa; phylum Chordata; class Actinopteri; order Gobiiformes; family Odontobutidae; genus Neodontobutis; species Neodontobutis hainanensis. The sequence goes on from JALDNG010000041.1 coordinate 895,101, forward strand.
AGAAACCTTTTACTAAAATGAATTACCTCAAAGCAATAAACTGAACACCTTATACTGCAATCTAACACTCACGCAGATGAGGATACTCACTGGTTTAAAAGAGCCTCTGCCATGTGATGACGTCCAGCTGCCATCTTTCTTGTCGGTGCAGTCATTTGTCCACTGGGTAAACTAAACGGTGAGGAAAAAGATGTTAACCCTTAACAAGGTGAAGGAGACATTATGAATATTGTATATATTGCAGCACTGAAAACAATCAGATTTTTTTAATCATAAATTAGCACTTTTGTAAGATTCTCTCAGAAGTATTAATATTAATTATTGACAGAAAAGACTTTGTAAAACTTATCACCTGTGGCACCTTGACACCATTGTCCAAGTCCAGGTCCAAGTCTCCATCTCCCTTGTCTCCCAGAAGTCCCTGCACCTGGTACTCCAACACATAGCTATCAATAAAACGCTCCAGCTCTTCGATTTCTTGTGAGCGTGTGCTCCCTGCCTCAGATGATGCAGAAGCCACTGAAGAGTTCTCCATAGCAACAGGCTCGGTAACGGATGGACAGGGAGGAGGGGAGGGGAAGGAGGAAAGTGACCTGCGCAAGAAGGAAGAACGCAAGTTTGAATGAAAAAAACAACAACGTATTGATTCAGGGGGAAAAGAGTGAGCAAACTTTAGCAAAACATTTGTCTCACCTTCTTTCCACTTAACATGGCAGAAAAGGCTCATAATTAACCTGCTGCCAAACAACCACACATGCATTGTTTACGCCTAGTGTTTTTCAGGTCATTTATTTCCAGTTGCAAAAACACATTAACTCATACCTCACCCCTTCAAGTGTCTGTCCATCTTACTCTTTGGTTTCCTCCTCTAGCTGTCGTCTCTTTTCTGCGAGTATTTTGTGTGATCACCTGACTCCTTGCCAACAGTGAAGGAGCTTCCTGTCTGCCTGTCTATGGCTACTAAGCTCCTTTACATCATGGCTTGATCACCAGCCATGTAAAGAGGATTTATCCCCTACAGCACACAGAATGCTATCTGCTGAACTCCAGGGACTCACTGGGGAATCTTGTTTTTGCAGCCAACAGGGTGCTCTGGCCAGAACATTTGTTTTGGTTGTGGATGCCGCTCCTTGTCTAATGCTTTGGTAATCCTTAGAAATAGAGCCTTAACACTTTAGGGCCTTGTTTTTAGAGATCTAATTAACGATGCAACTAGACAAATTGTTATATTACTATCTGAATCAGAAAGACCATAGTCAATACTTAAAATGTGGTACAAGGGAGCAAGGGCAATAACTGAATTGTTAATGTCATGGATTAATATTAATATCAAGAAATACAGAGGGATTTGAGCTGAAGGAACAGCACCTTTGTTTTGGAGAATGTCATTTGGATAAACAACATCTGTGCAGTGTCAACTAATCATCCTAACTTGTTGTGTTAATAGTATAAGCTATACATTGATGCTGAAGCTTGATTAGCTCTGTGATTTACAAATAAGCCAAACATATAATCTAGTAAGCAACATTCAACACTTTTATTTAGTAAGAAAAAATTACTGTAGTGTATAAATCAGATTTCCATTAAACTCTTTTTTATTCTATAATTTTTGCCCAAGTTCAAATTAGTTTTGTATGCAACTTCAGTAACCCTGACTAATATGCATTTCCCAACCAATATTTTCTTTTGGAAAAAACACAACAACCCTTTTTCAATGACGATGTCTGTAATACCAGGTTAATAGTTTGTTGTTGGCTCAGTCAGACACCCTACTACTGTCCTTGACACATAGTATACAATTAATGCCTGGTGGGAAGGGAAGTGCATGCCTAAAGCTATTGACTAGCTTGTCCCATATCAGCCTTTTCCTATTTAAACATGACAACAGCCTGCAGGACTGTGAATGATAAACAATAATTGATAGTTATGTATTTACTATAACAGAGGTAAGAAAAACAGTAAGATTTTTGCTTTTCTAAAACTATTTAGGCAATGTTAGGTTCCAGTGTTCTATATGAGTCACACCAGTTTTAAGTCACTTTCATGTCCTCAGTGTTTGAGTTCGAATCCAAGTCACCAAAGACTAGACCAAGTCAAGTCCAAATCAAGTCATCGTCACTTTAAGTACAAATCATCCAAAGAATTTTAAGTTGAGTAATTTTTAGTTGAACTGCAAGTCCAAGTCACTAAAGAAAGGTCCAAGTCAAGTCAAAGGGGGGTCTAAGTATAAGCCTATTTTATTAAATACATTTAATGGAGTTTTGATTGTGACATATTAATTAAGGTTGTAGCCTAAGCCTATATTTTTGAAATGTATTTATTTAGGCTCAACTTCTGGGTTACAATTAGGGGCTGGGAGTTAAATGAGAGCAGCTCACCCTGCTATGACCACAAGCAACAGGCAGTGGTTGTGCGGTGTCTTCCACATGCGTGACTCACGAGTTCATTATGCTCGTGTCCAAGGCAAGTCACAAGTCCTTCTGTCTGAGAATAAACTAGTCAAAAAAGGCAAGTCCAAGTTCACGTTGAGTCATTAGCTGTGTTTCTATTAAAGATATGCGCAAAAGTTTATTGATGCTATCAAAATGTTGATAAAACACAATTTTGAAATGACGGTGTTTCCATTAGGTTATGTTGTGCAACTAATATGTATTTTTCTCTCATTCAAAAAACATGGTGACGAACATTATGATCGCTTGAATTATTGTTGCACAGTGTATCAATACTGTAGACAGCTCAACCCCGAACAGAGAGAGGGCTAACCACAGGCAAATATAGTCTAAATGCCTTTGTTTAAATATCCATAAACAAATCAAAAACGGCAAACTGCTATTTTGTGTTCCATCACATAGCCTCTGTTGTGTCATGCCTCACTAAAGCTGTAGTAAAGGAGTGACCGCATGGAAGCTGGACTTTAGCGTAAGCCGTGTCCCATTCACGTATCTGTTGATGATACATTTGTGTCAAAAATCCAAAATCCAAATCCATGAACTATTTAGGACTTTTTCTGATTGAGGGGAAAGAGATGGAGAGACAGAAGTCTGCCTTAGAGAGGAACTATATAAATTTTTGTATATGACAATATCTCCACAGATGTTACCATATTTACATATTGAGTCTGTTTCTTTAATGGTTCTATCATTAGATGTAGAGCATTAAATAACCCTATATGCATGTGATTGATTTGTAGCTTATATTTGACACAAAAGTATGACAACGCTACTTCAAAAAATGGTAGATATTTGCATATTGCAGCCACAGCACTAGTTATCTGTGATCAAAGGGGATGTATGCATCAAATCACTTGGGAGCAGCTCCGTGTGAGGCGTTTTTGGGAGATACTAGTCAGCAACTTTACAGAGAAACTGTGGATTCAGGATATAAATTGGAATATAGGTAAAACCTAATCACAAACTCAGTTAAGAAAATATTTGGTCTCCGTTGTATTCTTCTCCCCCTACACTGCAAGAAGTTCCCTGTTCTGAGCATAACGTGACTTTTAATGCGAATTAGGAAATTTACAGTGAAGGTAAACAGTACACCTCTCTGAACAGTGTCTGAGGGGCTATGGTTGCAGCTGCACAAAAAGTTGATTCTCCCCCAGATCAAGAAACTGACTGACTCCGTGAACAGAAGCCACCCTTCTTTTCCATAACAGTCACAAACTGTTATGGAAAAGAAGGGTGGCTATATTGGTCACTCAGTTTTTTGTTTAAATTTCAGAAATTTTTATTTGTAAATTTTGAGTTTGTTTATTATTCTCACTTTAACAGATGAAAATAAACACGTGAAATGGGAAAATCTTTGTTTTTTTTTAGTTGCCTAATAATTCTGTACACTAATAGTTGCCTAATAATGGTGTATATGTAGATATTCTCTTAAGAAAGCCAAAACTTCACTTTACTTTAATTTCATATTACTACTTAAATACTCATGTCTGAGGGGTTGTTAACATTTTGGATTGACCATGAGCACTGTAGTTGTACAATAACTAAATTAATCTTCAAAAATACAACTTGCCTAATAATTGTGCACACGGTGTAAGGCTTGGTACTTCCCAAGTCCCCCAAAAAATCCCCCAAAATCTGTGATTTTTTTTTGTATTATCATCAGTTTTAAGCAGCAACAATAAAACACCTTAAGTTTTTCACCACTTGTCTTTGTTAGTCCACCAGATCCTAATGCATAATTTACGCGCTTCACTATTTGATTATTAATCAATTAATCGAAAATTGTCATATTAATCAATTATAGAAATAATTGTTAGTTGCAGCGCTAAAACATTGGTCTCATGTGTTTCCCTAAAACAGTAGAACTTTATCAAAACAACTCTGATTTGTTTAAAGATAATTTTTATGCATTTTCAACTATTATTTAGTAACAATAGCAAGACTGTATTAACAGTAATAATTTTATGTGAGGATCAGAAGTACTTCACAAAGGACCGGATTTGGTCTACGGATCTTTAATTGGACACCCCTGCGCTCTACAGCAGAGAAACAGAAGGCAGCACATGAGCCACAAGAACATTATTATTATTGCATCCCTTTGAAACAGGGTCAAACAGGTGAACACAGGTCTGACTGTGTTACGAAGTAATAACTTATGGCTCTGAGATGGTTCAGACTTGGGACAGCAGCAGCCTCCGTTTACAGTTTTAGCCTTTTTGTTAACACAGATTACTGCTCACATTCTCTCTGTTCACTGGTGACAGGACATTCACGTGACTTTTTGTATGTTTTGGAGAGCATAAAGCTCAGCCTCAGACACAGACTTGTTTTTGTTGTGCGCTTGTTTAGGTTCGTTAAGCCGACTCGGCCCTGTACCGGTCTGTGCAGCAGCAGAGAGACACAGACGGTGAGCGAGTGATCGCCTTTCGCTAAAGTGGATTTATTTATGCTGCCACACCACTGATTTGAATGTGGATGGAACTCTCGTCGTCTTGAAAAAATTAAACAGTGATCAACTGAACATTTATCTGCTTTAAAAGTGCAGACTACTGACTGTCCAGTTCACGCTCTCATGTTGTGTAACATTATGTCAGTAACAACATCAATAAAATGCCTGTTTCTCCCTTTCTGTGCTGAGTGTTTACTTTCCTCAAACTATATTCAGAATAGCCCTCTCCCACAATTCCCAGCTCCTCCCTTATTTCTTCCTGTTGCGCTTCTTAAAATTTGCCATCTGCACTAACTAAGACGTTCCTGCCACAACAGTTAGCCTTACAGCTCTTGTAATTAATATTCCAAATCATTTGTTCCTCACATTAATACCTTGCACCTACATAATAAGCCTTTTTGTTCTGTTAACATTTACAGAATCAGCGTGCTTAGATCTTTTACTTTCACTAGAATCAAACAGAGGACTTTGCCCGAAGGCTTGAACTCACCAGACAGACACTAAACAGTGGAGACAGACGCAGCATGGAACTGTAGAGCTCACTCAATCTTTGTGTGAGAGCCTCAGACAAATGCCAGGCTGTACAATAGAAAAGAAAATTATACCACTCGCAGGTTTGGCCATAAGGAATTTAAATAAAAAGTGCTCTCTTTGCCGGCATGTCCATAAAAAAATTTAAAAATTAAATAAAGAAATAAAAAAAAACAACAAAAAAATTACATTTTAATTCATAAATAAATACATTGAATTTGGTGAAAATATTTTTGTTCAATGTGAATAGATTTTTTATGATTGTTTAAATTGCCCTAATAACAAACCAGACCGTCGCTCAGTGACTTGTTCGTGATTTAGTTATTCAACAACCAAACTGTACAACCTACAATCCTTCTAACTCAAACATAAGAACCCATAGGAGTCTGCACAATAGGGGCCCAACTCAGTATTCTCACCCCATGCAGCGAGGTCTGCTAATATGTCTAATCTGCTCTACTAAAGACTCTGTAGCTCTGCTTCAGAATTGATAAAGTCTCTTGGAATTAGAGACATAACGTACTTAAATCTTTTTTTCCAAGATGTCCTGGATGACTGAGAAACAAAGGGGCAAAAAAAACACACACAGATGTTCCATAAACACCAAGTAAACAACAAGAAAAGGGCAAGCATGTTTTTTATGACATTTATAGAGGTCCGCTCTAGTTTGTGCAACAGAACAGTTGAGTAAGCGTAAAGCCCATCATCTAAAGCTGGTGTTAGTCTAAGAAGTGTGTGTGAACAATAGAATAGTGCCAGTGTCCATTGTGTCTGTTGTCAAGTCTGTGTAATAGGCTACAAATATATAACAGAACCCGCAGGCTTTCTGACATGTATGCAGTGTACACAGACGTTCAGAGGCCTCAGTACCCAAATTCAAACAGGGGGATAAAGACTAACGTGGTGCTCAATGTTAAGGGCTGAGCTGACAACAAAATGGAGACCTTTAGCTCTTTGTTCCTCCAAGAGTATTATCAATATAAGGCTGAGATTATTTGTTAGATTATTCACCTCTAACCCATTTTCAGTTAACTGACACTGGGGGTCTTCATAGACCGTGACACACATGGCTCCTCTCATTCTTCCACTCTGCAGGACTTTACTCATGCAGCTTAATGAGATGCAGTCCCAATGAAATGAGGCAGTTCTGAGTCAGGTGTTCTAGTTTTGTGTTCCAGAAAACTCTGAGACAACTCTTTGTTTCTCAGTGATGATAGAAAAAACATGTTAGCATATTGCTCAATATAGAAATCAGAGTTCAACTTTGATCTACTAATTATCTGTATTGACTTTAAGCTAGCCTTATCCTAAATATCAATTTGTGCTAAGAAGTGTCAATGAAAAAGATATAGAAACCCATAATATTGAATTCAAACTTGTTATTGTACATTTGTTGTACTCAGTTATACACCGTCTTTCTAGTTTTATCATTCAACAGTTACATGATGTACAAGGACACTCTTATCATTGCTGAATGCTCAAACAACTGCTTTTGTGCTCATCAGTGTCATGTGCTGCCATTGTGTGTTTAAAGATCATTTACAAAGATTCTACTGTTGAAGCACACCTAATAAGTAATCACTGACTTTGTTATGAGAAACTTGTTGAACTCTATGTCCTATGCTGGCACAGTGTGAAAACAGAAGTACAGATAATGTACATAATCCTAAATTTCTAATGTCAAGTAAGCCTGCAGTGGAGGACTTGTGATTGCAGGAAAACTCACTGTTACCTCACTAATCTAAACTGTTTTAATCAGCTGCTTTAGAACTGGAATTTCAGGAATGTAATGTCTGTACTAAGATTCAGTGAAACCTAATAACAAGTGAGGTTTTAACATGATAGTACTGTTAGGCTGCTAGACTATACAGCAAAATTAACATGAAATGTTTGAATATAGTGTTACCTTTCAATGAAACCTTTTTATTTAAAAAGGTTGCATTGAAAACCTTTATGGTCAAAGGCTGAACCATGATGACCTGCAACTTTTTGTAATCACAGCCGGAATTATATATTGTATGTCACTATTGTCCTAACTATATCAACGTACAACGACTAACAACAGCACCATATATTTACAATTTCAGCATTACCCTGTAAAGCTTTTCTCCAGATTTTCTCTAACCACGCCCATGAAGCAGGGATGCTATGTGCCGCTTAAGGTATGCAGCTCAAACAAGATGTGTATAACAAATAAATCAAAACATATCTGACGACACAACATGGCCACATCTGGAGGTATTTTCATGCCAATGTGATGAGTCCGGACCATAAATGCTCTGCTGCATATCGCCGGTAACAATAGTGACGCAACCTTTGTGGCTAACCAGCCGGCTAACATTAGCCAGCTGGCTAACGACAATAAACAACAGCCCACAAGTATCTATCTAAAGCCTGCTTTTGTACACGTTGTCAAGCCCGTAGATTTGGTCGTACAGGTAAAAGCACAACTAACTAACTCAAAGCGACAACTAGCAACTCAGATGTGTCATATTAAAACGGTTAACTCTGGTTACTATGATACAACCACAGAACTGCAGCAATACAGTTGGTTCCAACGGCTTAAATTACACAAATCCTTACCCCAAGTGTAAACGAGACTCCTGTGAACTCGGGATCCCCTCCTGAGATCAAATTCGCCGTGTCATGAGTGTGTTTGTCAACCTCCAAAGCGAGGAAACGATTAGCTATGACCATCTACTGGTAAACTCCACCGTCCAAAGGGAAAAGGGAATGCAGGAATGTGACGTTCAGTCCGGTTCGCTGGTAACGCAGACACATGCGACCGGTAGTTGCATTGTGGGAAATGGTGTTTACCACACTGATGGATAGTTTAATGTCAATTGATTGTCTAAAACGATAGTGTCATGGTTAGGCTACGTTTTATAATAAATATAACAAAGTCTAGGCTACTTTAGTGTAGTGTGGTTATTATTCTAAAACTACTGATCCAGTGGTAAGACACTTTGGATAATACAGCGACGAATAATAATAATAATAATAATAATAATAATAATAATAATAATAATAATAATAATAATAATAATAATAATAATAATAATAATAATAATAATAATATATTTACTTGGATGAATGAAAACCTCCACTATCACACTGTACAATTACCAACCATCTTGGTTTCATTCTAACTAGCTTGTACTGCCGTCCAGAGAACAGAGATGTGACTGTGGTCTCTTCAGACTATACTTGGAGGATCAAATGAGCAATAACCTGGACAAGGAACTATTTTGACGGTGTGGTGGGTTTAGCCATATTTCTTGAAGGGGTGTTCCCTCATAATAAGCCTTCACTGAATATGTTGACTACTTTTTTATTGATTTGATCATCCTTCCATTTACTTCAGCATCTTAACACATTCGTTATTTTGCAATAGTGGTGAGGCAACTTGGGCAAGCAATACTTTATTGTATCTTAACTCAATTGCAACCTCCTGTGGATATTAAAAGAAGTGCTACAGACATGTTTGGTAGTTTGTTTTCTGATTCTGTATAATCTTTGTCTTTTAAGATAGGATGAATAAGCACTGGCAATTACAGTGTTTACCCCACTTCTCTCACCTAGGCTACACGTCCAGTCCTTTTCATTAGCCTGCAGTCTTGTGCTTTTTAATAAATATTATCTTGTCGTCTTCACATCCATACATACATCCACTTTACAAGACATTTGACACATTGTGACATACTTTTTTGTTTTCATGCATATTTACCACTCCAGAGTTTTAAATGTTGGTGTATACCATGTTCCAACTTATAATTTTCCCTATCCTCTATGTATACTACTTTAACGTAAATGAAGAAACAGACTATATTCCACATGTATAACAGCATACCTAAAAGCATTGTGTGATATTACAGTCAATGTAATTTGCACTGTTGCTAGCCAAGGAACAAGCCAATATTAAACTATTATTATTATTATTATTAATATTATTCTGTATTTTCACAGTTTTTTTTCCCCACTCTAATTCCTACAAAGTTGCAGTTCTTGCACTATTTATGCTTTCATAGCTTTCATGCGTTCTGTGTAGCAGTGCTTTCTTAGCATTAAAATACACCTACAAAATACAACATGCCCCAGTTGGTAGAGCATTCGCAAGAACGTAAGAACATGGGAGACCTGCTTTGAATCTTGGACGGGTACTTTGCCCAATATCATCCCACACTCTTTCGTCTTGTTTCAGCCTAATGTCAACGATCAATAAAAATGAAAACATTTTAAATAGCTTTTTAAGATCAGCACAGCTTAACTTATCAGATTGCAAATGTCAAACTTTATAGTACTGTTTTTATTGGCTAGACATTGCTCCAATAAATAGGCCTATATGTTTGCTGAGACTTTTGAAATGGTAAATTCTTTACAGTTTGAAGAAGAGGCATAGTCTGAAATTGGCATTGCTCCTCAGGTTGTCCCGCACAAAGCAGAATCCTCACCAGAGGGATGGTACCAAGGCACCAATTAGCAGCACAGAGGACACATGATGATATTTCCGTGTGCTTGTGGCCAGGGCAGCTCCGTCTGTGTGTGTTATAAAAGGCAAAACCATAAACATGGAATTAGACAGTACAGGCCCCACAGCTCCTAAGGTCACAGACTCTCCCCCACTGTGGCTTGTGAGAGCAACATGTGATATAAACAACCCTGGCCAAACTATTATTACAGCATGCACAGCTTTTCTAACAGGGCGGCTGATTATTTGCGCTTGTCACCATGTGAAGTTCATTAGGGCAGTGGCCCTGAAAGAGTGAACAACTGCTGCTCTGCTCTTTCATTGTTTGGCCATCTAGGTGCACAAGATAGGTGTGGGAGAAAGATCACTGTGAACTAAATAGAGAGAAACTTAGTGGGTGGAACTGACTGAACCTCTCTTTGTGTGAAACACATGGGCACAGGCTTGCACACGCACAAAGTAACACATATTAACTTCCAGGCAAATAAAGACACTGATGTTGGCCCAGGTTCAATTTGTTCAGCAGCAAAAACATGATAGCGCTCAAAACCAGCAGGTGGGGGCAGTACACTGATCATAGCGGTGTAACAGCAGTGCAGGGCCATAAGCTGTGTCTTTCAGTCTAATCTACTCTTAAAATAACTACAATGCGTTATGGCAGATGTAGTATAACTACTTCTGTAATTTTTCTGTACAATATAAAAATAGAAAATAAAATTTGTAATATATTGATGAAATGTCCACTGATTGTCCATATTTTTCTAAAATCAGAGTATTCTACTTTTTAGTTCAGGCAATGGTAGACTTTTATGAAATAAATATTTTTTATTAAGTAATAACATGCAACAAAGAAACCGTAATAATTAATATTACTCATGTACTGGATTTGTCTCATCTCTTCCCTCCCTCCATCAGGACACAGCCTGACACTCCCCCTGCTGCAGAGCAGTGGTAGAGCACTGACCAGCTCACAGTGTGCTCACAGCTCCGGGCCGAGCCTGCATGGATGCTGAGCACCCGTTGAGTAGGTGGGTTTGTTGGAAGGGAGTGGGAGAGGTGGGAAAGGGGCAGATGGAAGACAGAAGGAAGTTCACCAGCCACAGCGAGTGTCAGAAAAGTAGACCAAGATCACAAAGGGAGGGGTTCAGCATGAACCACGGGGCACTGAGAGCTGGAGGCAGGGATGAGGAATGACAAAGGGTGGACAGGGAAACAACGAGTGGCGAGGGAATGACGGAGGATAAGGCTGGAGGGGGCAGTAGAGGTGAGACATGTGTCAGGGACCAGAGGGTGAGCAGCGGGGAATGAGGGGGTGACAGGTACAGGATGGAGGAGTCGGCCTTTTGGAAGGTGATAATGATATCTGGTGCAGGAGGATATGTCTCGTCTGGAAGGACAGGAGGAAATAATAGAAGACACTTATGACCTTCTGCAATCGTTTGATTTGGACAAAAGAGAGTCTAACATCAATGCCATAAAAACAGTTCATTTAGAGCATCATTAAATGTAGAATATGTGCAGTATTTTTGTAGAATATTGCTTACTTAATTTCTCTAAGGAATGTTTAAAAAAACAATATAAAGAAATATGACTAAAAACGACTAAATATTCCAGGCCAAAAATACTTAATACTTAAAACAATTCCATTCTCTACTAACCTGGAACAGGTGTTAATTTGCTGACAGCATTTAGCATTTGACAAATCATTAATTTAGTTCATTCAGTTTTCATTATATACATCATAGGCATTTGTGTCATTAGTCTATTTTCTCATTTATAAGCCATGATATCTAGTTTATGGACATGAACAAGTTTTTGCATGTAAATGCTTTGACAGCCTAGTTTAGGATATTCTAAAATGTTTTTTTTTTTACCTTTTTCATTGTTGTAGCCATTGTTCACAACTGCTGTTATGCACATTTCTGCATTGATAAAACGTTCTTTTCTAAACCAAATAGAATATTTTCACATGGAGTGGCTACATTGTTTTATGTATCTCTTTTGCTCATTTATATGTGTGTGTGTATGAATGTGATAATATGTGTTATAATATGTGATTGTGTGGCAGACAAGGGTGCTAATACAGAAATCTCTGCCCACTGGCTGACCTTGTCTGAATTGTACCGTCCACGCAGTGATAGCACAAGGTGCCTTCGGGTCAGACTGGAGTGTAAAAAGATCCAACAGAACATTTGCGAGTGCATGTATGTGCACATGTTTGCGTCTTGTCTGGGAGGTGGGGAAAATGAAAGGCGTGTGTCTGGTTAGAGTCCGTTCAAGCCTAGCCAAGCTACATCCCACACAAGGCTGAGAGACTGTGGGCTTGTAGAGCCCCTATAGCCTTTTATTTTATTTTTTTCAACTCCTCGGTTTCTACTCTTTGTCTGGATATAATGCAATAAACTATATTATATTGCTTTTATAGTTCTGACAGCTTGGTGGATGCAAAAAAAAAGCATTTATTGAACTCTAAATAGTAAAAAGTAAGACCTTCAATGAATATTTATACGTTTAAGTAAAGTAACATAGGTCCAGTGGCATATTATAGCTCATGCAAGTGCATAAAGCTGCAAGTTGCTATGGTTTTTACAGTACCCTTAGATTATCTTTAGTTCTGAGGTATTTTTACAACACATATCTGCGTCAATGTAACATAAGATTTTCAGTTTGACATGAAAAATAAAAAAGCAATTAAGCGGTGAATTACTTTAATGCTATGAATTTGAACTAACTATAAAACTCAAGCAGCACAGATCAGACATAAGAAAAGATCTAATACTGCTATTGATTGCAAATAGTCACTAGTTCTGATCATTTGGACAGTTTGTGTGTGAGTCATGCTGGACTTTTATAGACAGTCACGTTCTGTGTGTTGGCAAAAAGTGTCAATCTTCTCATAAAGATCAGGCATAAATAGAGGGAAATGTATTAATATAAATTTACAATTGAATGTAAATGTTTCTGAATATGAATTGTTTTAGTATACACAGTTTAGTCCATTACAAATCAAACTTTTGCGTGCTTATTGATTTGTTATTTTTCTGGAATTTGGGTGATTCTCACCTCAAAGATGACTGAAAAGATACTGATTACACCTCTGTAAGTCGGGTCATCTCATAAAATTTGAGCAATGCCTTGAGTGACGCACTAAAATATTTCTTTCACTCTGGGTTTGTGGAGAGTGTTTTTAATAGCAGCTAACCCATGTGGCCGCAGGCCGAGTGGCCGCTGTGGTCGACAGGCAGCAGTCAAAGCCCTTTTTTCATGACCTGTTTGGGTGAGGAGCCCTGCTGACACACCAGCAGCGTTGTGTGTGCACATACAAATACATTCTCATGCAGTGACACGCCTATACACACGTGCAAGAATTAGTCCTGACATAGACATTTCAAGCTGAGAAAAACATGTGTACAAATGTAGATGGACTCACGCACACACCGCGTTCATAATGAGAGCGTCCCTCCCTGATCACCGGTTAGAGCGAGCAGGGCTGCTGAACCAAGTGCACCAATCCAAGTCATTCTACAGTTGATTTACTGTCCCACCACGGTCCACTACTGTATAATTACCCCAGGACACACATACATGCACAGACAGAAATACACACTTAATTACACACAGTCACACAGCACTAGCATGCACTTACTGTAGTCCACAGACTCACACAAGGATTCAGATTTATAAACACACACATATATATATATAACACAATATAGAGGAAGAAAAATGTTGATACACAAATGCTGTAAAATATATCTTGTTTTTTTTTCTATTTATTGTAGACAGTTGACATTTTAATTTGTACAACAAAATAAACAATGAACTTTTGATATATTTATGGACCTATATCTATATCCATATTTATATTTAAATATGTAGCTCTACCTAATTTACCCCTTTTTTAAATAATTTTTCAAAAAAGAAAAAAAATGAGAGAGAATATAAAACTTTTTTGCGTTTTTTTGTGGTTCATGTGTGTGTGTGCCATATAAAAATGCAAAATTGGAAATGCAAAAAGGATTACCAATTTTCTTTCACGACAGTGGATAGTCAACACAAATGTTACACTTAAACCAACAAAATTATAAAAACTGTTTGGCAATATGGAAAGGAGTTATGTATGATTTTTTTTTCTGTAAACAGTGTTCAGAATGACCCCTCTGCTCTGGTGGCTACATGAAAGCCAATAATCTGCAAACATCTAAGCTTTACACCAGTATTATGAAATGAGCCTTAAACATTACTCATGTGTATAATATTGCTGTGGCAGCCATCCCTTCTCCTCGTGTAATTTTGCCCTTGTCCTCTGCTCCCACTGTCTGCCCGGCCCCGGCCGATTTGTCACTCTCAAACCTGCAATTGTATTCAAGGCCAAATATAGGGGTGGGAATGTTAGGGTGGGCTGTCTATGTGTCACACAACAAAGCTTCGCACAAGGGTGTAGCCCTCTCCCTTACATCCTCCCACCTAACCGCCGGCATGGCCAAGTTGTTTGCATGGAAACGCATCTGTGTATGTGTGCGCTGAGGTCCAAGCTCTCCCCGCCCTCCTCTCTGCTGGTGAGGCACACGGATTACTCCCTTTATTTGGCTTGTTTTGCCCGAGATTTGTCTCATGTCACTCCTTCTGTCTACAACACTGACCTTCACTGTCTCCGTTTTCTTTTTCTTTTTTTCTCTCTTCCCGTCTTGCATCCCCTTTAAGACATTCTTCATAGTGTTTATCTAACACATTTTGGATAAAGATGTCAGTTTGGAGAGTTCAGACCATGTTTATAGAGGAGCCAGCTTTTTTAATGGGCATGTGATTTGTCTAAAGTCACAAGCCGTTGTAGGACACAAAATGGAAGTTCCCTATTATTACACAGTAGAAAAATGACTGGCCTTTAATGTTGAGAGATGGAAATGGAGATGATTAGGGTTTAAGAGTCAGGGCATCCCGATTATATTACCACAGAAACCCATGCTGAGTCATTTAGGTCTCAATAGGATGTGACCGAAACAAACCTGCTCCATGAGAAGATGCACTACAGCTAGAGGGCAGAGTCGAACGCCACTTTCACCGTTATTTGTAAAACCAGCGCTCCCAAATGACCACAACAATAAAAGTTTATGTATCGTGTGAGAATGACCTTTCACCTTGAGTTTTATTTGGAAACATTTAGCATACACATTTTAATTCAACGTTATTAAAAAAGTTTGTAGAAATATTTATCCAAGACCAAAAGTTGTTTTTTTGTTATTATTTAGTCATCTTAATAATATAGTGTACACCTTGTAATGGCATATTTTATGTATGTATGTATATGTATTGGTTTACAGTATTAGCATTTTGGTCTTTATAATTAAAAAGCAGCAATTAAAAATGGACTAGGACTTTTAAAGAACATTATTTAATTCTGTTTCATAATCCTGATGTATGCTGTATGATTGTAGGGCCTATAGTATTTTTTAAATAAATATATTAGTTGGTGTTACATACTTTATATATTAGAGAAATAAATGCAGTTAAATTTAATATTTATTAAAATTAATGATGATGATTATTCATAATTACGGTTCAGGTGCATGCAAAATAAATCATGAACTGTAGCTCACTGCGGCCTCCGCTCCGAGACTCATCAGAGTCATTTGTCTAATGAGTGCCCCTCCACCCCATGATGATCTGACTTCTTAAATATGTAGCATGTCACGCAGCGGCAGTGGCTCCACCTGTGACTCACCTGTGCACGTCGGCCGTCCGTCACCCCTCCCACAAACCGGCCCTGTATCCACAACTACACAAACGTGCAGAGGACCACTGAGGCCGATGGAGGGGGTTCAGTCAGGGCCGAGGTGCAAGACGCCGCCTGCACGCTTTAATTTTCACCTCTCCCACAATGACCCTCTGCCGCTGCTGACACAAGTGCCTCCTGCTGCACGGCTCTCCTGTTTACTTGTGAATCCTTTCTCCTCCATCTCTGCTCACTTCAACCACTCTTTACTTTTCTCAGATGTAAAATCAGACATTCAAACATTTCTGCTAATAGACAAATGATCCATCACATAATATTTAGAAAATACAGAGAAATCTTTGCTAATGTTGGCATCCTCTCCCCTCCCTGCTCCCAAAGTTCAAATGACTTTTTTTCCCCTCTGTCACATCTGTATGATCATATTTACATGCTGAGAGTGTCTATAAATGCTTCTGTGCTCCTTCACATTCACATACTTTATTGTATGTCTGACAATAGTCCGCTACGAGAGGCTTGAGTGTGTGCATTTGTGTGTGTGTGTGTGTGTCTCATCAGCTGATGAGGTGTTTACTGGCTTCTGTCTTTAGCCTGGAGGGAGCCCAAGCTCACTCTAGTCCCAGCCGCCACGCACTAGAGTAATTGGCCTTTTCACACTGTATAGGCTTCATTACCTGCACCCCTATTTGCAATGCAGAGTCTAATGTGCCACAGAGTGTATGGAATGAATGCATAAACAGTTTTTGGTTTATTTTATCTTGGGTTGGTTTCTAGGGTGTGGGGCCCCACAATGAATGATTCAGGGGCCAAGTTAACTGGAGCAAAATTTCTGCTGCATTTGTCATTAGGCCTGCTGAGGTTCTAATGGCTTGGGTTTAAATTGCTATGCGCAGTACATCTTAGTGGGTGTTTGTTATTTTTTACCATGAAAAACTTACTAAGTCGGAATAGAGCCAGTTAAGTCTATTATTTCCCCCATTATGCAATGAAGGAGGGCAGCGGCTGTTCCTCTCAAAACTGCAAACTTGAACACTGATTTTGTATTGTGATTAGGTATTGTTTGAAAAAAACTATATGCAGTTTTGACATTGAAAAAGGAATTTCAATCAAAGTACAGATGGGTCATCTTGGTCTCATCTGTTTAGTCCTACAAATATCAGGTGAAATTTCCAAACAAAATGACAAAATGGCCCCCATACAACGCTTTGTGGATTGTGATGCTCCTTTAAATCAACTTTATTCGGGAAACTGAAGGCTGCCATTGCTCAAAGCTTATAACAGACTCTAACAAGACTGCACAGTACAATAACATTAGGACTAAACTTAATATATTTTAGAAAGATTCCTCCCTGTAAATTTGGAGAAAATCTTCAGAGAAAAGATTCTTCAGAGAGTTTTTTTTTTTAGAAAAAAGACAGCCTTGATAAAAGGAATTCATATAATAGTGTACTCTGCTTAAAATCTGCAGAATCACAAGTCTTTTATTTTTAATAACAGATGCCTCAAGGAACATATTATTGAATTCATATTTGGATTCTTAAATGCCTAAATATAACATTGTTTCAAGAGAGTTAATAAAATATCAGAAAATCTTTGCTAATCCATTTAGATGTCACAGTTATTGCTATTTCCCGGTTTTTATTTAGTTTGACTGAACGCTCCTAAGAGCCTACACATTAACACTGAACTACCATCCCTCCATAAAAAACAATGGTCAGGGCAGTGCTGAGGGCATATGTGACTGCTAATAGGCACAGGATATGAGGCTGAGCAGCCCAGGCTATTTCAGTCTGAGAAGGGATAACTAAGTGGCTGGACTGTGAGACAGCTGGAAGCGATGTAATGGTCATTGTCTCCTGGGGGTCCGAGGGTGAGGTCAGTGCCACAGAGCCCAGCCGCTGCCTCAGACGGAGGGGAAGGCCATGAGAAGGGGAGGGGGCCGACAGACGCAGGGTGGAGGGATGAGGACATGGAAAGAGTGAACCATCACGAGAGAGTGTCTGGTGAGATGCTCTGAAGCACCTGCACAACAACAGCCCACTTATCAGCCCACTCAAATCTATTGATCTGATCTCACTCTCGTGCACTGATTGAGCACGTGCGGACACTGATATGAATACACAATGCGCATATAACATAAATTCTAATCTAAAGGGGCCATCGCATGTGTGACTCAGACTCAATGCTGAAAGGCCCATCTCAAAACACCTCACTTGCCCATAAACTCTCCTGTCCCAGAAACTTTGACCCAACATACTCAGCAACAAGATTACAAAAACTGTGTGATCTGTTAATCTTATCAGAGGGGGAAGAAACGGCTCATGAAACTTTATGCACATCAGTATGTTCCAGTAGTCAGCAGTTGACAGTAATGTTTCCAACCATCGTCATCGAGGAAGTGACAAACAATAAGTGTACTCAATTTCTAAATGGCCATGTGACTCTAGGCTGCTTTACTAAAGGCTTTGTTTTTTAATTTAAATGAATTTGACCGGCCGGTAAAACTAGAGAAACCTTTTTAAAGAATTCAAGAAGTTTTTTTTTTTTTTTTTAAATCCATGTAATATAATGTCTGAATAGTAGTTTTCTTTAAATATTCTTGTATTGTATGTTTTGTTCAGAATGATAAAATGTTGTGCAAGACATACACACATTGCAATATGGGATCTCTTTGTGATTATGCCCTGGGACATTGCAGCTGTGTGTATAGGGACATGACTTTATGCATGCATCAAGTGTCCAGGGATGACCTGTCAAAATCAATGTCTAAGCCCTATTTGAAAATTTATATTCCATAGAAAGTTAACCCATGAGTGAGTTTGGTGTGTGTGTGGCTGCTCTGTGTGTGTCGGTGTGTACTTAATGGGCCAGTGACAGGCCCTACATGGATTTTGGTGGTCCCACCGTGGCCTTCTGTGCCTTCGGCCAAAGGCTCATGCCCAAGGAGGGAAGCTGATTAGAGCCTGGTTGCATCTCACAATACAACAGCAGTGACCATAGACGTGTGGGTCCACACCAAACAGGTGAATTATGGGCAACTGTTTGGACGTTTTTCATAAAAACCCAAAATTAAGGCTCATATTAAATCAAAAATATCTTGGTGTTTTAAAAATTTGCAGTTTTTGGTTCATTAGACTTTTCACAGTTTTCTGCTGAAGTCTCATTCAGTCTTTTTTCAAATCATGTTTCCATTCTTAGCTTAATTTGTATTTCAGCACAAACCCAAAAACACCCATGATTCAGAGGGACAGGAGTAAATCGAACAACTTTAAATGTCTTGGTAAATATTGCACTTTCTGTCTTCATTATGACAGTGTTGCACATGGTTGTCGTTTGCCCATTTATTTGTTTTACCTGTCTCCAGATCATTGTTCACCTCTGGCGCTGCACCCCAAGACACTGCACACACTGTCAACAACCCTTTCCCAAGACGCCCCTTCCATCGCCTCGTCCTTCCATTGTCCACAGCAATGTTCTGCTGCACGTCAAGTCAATGTGTGTAAAAAACACATGGCAAGTGTAATGAAAAGATTATCAATTATATTTTTTGCTTTCAGCTGCATTTTCATCAAAACTTAAAATCAAAATTTATACAGTTGCATACTCAGTAGTATCGTATTACCTCCAATTGCTGCATTTGATCTTATCATAATACTGACGAGTATTTCCTCTTTTCTACATCCCGGCCAGAGGAAATGTAATATCAAGGCATCATTCAACAGTGATTCAGTCCTTATCTTTGTGTGAAAAAGCTGCTTCCTCTGACCGGACTTGTCAACCTCTTTTATTAGTGCAGATTGTCCCACTGTATTTTTTTATTTATTATTCAGTTTGTCCTTCAGGATTTTGATGTGCATGGATTTGACCATATGCTGTGAACTAAATATGTTTATTATATGAATTATCTACTGAGTTTATTTTTATGTAATGTTTTAGTCTAGTACAGTAAGTACAGTGTATAACGGCTGTGTCCATTTTCTTATCTGCTTTGTTTTGTCTCACTAAAACAAATCTTTCAGCCTTGAACCCAGTTGCTCCGGTGGAGGGCTCATCTCAGTAAACACTGAGGCACCCTACGGAGTGTGAGTTTTGTGATTAGCAAGAGTGAAACACCAGTGCCATCTGTCTAACTGCCAACTACCTGACAGCCAGACCGTGACGTCTGTGACTGAGGCCGTCCACTTCCAAAGTACAACTGGTGACCAAGGTAATGCATGCATTTATCAACTTAAGTTAGGTGTTTCTTAACTGATGTAGTGTTAAATTGACTAACACATGGCATACATTTACAGATATACAGTGTGATGATAGCAGAAAACATTTTAATATGTGTGACTCTTTTTTGTTAATATGAACACACACAAAAAATAAATATATCTATGATACGCAACAGAAATTGATTGATTCCCAAAATGCTTCAAACATTTATGCTGAACACAAATGTTAGTGAAATAGAAAATGCATTTAATTGGATAGTTCCTGATCAAGTCGAATGCACCATAAGCTCCTGTCTCCTTTCTTATAAAATTATGGTGTAAAAGTGCTATCAAGCCCAGAAGGTGAGTAAACTGTGGAGTGTTCAAGAAACACAACAACCATCTGCAATGCAGTTTCCTTTCCACCTCCCCCAGTTCACATGCGCCGTCTCACAACACAACTGTAAAACAGTTGGTTTTCCTTCTGTACATGTGAAAATGAGGCCGATCGATTGAGTGGAGCTGAGCGCAGGGAGATGTTGCTGGTGCCGCTGCCGGGGCCTCGGTGAGTTGTTGATAGGTCGTCAGGTCACACACCCACCCACTCCTCATTTCCCATACTGCACTGCTGACATGGCAGAGCTCAGTGGTAGGCGTTGCTTTTCAAGGTGAGGTTTGGGGTTAGAAGTTATCTTCATTATCTTCTTATTGGTTTCAGTGTTGCACACTCTGGATTTTTGCTGGTGCAGTGTTTCTCATTTGTCACCTGCACCTGGGATTCATGCACAGAGAATTAGCCAATGTGGTGCTGTTTTAGTCGTGACAAATGTCAGCCCTCACCTTTTAGTAAAACTACAAACATCTGTTATAGTTTTTAATCGTATTCTGTTCTTCTGTGAGTCTGGCACCTGGTGGTTGGACTAGTGGTTTTGTATTTGTGGTGCTTTTGTTCCCAGACTCAAGCTTTGTTCTGTTGAGACCGAAAACATTTTGGTTACAATTCTTGACAGACAGAGAATGAAGTTGTTCTTATGGCAACCATAGCAAGTGAATCACTGAAAAAAATAAGAGCAAGAGAATGCACAATATTACAATATATAATTAACATTGTCTAACATTTTTTTTTCTATTGTTGCAATGAATATATTTTTCTTCTTCCTTTTTTGTGATAAAAAAATGCTGTTTTTGTGAGTCTAGTCTTGTCCTGAATAAGGCTGAATCTTTGGAACATATATGTAAAGATTTTACTGCCCTCAGTGAACCTCAGTGTGTGTGCTTTTTGAGCTAAACAAAAGTCCTTCCTCTAAATGATGAAAATTGGTTTAAGGGCTTTACAACAAAATTGGCACCTTCCACTTTTACCACAATTGTTTCTGACATTTTTAAAAAGAGTCAATTTAGTCAATTTTCTTCAGCGTCTTGAGGGCAGTAGTTAGTTCACTGTCCTGTATTATGAACAAAATTGAATATGTGGCAGCATCAGCACAGTGAATATGGAGTTTTGAAAATAGTAACAAATTCTCTTTCAGTCAAAGAGTGGCCGAGAACCCCAATACTGCGTCCGGTGGGAAAAGAATCTCTGATATACTCTGGACACTATGAGCTGTTGTTGTATGAGTCAGCTCCTCTGTTCTTGATGATGACTTTCTCTGTTTCATCGCTGAGTCATCTTTTGTACAAATGGCCGTTGAAATATTTATATGTTAATTGACTGGACACATAATACGCAATTATGAGTGGACATAAGTAGACATTCAGTTTACAGTGAATGAAAATCTCCTCTGCACTGATAACTGTCACACTCATCTCAAGAAGCTCTTTTACCTCCAACCAGCACAAACAACTCAAACAAACACAAAGAAAGCCATTTAGTTCTTCTTTCTGATTGGATTTAGAACTATTAATCCCCTGTTTTATAAAACGGTATCACTTTAAACTAAAATAAACGTTAGTGATATATGCAGACGGCTCTAAACAAAAACACCTGTGAAATAGATCTTCCTACGCCGACACAGTCACAGCTCAAAAGTTTCTAGTAAGCACAAAAATACCTGTTACAATTAAAAATGTTAAAAATTGAATTTGCTTAAAAAGACATGGAGGGAGGGAAGGTGATTAGACAGGTTCATGTGGAGTGGATAGACCTATGGGTGGATGGATGTATGGATGCGTGCAGGAGGGAGAGAGGCAGAGCTGAAGTGTGAGTTTGGCTCAGTGAGAGCAGCTGTATAGAGGACACTGTGGGTGGAAGTGGTAGAGTCGTGGGTGAGCTCAGAGTTTGACTGCCAACCCTCGCTGGTCTCGCAAACTGTCCGTCACACAAACATACACTGGCGCACACACACACATGCGCACATATATGGTGACTTGCACAGACATACACATTTGCACTGCAGACTTCTTGAAACTTTTAGAGTATATGGTGTGGATTTCAAGCATTGTGATGACAATATATGGGTTCAGTGCCTTATTTTGTGTGGGATAAAGTTTTGTTATAACACACAAAGATGCAGACAAAGATTATTATTTTGCAGACTGACTATGGGCCAGGGGTTTTCTGTGCATGTCCATTTGTGCCCACATGCATGTAGTCAATTGTAGGTTGCCTCCTCTTGCTGAGAGTTCCTCTATGATAAATAATGAGTGCTGCATATCCTGAAATAGAGTACACCCCCCCCCCCTTGCCCCTGTGGTCCGCTCTTGTGAAGCTCCCGTCCAGCCGTGACTTTTCCAGGCGATCCCCTCCCTGCTTCTTCCTCCGTTATGGTTAGCATGCCGGCTAAATTTGTAGCTGTGCGCCTGTAATTAGGCTTTGCCTTTGCTGGATTGAGTGCTACACACTGGCAGCTAGTAGACCAGGCCAGCGCAAACTCACAGACACACACTTGTGCACGGGCGTTTGCACAAGTATATTCTCAAGCAGTCAAGTTCTTTCTCTTAAAAAGGGTATGCCAGGACAGCACTGTCTGAAAGTGGAGCCCATTCTTATTCCCAAAGAGTAATAAAGAAACACCACATACTGACACACCAGATACATGCACCTGTGGTTTGTGGCATGTATTCAAACCAAATGTTTGTGTTGATTATCAGTATTTTAACCAAAACATGCAACTTCACCACACACAGTAAATTTAACCAGTTAATCACAAACATGCAATAACTTGATTATAACAATAAACTGTAGCACCAGAAGGCAGCAGTGACAACATTAGTCATGTTTTCATATGTGTCTAATGTGTTATGTTTAGACTATGCCTTACACAACTAGTTCAGAAAACAATACAGAAACTATGCAATAATAGAAAAGAGGCTCCAGTTCAAATGAAAACACTGCTCTTGAAACTATGAGATGTTTTTGAAGATAAATAGTTGCAGTTGAGGATAGGATTGGGTTTTTAAAAAGAATCAGACAGGATAAAGTATATGATTAGTAGAACATGCTGAAATTGACAGCTACGATAAAAAGCAATAAAAAGCAGCGCACATACCTACTGCATTCTTTCATGGCAATATCATATTTTTACCCTTAATATGTCATTGTTAATACTGAAAGCTTCCATATCTCCCGCCAGAGTATGATTTGACTTTTAATCACCCTTTACCCTAACCCTCTCAGTCTCCCTGAGGTCAACTGTCTGCCATCATTCTCCCTCCTAAATTTCTTTTTATCATTTCCACTTCTGCTATCACCTTTTCCTCTGCTCAACCCAATCCACCCTAACACTGTGGAGAGCAGAGTGGGCAGGTTGACTTGGCAACATTAACTCTACAGCTGTTATAAGAGCTTTCACTTGTGTGTGTGTAAAATTCATATAGATAGATATTTATAGATATATATTATCAAAAATGGAGAAAGAATGGAAAAAAATTGTTACCTAAGTGAGGGGGCTCTGCACACAGCACCACGCTCATGCAACCTGTTCTCTGACTAAATCACCCAATTCTGAGTCTTTGTTATGGATTTAAACACAAAGGTAATTTAACTTCTTAGTAATAACATTTTAAAGGGGCTAGCACAGAGTGGTTAGCACTTACAGGTCGAAGACCGTAGGTTTGATCTAGAGGTCTTCTGTGTGTGCTACTGTAGGCATCCTGTACACCAGCTTCCTCAACTTTTCAAAGACATATGTATCGGATACACAGTTTATTCTGTCTCATGCCCTTAGTAGTAGAGAAAATTAACAGAAGAAAATAAACCAATTAGTAATCATATTTTATGTAACACACACAAAACAAGAACACATCCTAGATGAAAATGAAACATTAGATCATTTTCAAAAAACAAAGACCTCTGCAACCTCATGGGAATGATGCTTGTCAAAGAATGTATTTTGTATGATGTGTTTTTGTGACACGTTATGAGACATTATGTTATGTTCTCTCCAGGTGGTAGGAGTTACGTAGTGGAATCTCTGCTAAATGAGGCGTCATGTTAAGAGACTATTAGAACAAATTTGACACTATTATTTTAATGATTTTCTCACTTAAAAAGTAACATAGGGCAGTGTTTCCCACAGAAAAACTATGGTTAAGGTGGTAGACAATTTATCAAACCAATTTTACGTCAATAATAAACGCCACTTAAAAGCTCTAAACAACCTTAAAGAGATTTGTATTCTCAGTGGGACTTTCCTGGATAAATAAAGGTTAAATAAAATTATAAAAAAATATAAACTTTTTAAGACAAAAGCATCGTGATAAGGTTAATTTATCACACAAACTGATTTGTATATACACTATAATGTATATTACTTTATATTGTCTATATTGAATGTTAGTCAAAGTGGTCAGTGCTTGCTGGGAAGGTGGATCATTTAGATCCTACAATCTTTCAGCTGGCAGCCAGTAGAACCTTACCTTTCTGTAAAATGATGATGAATTAAGCTTGTCAAATGATACTGGTGGAAGACATTTATCAGCTTCTGTATTGCTGTTTCTCTGTCCAACTACCATGTTTAAATAGAAGATTTCCTGTCCTTTCAGCAGTGTGTGTTTTCCCTCTCACTAGCGTGGCCCGACACCCGTAACTTGTGCTTTTGTGGCCTGCTTGTTTCTGACAAGGGCCTGTTGAGATGAAAGGCACAGAGGCCAGTCATTTGTGTCAGCATGCGGTTTCATCAAGCCTGCCAGGATGCACTCGAGCCTTGCTGGTTGCTGTAGTCACATGCCCCACCAGTCGCATGGCTATTTTAGCTGCTCTGAACTGCAAAACCCACAATCCTCCACTGACCATCCCCTCTCCTCACTGCAGACCATAATGATCATGTGGATATTGATAGAGGGTAATTATTACCGTTCACTCAAGAAACTGTCCACACGTGATAGACTGCATCTACAAAGCAGTAAAGTACAAACCCAGACAGAGCACTACCTTTTTACAGTCTTTTTTTCCACATGTCTGTGACCTGACGTTGCTCCAAATTTATAAATAACACAGACTCTAAATGCCCCAAAAGCTCAAACAAAACTAAAGGCCAATTTTTGGTGAAAATAATTTAAAATGGTCAAAAAGTACTTTTATTATTATTATTTTTAAGCTTCTCGCTCAAAGTCTTGTGTTCGACCAACCATTATCTGAATTAAAAGGCAGGTCTTATAGTTACTTTTCTCCTGTTTTCACTTAGTAACAGTACCTCCCGACTGATGATCAGTCATGGCTGCAAGTGGTTTTCATGTTTTCAGAATCTTTTAACAGAAAAAAGCCTATTCAACCATTTTGAAAGTTATGTGTGACCTTTCAACTGTGGACCAGATGTCTCTTTTTACAATTGTCTATGGGGATTTCTTTATTTTGCAGTTCACGAGTGGCCAGTGACAGCACGTTACTATATCTATATCTTATAATGCAACTCAGTGAAGAAAATCATCTGTGGGAGAAAGTTTGTCTTTTTGGCAGTGTAGATGAGCTAGATGTTGTGTAGCGTGTAACAAGCAGCACAGAAAGAAAGAATATAAAAGGTTCCTCAAAATAAGGCTAATACAACGAACAAAATACAGTATCTCCCTGTGTCTCTGTGGCTTTCTGCTGGATGTCTGTCTCCTTAACTTAACACTTGTAAAAACTGTCTGATGAACAGCTGAATGGAACAAGCTGAGTCTCAAAGTGGGTTTTACCTTTCCATGACCTACAGGAAAAGCACTTAAAATGGTTTCACTTTGAAAATAATTTCGTACCAACACTGGAACTATTCTTTAATGTGGCATAGTTAAGTAATGTGTTAAACGGGCTACACTATTATCACTGTTGGGTAGGGCAGGGCTACTTACATATTTGACCAAGTTTGAGCTGATAAAATGCAAACATTCATTATCTGACTGTGACCAGAGGCAGATTTGAGTGGTGCATAAATCCACCACTTGACTTTCATGACCTTATTTTCCGCCTCGCTTCATAAAGTGCACACAACTCATGCTGTAAATGATCTTGAATGATGTGCTGGGCATTTGTTCAATATGGATGTTATTCTGGGGACAACGGGCTGACCAATAATCCATCCAAAAATTTGTAATATTCAGTGAATGATAGTATTGTGGACATATTGTTTTAAGCCTACAGTGTTGATCTTTGTCCCAGTGGCGTGCCTTTCCAGGGACAACATACAAAAATTCTTACACAAAATACTGTACAATATTACAAACCAAACGTGTTACTGTATGTGATAATTGCTTAAGCTGACGTTTGTGTAGTTAATATATTTTTGTGTACAGTGATTTCTTGTAAAATAATAGTGTTCACACTGATGGTGAATTCGACAGCAAAAAGTTGAGTCTGACCCTTCTTGACTTCCACTGTATGCTGCATATGTTACAGTTCAAGAAAACAACAACTCAATAACTTCATACATTGATTCTGAATGTGTCCATCCAAAGGTCACACTAGAGTCTAGAGGAAGACCAGGCCAGCTGTATGTGTGGAAATGAGATTAAATAGATGAGTATTTTTACTGGAGTGTGTTATTTGGTTTGTTGAACAAGATTTTCAGACAGATGACTATCAATGTAATCTGCTCTTATAGGTTTAAAGACATATTGTCAATTGTAACTTTGGCTAAAGTCTTCCCAAGCTAGACCTTGTTCAATAGGTTTAAGCTTAAACTACAGCTAACTTTATGATCACCAAGGTTTTCTTACCAAGTTCTAGTAACCTGGTCAGACCTGCAAGTCTTTTTCTGTATAATTCGAAGTGTGTTCTCCTTAGATTTGAGCTGGATTTCCAAGGGGCGGCACCGAAAAAAGACCCTGAACACAGCAGTATTTGTAACCAATCAAAGAACAAGGGCAGCGCCAACATGCAAGATAAAAAAGAACAGTGGCACTATGTTGCAGTAACACAAAGAAAGTAAAGAAAAATAAATATTTTTCACAATCACAATGAAACAGCCAACTTGAAAAAAAAAAGTAATAAATTGTTTGTACGGTAAGAGGACATTATGCAGCGATGGCCCTCAACTCTCCACCTTCCAATGAGTTATAGTTTGACGCCTGCTCTGAATGTGCTTAGACTCACAGATGGATGCTGTTTATGTGTATGGGGCCCACTGCGAAAACCACAACAGACGGATGGCAGGTATCAAGACCTGCTGATAACAGGCACCCTAACCTTTAAAACTCTCTTTCTCTGCGGAGACGATTGAATCCTACACCACATCCTGTCAAGTAGCACATCAGCCCGAGACAAAAACAGCACTGCGCTAATAAGCAAGCAAATATAGGCCAGCTGAAGGATCGAAAACCAGGGGAAAAAAAGCCTTTTTGAAATACAACCATTGTGGACGTTTGTGCTGATTAAAACTGAAATATTCTATCCACTTTTTATGCCGACTGTCTCTCAATGATGGCATCTTTATTGCCCACCCGAATCTCTCCCACCCCCTCTCAGTGGGTCAGCTGGGCCCTGGGTGTGTGGGATGTTGCTGTATGTATGAGGGAGAGGGAGAAAACTGTGTGAAAACTGTGTAGGAGCGGCTAAAGAAAAACATTACGGCCTGGCAACAGCGCCGTAGGGAGTGGAGGATGAGGAGGAGACTGGAAAACGAGGGGGGGGAGGTGAAGGGGTGAGTGGAGTGGAGGTAGAAGTGGGGTGGGGGCGACTGTGTGGTAATATCTCTGAGAGTGCGTTCCCAGGCTGTGGGTGGGGTTTTCGCGGCAGGGCCGGCTGGAAACGAGAGATGGGAAAAAAAAGTCATGGTAAAGTTGGGTGGGGGCAGGAAGGGGTGGGATAAAGATGGGCAGCACTGATGGATTTCTCACATGACGCCCGTTCACACAAACTCAAGTTTTATTTGAGAATTCTTTATCACTTCCTTTACAAAAACAACAATGTTTCTTTATGAATACTGTTAAACACTAAATAAATAAAAAAAAGAATCAAAAACCGTTATTATTAATCATTCAGAACATTATCCGCCATAGATGTACAGTTATATACGTAATATGTGTCAGTGGATATGAAGGAGCTGCTGTGGTGCTCCACTGCTTTATTTAAATGATGGTCCATGTTGTTTAGTATAGCGTTCATTCTGTTACTCACATGTTTCTCTTCAAAATGTTGAATGTCTATTTCTGCTCTTTCTATTCTGCTAGGTTGGTTGGTAGTGTATTGATCTCAGCTGTTTTTTGTTCGTCTATTATAACATGAAAAGGACAGTCCATGTTGTTTATGTCCGTTTTCCTTTTTTTTTCCGCCACATTCCACTTAATGAGATCTGTCTCTGAGCTACAAAGGTTACCTGGTCTGTCCATTATTGTATGTCACCGTAGAAGGTTGATGGAGTGCTGTTAGCACAAAGAAAGGTTTTAAGTGAAGCTTCATTGCTTGGAACCCTATTCTAAGACTTTGCAGTAGATTCCCCGAATGTGAGGTCATTTTAATTTCCAAGTATAAATACAATTGATCGAACTTGGCACTCAACTGGCAATCCAGTAAAAAGGTAATGCACTAATGAAAAGGTGTTACTAAAGAAAATGTCAGAATGAGTTCTTACCACTCTAGAAATGGAGATGATTATATCTGGTCCACCATTATCCATTTAAAAAATAATTGCAACTAATCTTGCTCTTAGCTGTGCCTAGACCCAACACAGAGTCTGGTGATGTCAAAGGGGTATTTGTCAAAACGTTATTATGTCGGGCTGAATTTTGTTGTTCTAGGACCTTTGCTGCACATGTATTTAATAAAAGCAAGAGTGGCAGTGATGAGGCTCTGGTAAGACAGGCAAAGCCATGATATTGACCTGTTGATTCTTATTAAAGGAGGAGGTTGCTTGGCTCACATGGACTGACGAAGCTTGACCCTTTGGCCTGACAGAACTATCCCTCTGCCCAATCTATGACAAAGTTAATTCATATATCTACTTCCGCTTGGTCCCGGGTGACTGGAGCCTATCCCAGCAGCTTTGGGCTTAAGATGGGGTGGAGTACCCGGAGAGAACCCACTGTAACACAGGACATGCAGACTCCTCAAAAAAAAGTCCAGAATTGACCGAGGATGTTCAAGTTGGCCGGGGTTTGAACTCACAACCTTCTTTTTAACGCTAACCGCTCCATATTTCTCCCAAAATTCCAGTCGTCAGTAATTATTTGGTTGACTGTAACTAGCAACTGAAGATGGTTAAGGAAACATGAATGCTCTCTTGTATTGACTCTTCTGTAAAGACATCTGACGTGTTCCTCTAATACTGCTTTTGTCTTCTCTATTCAGTTATGGGATCATTTTCATGACTATGTCTGTAGAGGCTTGTTCAACTGGTTCTGTGGTTATTAAAGTGCTGGTGATGGATTTAACCTACTTGTAACTTCTCCTTGTCACGATCATTAAACATTGTGCATCAGTTTCTCAATCTAATGTGCTCAAAAAAATATGAACAGAGATATTATTACTTATTTATTTATTAGTGGCTTGTTTTTCAAAAAGGGAATAGATGCAAGCCAGCTTGCGCAGAGCCATTCTTTGCTTCTTTGCCTTTTGCCACATTTAACTGTCTACTCCATTTTGAATTGTGATGGAGTTTTATACATTTTTCATAAACTGTTGGGTGATGGTCATCAGTGAACTAGGAAGGATTGTTCTCGCACAGGGGGTCAGGGAGGACGTGGGTGAAGTAGGAGCGTGTATCTCAGGCATTGGGTCATGAGCAGTACTTTGTATAGTGAACCTTTCTGAGCAGAAAGCTGCTGATGCTGTTGCACTTCCCACATACACCTACTCTGACCCACTCTGCAGTTAACTCTATGAACCATGTTAACACTTTGCAGAGTGGAAAAGATGGACATTTACTTTTATCTGCTCTGAAACATTTGTTAACATTTCACAAGCAACACCATCAACATTGTTCGTCCCAGAGCTCAGCCCGTCTTGGGAACAGGTCCACTGTATGTGACAGATTTAGTGGTTAGGATGGTGACACCCACTCCACAGGTGGCTCCACGAAAGCAACAGCAGCCTGTGGGTGTAACTCCGACTTGCTTTGTCTTATTCCCTCTTTATCGTTTGCCTATAGGCCAAGGGCCCCTGCTTTTTGTACATCAACACAAGGTCCACTGAGTAATTAAACCTGTTTCAATCAGGAGATATTTATGCATGAATTTTGGAGACCTGTTTATTCGACAATAACAAGTTCTCAACATTATTTGTTTGAAAAAATAGAGTCCTTAATCTGCCTCTTTGTAAGAAATTCTGGTCATCTACTGTCCTAGTCCAAAAGAAACAACCGGGAGAAAAATATTTTAGTGCAATAAAAGATTGGTATTGATTCTCAACTTTATCCAATAATAACTTTTAAGCCTGCTTCTAATGTAAAATACATTTGCAAAACTCCCTCTACCTTTTCAATGTGGGCTTTTGAACTGAGGCAGAAGTAGAGCCAAAATGAAAAAAATAAATAAATAAGAAAACCTGTAAGGATTGATGACAATCTGCGATTGCCATTTCAGTGAAGGTAAGGCCAGTCTATTCTGCTTAACTTCACTATATACATCCACTTTCTCTATTGGTGTAAATGTTTTCCGTAAAATACTGTGGTATTTTCAGCACATGTAAAAAAAACTTAGACAATCACAGCGTTAAATTCAGACTGCCTGTATCCATGGGTCCTGACAGCACGAGGGCCTGGACAAACCCTGTAATGATGTACGCTGTGAGGGGGTGTGTTTGTGTACATGAGATCCTGCCCATGACAATACTAGAGCACACTGGGCAGGGCATCAGTAATCCTAACTAGATTATTATTATATATAAGCATTATTCACAACATGCTTTATGATGACGTCAGTGAACAGGAAAACCCCTTTCTTAAATTCAAATAGTGGGATTAATAAGAGCAGCACAAACTCCTCAAGTGCCATCACTGCAGATCACTGTGAAACTGGAATTACTCTTGACTGTGTCCACTCTTTTCAAGCAATTAGGAATTGTTTTACAGATCAGATAGCATACACATAAAAAAGAAAATCATCATCTTTCAGTAAGCTGCAGAGAGGTTATTGGCAGCTCTTAGTCAACTGTGACCTGTTGTCGACAGCTACATAAATATCTACTAAAGGTTAAATAAGTTAAGTTTAAAAAGTAGTCTGCTGTAAGGAGTGTTGATCATTTTTCCAAAGACTACATTTTTACAAGAATTAGTGAAGACTCCTTTTTCCAGAGAGTTTAATCATTTTCTTCAGAAACTGTGAGCTGAGAAAAGGGAAGGGTCCAGTCATATCTATTTATGGGTATTAAAACAGAGCTCTATCCAATGGGACTTAAAACTCCCCTCATCCTCCCAAACCCTTCCCAGAAACATGGTTACTTTATTTGCTCACAAATATATCTTATCTTCTAAATGCTGATCAGCATTTTTTTCAATTGTTCCAATTACAATTTTTCTTTTCAGTTTTCTGCAGTTTGTAAAAGCACTGCACGTTTAATCGAGGCATTAATTTACCAAGCTACGCCCCCATTTAATCCTCTCATTGAGTTGCATTAGAGGCAGTAGAATGACACATTGTTCTTTCGTCTATCCAGGTACAAGTTGGTACAGAAACACACACCCAAACGCTCTGTCACCTGGTCGTCTGAGTCTCTCCTCCACTCCTTTCATTACTTCACTGATATGTCTTTTGTTTGGTCTATGATATGAACCTTTCTAGTTCCTACAGACCCTCCCACTGGTTTAAAGTGGAGTTTATCTGCAGTTATCTCTGTCTTTAAAATGACTTCAGTCACTTTGAGCAGCTTTAGTCTAAGTCTTGCAGGTGAGTCCTTCAGGTGTCTGTGTTCTTACCCTGTTCTGGTAAAACTTCCTTCACTTCCAGTCCAGGCTCATAAGCAGGTTTTAAGGCTTGGCCTTTAAGTGTCTGAGTATGTCACTCCCCTCCCCTAAGCACAGGTGGACGTATAGGGAACGCTGCCAAATAGTTTTGGTTTAGAGGGAGGGAGGGGTGTTGGCTGAGGCTGGTGGGTGTAGCATATTTGGTTTTGTAGTGTTTCTTAGATAATCGCTTCGCGGAACGGTACCTTTTCACTCCCCATCACTGACACACCTTCTGAGCAAATTTCAGATTCTCCTGTGTTCGTCTGTCTTGCTGGTGTACTCTCACTTTCACAAGTCTGTCAGTACTGTCGAGCTTCCTGACAGGGACTGTGTGCACAGGAAAAGGAACTGAAATCAAAACCTTTCTAAAAGGTCAGTAACAACTCACTCACCATTTCAGTCTCTTTGTTGTTGTTTTTTTGTCATTTGCTTTCTTCTGTCGTGAAAATGTCATAATGAGAGGTTTGTATTTTGTTTGTTGTGGTGCAGTCTGAAATTGTGAAGAGTTGTGGTACAGTCTGAAATTGTCAATTGTTGTGGTGCAGTCTGAAAAGGTGACGGGCCGTGCGTTGCCTGTTATAGATCAGAATCAGCCTAAAGGTTGGGTACTTGTTGTAAAATGCCCCACTAATCTGACCTACAGTAAGAAGAGTCGTCCTGCTGTTTCTACTGAAAATGTTGCAAAATGTGTGCACAGTCCCAGCCTCCTCCTTCATGTGGCCACCCAGTGAAGGGGAAGCAAGTGAAAGCATGACAAGGCCAGAACAGACAAAGTGTTTTTTTTTTGTTTTTTATTAGGCAGCATCTTGTGTAACAACATAATGTTATTCATGCTTTCAATCTGCATGAGGTATTCTGCTTTGTTGAGGAGGTGTTTAATTGGCTAAATGTTTCTAATTGGCATTAAACTGTAAAATCTATTTGACAAAACAAGTCTGTGAGTCATAAATGTGGGGCAGATGAGAAACACTCAATCTGATGTTATTATAAACTATAAATCCATTCGACATGAAGCATTTTCTAGTGATTTATATGTAAACCAGTTCCTAAACTTAAACCCAATTAGGAGCACTTTCATCCTGGTTGTCAAATCCTCAACCACAAATAAATGTAAAATTGCTTTAAATAACTATTTATTTGTAGGACACCACGTGTTTCTTCAGACGGCCTTCGAGTGGAAATATTAGTGCATCTTAGTGCACTACTTAGCAGTCCAAGCCTCCAAAACATTACTGAAAGGTGACACTTTCTGGTCCAAACCCTGACAATACGTGCATGAGCCTGAAGCCTTCTCATTCTTTATCATTACCAGAACAAAAAGCTGAACGTATAGAGGCTACAGTACATCTCTTTTTCAGTTTCACAGGGGTTTAATGGGGATAAGCACTACCACCACACCTGCCGGCTCCACCCCCCGACAAGAGCTCCATTCTGCCCCTTTCTTTCTGAGATTATCTGAATTGAACTTGATCTTACTGCTCTTTTGTTGCAGACCTCTCTTACATTGCTGTGTTGAACAAACATTACTGGAAGCATTTCGTTCTTGTTTGCTTAAGTTTGTGGATTATGTGAGATAAACCTCCCTTAAAGGAACTGAAACAATTGCTAGAGTATAATATGGATATGAATGCAGGCTAATGATAAAACTGTCAGCTTTAAATTTGTTTAAATAAATTTAGTTTTGTAAAAGGCACAGAGAAATGTGACGGGAGTGATGTCTCATTGTTTAAAGCCTTTATTATAGTAGCATAATAAGCATTATAAAATGGCCCAAAATAATTTGTTAGATCATCACTGAGCTACAATCAACAATGCTTCTTTACTGCTTTGTCATGTATGATTAAAGCTTTGTTTGTGTGACACTTGTTTCCTGGCTAACGTATAAAACAACTCAAATGAATGAGGTTGTTGCTTAATAATTGCAAACTGATGCAATGTGTTCATTACGAGCCTGACAGAGTGAATGAGTCCACACGCCTTCTTCCCACCTGACATCATGCATGTGTGTGGGCAAGCCCGTAGACCGGCACTCACTCAGCAACACACTCACTTTACCTCAAATGTAATGCATGTCGGCTTGTCACTGTTGAGTAAAATCACATTTAGTGTTTAAAATCCTGCTTAAGCAGTGAAGGTAAAACATGATCTGTGTGGTGAGTGTCACTCTGCCTGCTGTATGTGGTCCCTGTGAGCGAAAGAATGCACTCACGTTAAAGCGCCTGTGCATGTGCGTGTTTGTGCCTCCTCCATAGCGCTCCGGTCCAGGTTGTGTTGTGTGTGGACTTGGGCTGGGTGAGTAAGCCGCCCTCACAGATGAATAGAGGATGGGAGGAGGCTTGAAGAGGCTGCTGTGGGTGGGAGGCCTGAGCCCTGCCAAAAAAGCTCCTTCTGTGGGATCTGTGTACTGTTGCGTTCCTCACAAAACGCTGTGCCTTGGCACAAATGACAAAGCAGCCAGGCAGGCTCTTGCTTTCTTTGCCGAGGTCGGCCTGGTGGCACACTCTCTGCTTTTGAAACCTTATACTTTCTTTCCGTTTCCAGTGAATCCGTCCATCTCTTTAGGTGTTTGTTTTATCACTGCATTGTTTGTGTGTGTGCTACTTTATTTTGACATGCATTCTCATTTACAGATGATCAGATAAATTCTACCTTACACTTATTTAAAATGGGGAGTTTCTGTCAGAGATTTTTTGTTTGTGATTGTACTGCACAGTTTTTGTTTTCAATTGCAAATGAACTGCCGCCTATTGAAAGGCAGTGCAGCAGCAGGTGCTGGTATCTGTGTGAGGTACAGATCCTT
Organism: Neodontobutis hainanensis; assembly: GCA_024349245.1. NCBI lineage: Eukaryota > Metazoa > Chordata > Actinopteri > Gobiiformes > Odontobutidae > Neodontobutis > Neodontobutis hainanensis. The sequence goes on from JALDNG010000041.1 coordinate 930,019, forward strand.
GTCTAAATGCATACGTGGAGTTTGTGTGTTCTGTGTTTGGGTAGAATTTTATACATATAATTTTCAGAAGAACACAATCTTAGTTTTGCAGCAACTGTGCACTACAGCTGTTTTACTGAGATTAAAAAAGATTTTGTAACATGTCAGTTTTCAGTGAGAAAATATTTCTTCAAAGCATGCAGAACTCTGAATTACACAGTCCCTCGTATTCTTTTCTACATGATCATCCAACAGACCCTTTGGTACTGTAAAGTACATTTTTTTACACAACTGATGTATAGAAACTATTCTCTCAACAAAGATGTAAATAAAAACCTTGCATAGCCTGTTTAATGATGCGGTTTAACATGTTTTCACTATTTATTGACTTCCACTTGAAAAATACTACTGCCAGCCACTATTTGTGACATAAATGAGCTTTCCCTTTGTAAATAAGCTTTCCCTTTGTAACCAATAGCAACCCCTCTAGCTTTAGCCTAGTGACAATCTCAGTGACTTACAGCAAGAAAATGTGTAAAATGAAAGCTTTAATAGACAGACAAGAGGATGATGATGATAGATGTTGACATATACTGTACACTGTCAAATGTCAGTTGGCATGAGGAGGTTCAAAGAAGAATGGAATAAAGTTAAAAAAAAGAGTATGATTTTATAATGTCTAAAAGAAAGATCTGGGTTGAATAAGTGGGTCCACCCACCTGTGTGTGAGAGGCAGGCCTGCATGGCAGTTTTAGAGACATGAGTGTGTGGGCTCGGCTCGTTGGCCTGCTTATGCTATCTAATCACTGGGAGAGAAAGGAGAGCAGTGAGCCTTGATCCACCCACCCACCCCAGACAAACAGCAGTTAGCCAAATAAGTACTAGATGTGGTTGCCTCCAGCTCTGGGCCGTACATGGGGGAGCACTGATAAAAAGTGACAGAGTCTGCAGGTAACAGACATTCAGGACAATTATGTCTCATTCTGTGCTGGGGAGGAAGAGAGATGTGTCAATCTGGAAGAAAAGAGCAGGTCATGACTGTAGAAGGTGCATGTCTATGTGAGTGGCTCTGCAGAACAGGTTGGACATAATGTAGCAGGTGTTCAGGCAAAAGTTAGGAGAGATCATTGACTAGTTTAACTCTAATTAGCCAAATCTGTTTTGACCTCAGGCAAAGCAGAAAAGATAAACCATGGATTCTTTTATGAAGGGGGCACATACTCAAGTCAGACAACAAAACATTAATGTGCCAATCTAATTTTAACCAGAGAGGCCTCATTAACACTTCCAATTTGTCAGTTTGGTGATGCCGGTGTAATGCATATTTCCTACCTGTGTGATACCTGAGTGGGCGGGATGTCACGGACTCCAAAAATGGCTGACCTGCGTATCCTGTTCATGTATTTGTAATTGTACGTGTGGTTGAAGGGGCGCTTTGTGCATGTGTGTGTCCGTATGTAGTGTGTGTCATGACAGGCATCTCTCTCCCCTGCCCTGCAGCCTGACTGCTTTTAATTAGGAGGTGCCAGAGCGCCCCAGGCTCTCCTGCCGACAAACACACACATACACGCGCACACACGGCCCGAGGGCAGACAGAGGCTGTCCCACCAAGGCTGGCCTCCTTCTCGTTATCACCATAAGGAGTTGTCCTCGATCACCCCACGACCCTCACACATTAATGCCCACACCAAACCAATCCAATAAACGATACACAAGCGTGCGGTGATGGAGGTAGCACAGTTTGTTTCCATGTCCATTTTCTTTATTTTTTACCAAGCAACACCCCTTTATCCACAAGCTACGTATATGACCGTAAATATATGTAATGTATTATTGAACAGATTATTTGTTGTGTTTTTGAAGGTCTTATAATTAATAATGACAGGTAACAGCAAATTGGTGGCATTTATATGAGATAAAACAGTGTACAACAGGTGGTGCATCTGTGTTTCACTGGCCTTGGACTTGGAGGAGACCTGGGAGGTGTTTTTGGAGAGCGGAGATCTGTTCAGTGTCAGGAGATGACTGCCTCCCTCTCCTGTCATGCCCATCTCTCACACCAGCCACACCTGGCCTTTGGAAGGCATGAAGGCCACTGGTTGTTTTTCTCTGTCTGTAGTGTATTCAATCCAGAGATGCTCAACTCTTCCTCTTAGCTCTCCTTTAATTGTTTTGGCTACAACTTTGTAAATGATCTGTCAGAATTACAGCATGCACTCATAAGCTTCTGTTGAGCACATTTATTGAAGTGCGCTTTCAATTGTGGGCGACGCAATTACCGCACTCCTCTTGAACTAAACAATTTTAAAAGGATAAATGCAGTGAAAATTACAATATAACTTTAACTCTGGCGCATCATGGTGTTGTCTATGTGTGAAAGACAGAGCGCACACATGCAAGCGTAGGAAGGAACAGTGGCAGTGGGGTTGCTGAAACCAGCTACATCTTGTACATAAGTCTTGAAGTCAGGGCTAACACATGAACAAAAGAGTCTGAATCTTTCTTTGAGTGTGTTTTCCTTTAAAAGCTTGTGAGGGAAATGGAAATTGACAGACAGTAAAAGTTTGCCGCAGTAGTATTCATCTACTTTTTAAGACTCAAACTGTGAACAGTGTGGTTTATCTTTTCCTTGTTTCATATCTTGGAAAACCCTTTTTCTTTATGTCTGCCTTTGACCAAAACTACAACAACTGCTAACAAACTGCACATACTGTACATCGCTCCATGATGTGAGATCGTCAGGGCTGTATACTGGCTGACATGCACCACACAGATCACGTTCATAGGCTGCTTTATGTATGATTTCTATCGTTACGAGCCAAGCTGAGTGCATCAAAGTCGTCGCGATATCAACTTTATCTAATGACACTTCACACCCCAGCCCCCTCCAAAGCTCCAATCTGGTGCCCTCGTACGTGTCTCACGCTGGGCACAGCAGGTGCCAGTAAACAGGTACGAGCACATGCCAGCTACACCGACAGACTGAGAGACAGACAGGCAGGCAAAACAGATGACTCGTACTCAGCTTCTTGCTTCTTGTTTTCTTTTACACTTTACGTGCCTAGTGACTGATCCAAAGACTTTTAAAGAGATAGTGCCTAACTATCCCTAAGTCTTTGGCTCAGTGACACATTTAGTAAATTAGGTAAGGTTCTCTTGGCTACTTCTGGATAGCTGCAGTATTTTCTACAGTATATACTTTAGTGTGTCTGCTAACATAAGGGAGAAGAAGACAGGACTGATGACAAAGAGAGAAGATAGATTTTAAACACATAGTAACTAAAACAATACTACTACAGGGTATAATATCTAATTGTGTGGCACAATTAGACATAAATTATATTTACACAATATAACCTGTTAAGAAACAATTTCGGGTGTTGTTGTTCCATTTTGGTAAAACTATACTGCATAAACGTGGCAGCTATATGACAAAATAAACATATGTAAATGTCATTATAACATAAGTTTATCTAATTGTACTATTGTATTGATTTGAGTTTTGTTTGTTGTTATTAAAGCAAAGTAGTTTTTACCAGCCCCAATTAGCAAACATACACAACATAAAGTTTATGGCATTGCCCTGTTTGTTTGTCTAAACTGTTAGTAGAAAACATTAACATCAATGTACCACACTTAGAAAATCCCTTTAATGAGAAAGTATATTGTAACTATCTGTTTGATGGAAGGAGAATTGTTTTATTGCAAAACTAATACTTCAAAAACACGAGCGTTTCAGAGAGAATATAAAGTACAGGTACCACTTACGTCTGGCTCCAGTGACATGTTTAGCATCGATAGAGCATCTTATAGTATAGCCACTGTTGTTTTCTGGCTGTCTGGCTGTCCTGTGAGCAGTTAGTGGCTAACCCTGTTTATATATACAGGATGCCAGTGTGAGCTGGCTCGGCCTCTCACCCTGTACAAAACAGTGTGAACCGCGAGGGCAAGGGCTGTGGTTTGCTTTGGTCCCTGTTTTCCACAGAGAGAAGTGGGCATAGCCGTCTGTAAGCTCTGATGTCTGATGTTTGTGTAGCTTAGCTCTACGCCGTGTAACTCTATGATTGTCAGGTTAGATTTATAGATGCACACAAATATTTTGGTTCAGATTGGAAGGTCCGGTGACCGCTAAGCAAACAATGGCTGTCTGCGTGTTCTACCTTTATGAATGAAAGTAAATGAAAGTTCTTTGTGATTGTACACAGAGACCATGAATTAAAAAAAAAAATAAATATCTGTTGTTGCACAAGAAGAGTTTACTATGGTAAAATTTATTTGAAAATATTTACAAGAGAGAAGGCTTATTTCCGTTAGTTACAACCGTTTAATGCAAACAAAAATTCTGATTCCTTTGCAAAACCTAGACTTCCTGTTGTGGGCCCTTCATTAAAAAAGGGGTGGGGTTTATAAATGTCATACAGGAAGTCTTCACTCAGCAACACTTTGTTCCTTCACTTTCCTTCCTTCTACGCCCACAATTACACCCAAACTCTACACAATCATCTAGTCCATCATTTCTCAAATTTTACCGTAAAAACATTAAGTCTATTCCTTTTTGCATAAACCTCTTCCGCCTCTCCACTTTTTTCTGCCTGCTCACCGACAGCTGCCCCACTTGGCCACTTTCTGACTCAAAACTAAACTACTGTGCTTTCGCTTGAGCTGTATTCAACCTGGATTTAAAACCTCAAACAGTGTAAACGAAGAAGAAAATAACACTTCAGCATTTTGTAGTTTTGTGTGGGCAACACCTTTTAGTGAATGCAACAGCCTAAAGCTGGAGCAGGCATTTTCATCAATGGTCATTTGTGTAACGATTGCATCAAGCTTTAATTCGATTTTTATTAAATACCATGTTGACAAGCAATGGCAGAAGGAACTGAACAGACTATGATGTTTTCACTGAGCCTATAAAATTGCTACAATTTCACGTGAAACAACAAGAGTCAGATACTTTCTTGCTCCAAAATGAATCCCACGAGCTAAAACTAGAATAATAAAAATGCAGTTACAGATGCAAGTGCCATTGTTTGAGATTTTTACTGACTGTTGCTTCATAGTAGAATTTATTTTTTTATAACAGAAAGTTCTGCTTGAGTGCCCGGATGTTAGTCTTATTATCGAGACATGGAAACATAAACCCAAACCTCCAGAGCATCTCATCGCTGCTTGAGTCTGGTCAGTGGCAGTGCAAAAAATACTTTGCCAACTTTTCTCTCTCGTTTTCTGCTTTCCATTTTTACTCTCCCTCAGTCTCCCCAAACAACCCCTTGGAGTTCCTTCGCCCCGGTCCCTTTATACCCAAATCCACTAGAACACAACTAAAAATTCATTTTGTCTGACCTAAATCAGAGGGTGTCTGCGCCATGGACTTATTACACAGTGCGCTTAAACTTGTGTTGTGGAGGAGGATGGGGTATTATTATCTTCTAGCTACCCACCCTGCTATAAAAACTAGTGGTGCGACATCTCCACAGCGCAGTGCTGCTGCCCTCCCTCCCTTCCTCTCGCTCTCAGCTCGTGCTACATGAGCCACACACAACAGTGAGCGAAACTCCACAACAGCCACTCTGCCTCTCAGACAGACCCAAGAACCAGACTGCTCTCCTCAGTGCCTGCTGCCCCGCTCTTGCTTCTGACTGCTGGATATTCCCCACTGGCTCTTTCTCCTTCTGCTTTTTATGAATGGGCATTGGTGGCCGGTGTAAGGAGCTTGTGAATGGACTGACCAGCCAATGCTGACTGACTGACAGGCTGGTTAAAAGACAGAATCAGCTGGGTTTCAATTAAAGAAGGCAATGCTGAGAGGTCACACGGGGAGCAACCGAGCCTCCTAGAAACCTGGAAATACAAAGACACGTGAGGGGACTCGGCAAACTGAGGGTAAGGTGAGCGCTGCCTGTTGAAAGCTTTGGAATGTTGGGCAAACGTATCAAGACATGTGTGGATGAATTTGAATGCCAGAGTTTGGGAGTGTGCACATGGGTGTGTATGTCACACACTTGTGATTGGGATGATTTTTTTTTAAAATATTGTTCTGCATACTTAGACAAGCAAACATTTTGACTCACTCTAGTGTGAACTTTGTCTTACAGAGTATACACTTGTTAGTAGAGCAGCGTTTTTCTCCAGTCCAGAGTGAACAAGTCGAAAAAGTTTATTAGTTCATAATGGATATATGTGCCAAGATTCAACAATAAGGTAAAAATAGTGATGTAGATTTAGCTCTAACGTATAATGTGAAATGTGTCCACCTGAAAGCAAGGTTTTTATGTAATATATTTCATTTTTGTCGTCATTAAATGTTAAAATAATTCAGATATTTTAACACTGTTAGGGAACGTTTGTGAGTGTAGCCTCAGTAATACAAAACATGTTATGGATTTGAAGAAGAGCTTTAAATTATTGCTTGCAACAGCCTTGTTGTCGTCCAGCTTTTAGACCTCTTACCTCATGTCGTTAGAAAATAACACGGACAATATCGGCAGCAAAACTGTTTACCATCCGAGATTAACGCGTGTTTTGTCTCGTCAGCTTTAATTAGACAAGCACTAAACGTGAAAACATATCAGTCAGTCATTCAAGTCGAAAATAGTCATTAATTCCTCAGTGTAATGTGTGTGGATGATGTGTAAAAGGTCTATTGAGTCAGTTTAAAACACACAAAGACTGTGTGTTCACATGAGAGTAAATGTCAAATACATGGCGTGTTTGAGCCAGAGCACCTTGTATGTCTCATTTTGTTTAGTCACTGCGTCTGCCATATAGGCTTTCAAATGTTTTAGTTTTTAATTTAAAAAAAATAACTACATAAATAAATCATAGTCTACAGTTTAGGCGAATGAAATGTAGTTTTAAAGCAACAGATTGTGGGAAAAACTTTTGAATTGTAGCGCACAGTGCATTTACAATTAAGGGTTTTACTGTCCTCCACTGAAAAATATTTTACTGAGAATATTGTTAAAATGCAGTTTACTTGGTAACTAATATTGTGAAAGTGACGCTTCAACTTTTGTTTACTTTGGGGGGAGAGAGATAATGATGTGTAGCTGTGGGCCGCCCTGGAGGCTCCAGAGATGACACTTAGTGCAAACCGGCTCTTTAAGAGGCCTAGCAGGTAAATTGGCCCCAGATCTCTGAGGACCACATCCATGGGGTCCTTAAATACTATTAGTAATGATCACCAGTGGGCATCTCTTGTAGACCAGTGATTAAAAGAAAAAAAACTGACAACACAAAAAAAAAAACTAGGTTAAAGTTAAAAAAAAATTAAAATAATTCCAGCTTTTGATTTAGACAACACATTGCAAAAATCCTTGACACCCTGCTTCTCGCAAAAAATAAAATTTTGAACATAAATAGACATTCAATTCTGTGTGAGCTTCAAGATGTCCAGCAATTCTCACTCTGCTAGAACATGCTGCAAAAGCTGTGCTGTTAAATGCTGCAATTTGGCCTTGACATTGCACTATGATTATTATAGAGATTGATACACACTACTTTTGGCTCCACTAATTGACAGCAATTAACTCAAACTTTTACTAATAGACCTATATGACCCAGACAGTTGTTCTCATTGTAAAAACTCATTTAAAGTCAGTCTGCTCAGCATACAGGTGCACTGTTACACAGCCGGTAATGGACTACTCACACACTGCCTCAAATGAATGTCTTCTCCTAATAAGGGTCTGAATTTTGGCTGTCAATACTATAAATTATTGGCCATGCAATTGTCAGTGTGTGACAGCTGTTTAGCAGGTGTTTGCTATGGGCAGTGGGTGACAGGGCCCAACTTTGGCGGCTGGTGATTTAGCATGTGGGTCAGGTGCATGCGGCGGCCTGACAGGGATAAACTAGGTTTTAGCTGTTATAGCTTGCAGGCCAAATGAGTGTCTGTCTCTGACAAGGGTTGAGATGGACATTAGCTGCTGATTTGTGGCCCGAGCGGTCAGGGCTGGGGACGAGTTAGCCGCTGCACTTGGGGCATAATGATACAGCTGCAGAGGGAGGAGAGCAGGGGAATTATTAGGAAGAGGAGCCTGGTGGACGATGCTGTGAGACGGTGGCTGGTGCTGGTCCTGGTCGGAGCCCGGAATCAGATGAAGTTCTCGGGCAAAGGAGGACGAGAGGTGACACATAATTTGGGGTGGGAGTGCTGAGTTGAAAGTGTTGGTGACTAAGTGAGGCATGAGAGAAGACCAGTGCAGGCGGCAAGGGAGACAATCTTTACTGGTCACTTTCACATTAGAGCTTTTGCACTTGTTGAAGTAAATGCAAGTCATTTATTTTAAAGAAGATGAGGGAACAGGGATAGGTGCCCCTGTCATGACATAACTTTCTCAGTTGAGTTTAAGTAACCTTCACATGACAGCTTGATGACAGTTAGTTAGACTCAATTATCCCTCTTAAAATACCTTAAAGAGCAGTTATAAAAGCCCTGTCTAAAGCGTCCCACCCTGGCTGCACGAATGGGTGGGTGGGAGCGTGTGTGAAGGGTTAAATGTGTTTGGCTGACGAAATGTCGCTTCAGGACCTTGTGGTGGGAATGCCGTGCCCTCCTCCCCTCCCTGTCTATGTGGCACATCCTTCTCAGATCCTCTCCATGCTGTAATTAAGGGGAAGGCCGCTGTAAGAGCTCCTAGTGGCGAGCAAACAGTGGGAAATGGGAGGGGGGGTGTGGTGCTGCACGACTGGGCCACGGGGCGAACATTTACGGCAACAGCAGCACGTGTCCCACCATTCTATGGAGTGGGTGGGATGACAGCGGGCTAGCGAGCTCTCCCAGTCACTCATATACTCTCTTATCCCCTTCTCTGTTGTTCCAAGCTTGGCGGTATTGTTTGTCTTGGCAGCCTCTTACAGGGATGGGCCCCGGCCCTGGTGTTTGTGCAACCTGTTGGGGAACTTTCTGGGCCATCCGATCTCTCTCTCGCTGGAGATTCTCCCACCTTTTACCCAGGCTATAACTTTTTATGGTCACTACACGTGGTGTGAAATATAAGCGAGCGAAGACATCTCTGTTCTGTCTCGAGGAACACTGTGAGATCTGCGTTACAGACTGTTGCACCTGAATACAGACTGCCTTTTATTTTGTGATGAACACCCCCTTAGAAGCACCTCTTCTATTCTGCACAAGGTGTGTCTGAGGGTCTATAGCCTGTGCCGCCACCTTATGTGTAGACATCTTAATTATGTCCGTTCTGTATCGATGACATGAACATGGCAACCGTTACCTAGCAACAGGGCAGACAAGAATAAACTACATGTAAGATTGGTATCCGAGATGTATATACTTGCAGGTGAACTATGGGATTTTCTAAAGTCTTGTCTGTTTTCTGGCAGCGTATTCATAATGCATGTGTGTTTGTGCGCGTGTGTGTGTGTTTTTGTGTGTGTGTGTGTGTGTGGCTTTTACCCTGGCCCATTTTCGAGCCAGTCAACAATGCAGGCTGTGGTGAGTGGGGCCGCTTCAAAGTATTTATCTACACATGCCTTCACTGACCACCAAGTGTCGACTGTGAATTTTGAGCTCTATTCATAGATGCGAATGAATGAGCGCTTTGCCAGAGGAGGTTTTATCGTCGTAAACCGTAAACAACAGTGCAGTGAATCAACAGGTAGCAATTCAGGCAGCTGTGGAAGCCACATTGTGTGAGAAAACAAAAAGATTTGATACCATCACAGTAATTTAATCAAATCAGATAAGAGTATACGGTGCAAACGAAACATTTTGACAGGATACAGTATATCTCATCTTTTTGTTTTCTCACGACATTAAACTGCACTGTTCGCAACATGACTTGTTTTTTTTTTTAAAGACCTTTTTGTGATTATGGCTCTGGTAATGGCATTGTCTTATATGTTCTTCATTCCTGTGTGTTTCCTTCACTTTCCGCAACAATTGCAACACTTTCCTACAAGAAAAAGTGATAACACGCTCAAGTATAAATATTAGCCCAAGCCATGTTTGCTCAGACATGCTGTATTTACCACTTGTTGCCTCAACTGCACAGATGGCTCACAAACAAGCAAGCCTACAGTATATTTTAATAAAGGCAAACTGTCACTCATTGTGGTGTAACTATCACTGTTAAAAAAGTCTAAATATCTGAGGTGCAGTTGAGAGCCCAGCTGTTACCCCTCACATAGTGTCTCTCATTAGTCTATTTTTAATTTTTATTTTTTTGAGTGTGTTTTTATTTTAACAGCTATTTAACCTTTTGCTGTCATTTGCTGCTTTTCTCAGTTGCAGCTCTTTATCAAATATGATTCCACTATTTATCAAATAGCAACAGGAAACCAAGACTTTGCTGAAATGAGTCAGAAAATGTTTCCTACATGATTCATTTAAAAAGAAATGCTGTACAGGATTTAGTTTAAATTTAACGTAATATATTTAGGCTTGTTGTATATTATGATAACTTGCTTTATTGTTTTTACTAAAAACACTTTAATAATAATAATGATGTACACATTCTTACTTCATTTTGTTTCTAGTAAAACTGTCAAACATAAATGTATGGAAGTAATTAAGACATATTTATCCATTTAGTTTGATCCTATTTTCGCTAATACACTATTTCCATTCTCTCTGTCCAGAGAAGCCTTAGAGCCAGACGAGCCATGGTCCACCACAGACAGGAGGACCTGATCGGAATCCCCTTCCCGAACCACAGCAGTGACGTCCTGTGCAGCCTGAACGAGCAGCGGCGGGACGGGCTGCTCTGTGATGTGGTCTTGATTGTGCAGGACCAGGAATACAGGACCCACAGGTCCGTCCTGGCCGCCTGCAGCCAGTACTTTAAAAAGCTGTTCACAGTGGCTACTACAGATGGAGTAGATCCTCATCAGACAGCAGCCGTGTACGAAATTGACTTTGTGGCTCCAGAATCTCTCTCGGCCATCCTGGACTTCGCCTACACCTCCACACTGACCGTGACCGCGTCCAACGTCAAAGAAATCCTGAACGCAGCACAGATGCTGGAGATCCCCTGCATTATCAACGTGTGTCTGGAGATCATGGACAGTGGCGGAGGGGCAAGTGGAGGGGGGAGGGAGGAGGAAGAGGAAGACGAGGAGGAGGCTGACGAAGATGAGGAGGAAGAAGATGAGGAGGAGGAAGAAGAGGAGGAGGTGGGGTCAAGGAAAGATGAGCAGGATGAGGAGGACGACATGAGCGTCAGGTCCCTGCGGTCGTCGGAGAGCCGGGGCGAGCAGACTCCGTCTGGGTCAGGCTCCTCTCCTCCTCCCACCACCTCCTCCTCCTTGTACCAGCGGTCCTTTGAGCTACACCCACAGTCGCCACAGTCCCAGTCCCCGGACAACATCACAGCCAAACAGGTACAGCTCATGCAGCATCACAACTGAAGAAGAGTTTGGTCACATACTGTTAAATAATTACACACACGTTTGGAAGATCATGACACATTTTTATAACCTATGATTAGTCAAAATAAATGAAAAAAGTATTACCCTGGAGAACGGGTTGCTTTTTAATATGATTTGGAAAAACATTTAAAGTTAAAGTAAAATTGTTGCACGATACTATTCAACACAAACTTAGACAAAAAAAATTACGTTTGTTTATTTAAACATTTTTATACATCTTAGTGAATAAAAGCAACCAGAGTTCTACCTCTAGAATTTTTGGAACTCTGTTGCTGTTGTAATAGTAGATAAAGCCAACATTTTGGGGATTGGTTAAGAAAAGACCTATTTATTTGATTTTCAGGAGAGTATAGAGAGTCGCTCGCTGAAGGATTTCTCCATTGCATCTCTGCTTCAGGAGGGGCTTTACCCTCGGATGTCCACACTGGACAGAAGGCCCAATTTCTCCCCTCTACTGCCAGGCTTTTACCCCTCTGTGTGGGCCGCGGAGTTCCCAGGCTTCTCCCAACAGTTCCTGGACACCAGCCAACATCGCCATCCGCACTCAGGACCGTCCCCTCAGACCAGACTCCCCAACACATACCCCAGTCCTACACCTCACGAGAACTCCAGGCCACTAGACCTTGTTGTCAAACGAGAGATCATCAAAGAGGAGCTGAAAGAGGAAGTCCCGCCCACATTGCTGCATGGTGACTTCTTGAAAGAGTTTGTGAGGTCAGGCCTCGGTAGTAACGTAAACCCAGGGTCAGTGGCACCGGAGGGGCATGCATTAGGTCAGATTAAGGATGAGGCTGACTTTCGATCATACTTAAACTTTCTGAGCTCTGCATCCCACCTGGGGGCACTGTTTCCCCCCTGGCAGCTGGAAGAGGAGAGGAAAATAAAGCCCAAAGCCTCACAGCAGTGTCCCATCTGCAACAAGGTCATCCAAGGAGCCGGGAAGCTGCCACGACACATGAGGACACACACAGGAGAGAAGCCCTACATGTGCACTATCTGTGAAGTCCGATTCACCAGGTACATAAAAACGTGTCTTATATGTCGTTGTTTTGCAGAACACCTGCTAATTTGAAACATGTAATGGAAAAGTACCCCACGTTCTATTCACCTTATCTAAATATCAGAGAGCTGAAACTGGAAAGCCCCCTCATTTGGTTTTCTTTGCATTAGTTCTCTATCACCAACATCCTGTTTCTTTGGCATGTTTTCAGCTTTATTTTTGAACAGAAACTTAAAGGAGAAAGAAGTGACTTACTCATTTTGTTAAACTGTCAGTTTTTGCATTTAAAATTCTTTTGGTTGTTAACCAAAGCTGTAATGGGGAGCATTTGTTCCAAGGTATAAGACTTGTACATACAACAAAATCAACAACTAACTAAACTACTGGACTATATAACCTGCTAATGTTCTGCCATTAATTCATGATGTTTGTTTGACTTGCTATTTAACACTTGCTTTATCAATAGTATGTCACTTACTTTTTGAAAGAAAGAAGTTAGTACTTGATAGTCTTGTACATGTTGTAATTTTCCTCAGTTTACCTTTCCACCATTTGATTATTATCTTTTAACATTTGCAGACAAGACAAACTGAAGATCCACATGAGGAAGCACACAGGAGAACGTCCGTACATCTGCCTCCACTGTAACTCAAAGTTTGTCCATAATTACGACTTGAAGAACCATTTGCGCATACATACAGGTGTGCGCCCGTACCAGTGCGAACACTGCTACAAAAGCTTCACGCGCTCTGACCACCTGCACAGACACATCAAGAGGCAGAGCTGCCGTGTGTCCCGTCCTCGCCGGGGGCGCAAGCCAGCTGCTTGGAAGTCCACACCCACCAGCAACTTCCTGTGTCCACCCACAAACCCCATCAACCATTTTGAAGAGAGCAGTTTAAGTACAGCGTACCAGGCGGTCAAGAGTCACAGTCTTGGGGAGATGCTGGGTCTAGGTGTCAGGGGTCTGGGCTTTAAGGGGTCAGACCGAGAGGGTCGTGAAGATCTGAGAGCAGAGGGAAAGCCCGTCACACCAGAGGAAGAGAAGACCAGAGTGGGACGACAGCGGGGGATGTTCGCCTTCACCATTTCAGGAGAAGACATGATTTCTCACTCTCCGTTTTACAGTGCGGCCTCTGACCCCTGGACCATGAGTCTTGAACACGCTCCGCCCATTCCAGAGCCCGCAAAATGAACTGTGTAAATTGTAGATCTGCTCCTGGAAGCTAAAGCACCTTTAAAGAATTAAATACTGAGTACTGAGAACACTTCAAATGCTTTCTGAAACGTCATGTTTACTAACTCTTTCATACTTTGATGCCATTTGGGCCAAGTCAAGGCAGTAATTGAATTGGAAAAAAGTAATAATTATAATAATAATAATGCATTCGGTTTATATTGATACCATCGATATAATAAAGCGCTCACATTATTCCTTCACTGCACAGTCACACACTGGCTGTGGTAAGCTATGTCTGTAGCCGCAGCTGCCCTGGGGCCGACTGACAGAGACATGGCAGCCATTTTGCGCCTACGGCCTCTATACCCTATAATATACCCTATAATAGTACTGATGTGCAAAAAGTGCTAAGAGGATTATTACTACACCAAAAGGATGAAATACAGAGTAATAATTTAAACACAAATATGTTAAAAAACTAGTTTTTGCATAAAATCCTATTAAGATTTAATCAGTTTTATCCTGAGCACAAAACAACTGTATTTAAAGATCAGGCCAGTGCTGCAAATAGTTGTTTTCAACTAAGTTGGCACTTCTTCTGAACATGCTCCAGTAGAATGTCCTTGGTATCATATTTGTCAAGTAAAAAAAGACATGAATTTACTTGAAGCTTGATCAATCAGGACGGGTTATTATACGTTCACTGCCTTTTTGAAGCTCTTTGTCTGCACTATTGTACATAGACCTGAACTGGTGGCCATGCAGGTGTTAAATAAGATTGCATTGTGAAACATTGCTCTAACAAGACTCTGACAGTTTCATCCAAAGATGTGTACTTAGCTATTTCACTGACTTGAATAAGACTTGTTTTATTGTTTACGAATACAGTATGTGTCTTTAAGAGATGTTTAATTCTGGTCTGTTCAACTGCCGCTTTAGCCGTATGCTTGTGTTTACTGCAAAATCAAGCTCAATTTTTAATATGCTGTTCTACTATGATTTATGTACAGTTCATAGCTGTTCAAAATAATTTGAATTGAAATGGGAAAGTATTTTCTTGCTATTTATGCATATTTAAATGAATGAGCCTTGGCTATATTTTGCAAATCTGTTTTATAAAGACACTAAATGTTAAATGTTGTTGTGTGTGGTGTGGGAGTGTTAATTGTTTAAACTCTGGCCACTGGGAGAAACATGTGATTATGTCGTGACAACTTCACCTGCAAAGTTTAAATATAAAGTATTAGCAAACTGTTGCCTGGTTACACACTGAGCCAACCCAAGTGGGTCTGAAGGCAGAATATTTGACTCCATAATGTTAAGTAAAATTTGTAGTAAAAAAAAAAGTTTGTAGTAAAAAAATTTTTTATATATATCACATATTTCCAACAACTGTGAGCATCATTAAAAAGGTTGAATCACCAGCACATAATCTTAACAAAGTCGTTAAAATAAACAGTAATGGTAATTTGTATTTAGCTACTGAAAAAAAAATAAAACATTTTCACAAACCTAAGAACCATATAACACAATATATACTTAATAAAATGGTCTTAATGGGTCTTCATAAATACAAAGATTAATTTAGATATATTCTAATATCATCAATGGATTTCTTTTAAATAAAAAAAATTAATAACTTAAAAAACTAAAATAAAAAAATGAACATGTCAACCAATCTAAAATAATAATCAGTTGAATTTTTTTCTTCTACAATTAAATGCTTAGGTTTAGTCAGGCATTTAATGAGCCTATGTTTCTGTTGTCACCGTTTTATTTGAACGTGAACGTGCTAGTTTGATGGGACGCTGCATGTAAAAGCCGTAACACTCAATGAAGAGTGCTATCTCTTTCTCTGCCCTGACCTCTAGTGGACGCCAAGCATTACTGCAACCTGCTCTTACCTGCTTTGAAGTTTAAGGTTTTTAAATGTGCCACATTGATCCATTAAAAATAAGCTATACATTTATGTCGTATTGCTTAACAAACTTTATTATTACCATAAATATGGTCCATGATGAATATTAAGTCAAAATAGTATAAATAGAATAGATTTGTAGAGTTGGAACATTTTTTTTTCATTAGTATAATAAATATTTAACTTGTTAAAAAGGGGTATACCTAATGCAGAGATGCTCCAGGGGGCAGTGCAGTCTTGGACACAGAAGAGTGACTGTAGCAGTAATAGCACCGGGCGCTTTATTGAAGGTTCCTTCTCATTTTCTAACTGTGTCCATGATTGTGATGACAGATTTAGGTTTTTATCACAGCACAGTACAACACCTTTTAATTAGTGGTGTAAAGTTCTCACCCCTGAATAGTTGCATTTATATTTTTTGTCTGAGGCTTCCTGTGATAAACTTCCTGACCCATTAACTCACAGCCCACTGTCCCGTGTTCAGTGTACTCCTCTCTCTGTGGCAATGCTCCCGACAAACAAACAGTAGTCCTTGTTAAGACTGTGTGTGTGTGTGTGTGTGTGTGTGTGTGTGTGTGTGTGTGTGTGTGTGTGTGTGTGTGTGTGTGTGTGTGTGTGCAAAAACAAAGACATGCTTTTACATTTTTAATGGGACATCCTCTGAGGAAGCTGTGTGACAATGCACTACACAATGCAGTTAGGCGCGGGAGCACAAGGAGCGCTGGACATAACACACTCGGATGTTCTCTATAGGGATTCTGAGAGCCTCGGAGGAAACACTTCTCAAACAAGAGGCCTTCGAAAAGCAACACTTTTTCTGTGGCTGGCTCGCAGTCTTGCACATGCAAACAATATGTGTGACATAACAGAAGGTGCTGGATTTTTTTAGCTTGAGGCTGCAAAAGGCTTGACATATTTCAGGGATGATGGAAGGGCTGTTTAGGTATATAAACTCATAAAGGCACAGGATAAACCAAAACAACAAAAAACACTGAGAATGATGAAAAGCTTCATAAATTTTTACAAAAAATAGAAAAAATGGTATTAGAGAAATGCTTGGTTGGAAGCTTATCTTAAAAATAGTTAGCACTTTGTACAGTTGGCTGAGAAGCACTGAAAAGTATTACATGTCCCCAGGAGTCATGTTTGGATCTAAACTATAGGGATAAAACCTATAAAACACAATTGAAATGCCTTACTCACTCTCAAAGAAAGCAATAAGGTTTGTACGTGATGTTGGATTTAGGGACCACACTAACACACTGTTCCCATAGTCACGGGCATTAAAAATAGAAATTCTTACTGTATTATTTATTTCATCACAATATTCATAAAAATGTTAAGTGACACACTTTGCTTATATTAAGTTAGGATAATGTTATAACAGATTAACATTATTATGTGGTTATGTGGTTATGTAGAATGCATGCATGCACACATGCAGACGATTGTGTGTATGGGTGTATTGTGTTTTTGTGTATGTGACATGCGCAGATGAATTAAAGAAACAAACTGCAGACTTAAGGGCTCAGTATAACCACACTTGTATAAAACAGGATATTCACACAGGGCTATTCTGGTTGTATCTGAGTGCACGCATAAACACAGGGGGTCTTTAGGTGTATGCTGGGTACAGGTCAACCTATAACTGAAAGTTTGGCGGTTCGATTCCCATTCCTCCCACTTTGTTGTGTCCTTGGGCAAGACACTTTACCCCAGTGTCTGTGGCACTGATGTGTGATCGGTGGTCGTCGGAGGGGCCCTCGGCACAAAACAGCTGTGGCTACAAAGGTAGTTTACCACCTGTGTGTGACTGTGGAATGAATGAATAATGTGCTATATAAATCAAATCCATTAAATTATTATTATTATCATTATTATTTCTATTATTATTATTATTATTATTATTATTATTATTATTATTATTATTATTATTATTATTATTATTATTATTATTATTATGTTTATTATTATTATTATTGGACCTATATGCATAAATCTACTACCTTCTTTAATGTCTACATGCACACATGGACGGGGTCCGTATGTGTGTAGGAGTGTATATGTATTGTGTTTATGCGTAATACACAAACAGGAAGTTGCAAGTTCATCACCTCAAAAGTTATTTCCTTTGGTTCCGCGAAACAAATAAAAATAAACATGAAATGTCAAGGTTGAGTCAATTAAAAGTTGAGGACTGGCTGTGGGACTCTTGACAGCCATTTGTCACTGAAGCTTTCATTTACTGAATAATGTTCCCCAGTGCACTGTAACAAAGCTGAAAAAAAGCCAGGGACTTTTTTTTATGACTATCATAATTAATTTTAAACCATTTTTATATATTGTCAGCAACACACAGGTAAAAAATACAGTATATATGTTGTACTTTCATACATTTCTGGTGCCTTGATTACACAAATTAATACTAATATTGCTCCTCTGCCCAAAACCTTATGTGAGAGTTCAGTGCCAGTGAAGCATGCATTTTATTAGCTACTTCTTTCTCTAGGTCTTGCAGCTCGACACAAGC
The DNA here is from genome assembly GCA_024349245.1 of Neodontobutis hainanensis. Taxonomy (NCBI): domain Eukaryota; kingdom Metazoa; phylum Chordata; class Actinopteri; order Gobiiformes; family Odontobutidae; genus Neodontobutis; species Neodontobutis hainanensis. The sequence goes on from JALDNG010000041.1 coordinate 948,014, forward strand.
CAATTTCCTCAGACAGTGCTTCAGCGGTCAGCAGCTGATGGTCTGAATGTGTGGCTATAGAGACCCAGGGTCAGGGAGGCTCCATCAATATGGCCTCTAATGAAATATGCATATGGTTTGGGAGAGCGTTACTGTAATAACATGTCAGAGCAAATTTGACAAATGTTGCATGCAGAACGACACTTGTGCGACATCATCATTACAAAAAAACACATGAAGCCACTAAAGAATTTCTTTCTGAAGAATTTTGCTGATGTAAAAAGTAACATTGCTCTTACAAAACTTGTCTGATTGTTTATAAATGTTTTTTTATTAATTCATTTATTTGATTGGGACAGTGCATGTTAATGAACATACATGAGACACAGCCACATGAATGTAAACATGCCAGATTGTAGCCACCAGTGTAACAATCACACGCATTCATACACCAGTGCTGTGTCACTGGAGATGTATGGTCTTTTACGGAGAGGTATGGTCTAATCAAGCACTGCTTTAGGCATATATGAAAAATCAGGTTCCATTATTCATATTTAGTAATTATTTAAAGTTTATGTTCCATTAATCTTCTTCTGCTTATCAGTCTAAGCAGAGACGCTTAGACTTCCCACTCTCCACACACTTCCCTCAGCTCTTCTGGGGGAGTACCGAAGCGTTCCCGGGCCAGCTGAGAGACATGCCCAGAACATCTCCCCGGTAAGGCGTCCAGGAGGCCTCCGGAACCCCCTCTCGATGTGAAGGAGCAGCGGCTCTACTCTGAGTGTAAGCTCCTCTCTACATTTCGGCACTCCCATGGTGCACCAGATTTGTTTTATAATGCATATTGCTTAGGGCTTTTCAAGATAACAATAGACACTTCACATATCCATTATTAATTCACTCCACAGTCACACACTGGTGGTGGTAAGCTAGTGTCTGTAGCCACAGCTGCCCTGGGGCAAACTGAAAGAGACGTAGCAGCCATTTTGCCGACCATCACAAAACAGTCTCAAACATTCACACACTAGTGCCACAGACACTGGGGGCAAGGAGGGTTAAGTGTCTCTTCCATTATGATGCAAGTTAAAATGCAAAGCAGTATCTTTTTGCTGAAGATATCCAGATTGACTGGATTGTCAAGTTTCAACTCTGTGTCAGCTGCCATCAGGTTAGTGCCATTGTTAGAGTACATCCCCTTCACTTGTCCTCTTCTTCCCATAAGCCTTTTTATTGCATGAAGACATGAATGAATGTCCAGAGAGGATGCAACTTCCAGATGAACAGGTCTTACAGCAAGACATGAGAAGATCTTTACTTGGACTGTTCCTCTTTTAAATAAGAAAGGACCAAAGTAATCCATCTTAACTCTGGTGAGGGGCAGGCCGGTCTGCATGCAGGTAAGTCAGCCAATAACTGTTTACCAACTGTGCCATGTAATCTTCTGCAGATAATGCACATGACAGCAGATTTCTAATAGCTCCACTGACTCCAGGAATCCAAAACTTTAAGTTTAGCCAGCATGTGGTTTCTGCCTGGATGACCTGTAACTTCATGAACATGTCTCAGCAAAAGAATGGCAATGTGAGACTGTTTTGGCAGAATAATTTGCTGCTTGGACTTAGCTGGCATGGCAGATCAACTCCCACCCACTCTCATCACTCCATCTTCAAATGCTGGACTCAGCTTGTGTAATGGGCTATTTCTCTTGACGCTGTGTTGTTCTTTTAGCATCACAATGTCATCTTGGTAATATTGCATTTGGCTGTACTTTACAACTTCTGTCTCCGCTTCAGCCAAATCAGCACAAGTCAAGTTCACTCCTTTGACTGTCTGTTTACAATCCTGCATTCTTGTTTCATCACGTCATCCTCCTCATCACCATCATTAAAGTCCAACTGAGCACGAGTACATTTACATTTACATTTAGTCATATAGCAGACACTTTTGTCTAAAGCGACTTACATGTGAGGAAAACAATGAAAGCAAATTTTAACAACACAAGGAAGAAAAAAGCATAAGTGCACAAAAACTAGAGTTAAAACTCAGCACAGTATACAAAGCTAAGGATAAGAATTTTTTTCCCTTTTTTTTTTTGAATAAAAGAAATCAATAGAAAGGAAGTAGAATTCAGTGTTTGTTGGAGCCAGTGTAACCTAGTGAAGAGAGGAGTTACGTGCGCTCTCTTCGGTTCATTGAAAACAACTCTTGCTGCTGCATTCTGGATCAGCTGAAGAGGTTTGGTTGTGCAGGCAGGGAGTCCAGTCAGTAGAGCGTTGCAATAATCCCGTTTGGACAAGACAAGAGCCTGGACTAGGATTTGCGTAGAGTGCTCCGATAGAAAAAGTCTAATTTTCCTAATGTTTTAGAGAATGAATCTACAATTACCACTCCCAGATTTCTGGCAGTGCTGGACGGTGTAATGGTTGATGAGCCAAGGTGAATGGAGAGGTTATGGCGGGTCTTAGGGTTGGCTGGAATCACAAGCAGTTCTGTTTTCGCAAGGTTCAGCTGCAGGTGATGGTCCTTCATCATCAAGTTGAAATGACAAGTGGAGTTGAGTGTCATACTCATAGCGGTGATAGGAAAAGCCATGCTTCTGAATGACAGCGCCAAGGGATGTTATGTCAGTCCAAGCACTGAGCCCTGTGGCACCCCTGTATTGAGATGTTGAACTCAGAGACCTTGTTTCTCCAGGATACTCTGAATGACCTATCAGAGAGGTAAGACTTGAACCATTGCAATGCCATTCCAGAGACACTGTCATCGCACTGAGAGAGGACAGGAGGATGTGATGATTAACAGGGGCAAAAAGACTGATCCAGCAAGATGAGTACAGATGACTTGGATGTTGCCTTTGCCAGTCTCAGGGCTTCAATGACTAAGAGCAGTGCAGTTTCGGTTGAATGTCTACTCTTGACAGTGTAGGGTTGAGAGTGGGTTACTTCAGTAGTGGTGTGATGCGGGCCTCTTTGAAAGCTGTGGGGAATGACCCAGTGGAGAGAGATGAGTTGATGATGTGGGTGAGAGCAGGCACGACAGATGGAGAGATGGCCTGAAGGAGATGTGTGGGGATGGGATCCAGCGGACAGGTGGTAGGGTGGTTAGAACCAATGACCTTAGAAACATCTGCTTCAGTTAGAGGAAAAAAAGAAGGGAGCAAACACATAACAGGGGTATGAATAAGTTTGACAAGTGGTGGCGCAGAGAACTGACGGCTGATGGCGGTTATTTTCTTTATAAAGAAAGATGCAAAATCATCAGCTGTTAAATCCGATGAAGGTGGGGGAGCAGGCGGACAAAGGAGGGCAGAGAAGGTTTTAAAGAGAGTCAGGTGAGGTGATTAACTTAGAATGGTAGTTTTTGCAGAGGTGACATCAGCGGAGACAATAGAGAGGAGAGACTGGTAGATACAGAGGGTAGTAGCATTTTTTGACTTGCGCCATTTTCTCTCAGGTATGGCAGCTGACCGTAGGCTGGTGCAATGCTCGCGTAGAACATGGGATAACCAGGGGGTAGATGAGGATGTACGGGCTGGTCTAGATGTAAGAGGGCATAAGTTGTCCAAGCAGGATGTTAGCATGGAGCACAGAGTGTTGTGGCGGTGTTCGTGTTTAAAAGAGAGAGCTATTGCAATGTCTGGAGAAGTTTGATTGAGGTCGAGAGTTACGAAGAAGTGAGTACATTGTGGTTTATAGTTTTGCAACACTTCCATTTCAGCGTCAGACTCAACCAGTGCTGTTTGGATTTCATGCATTTCTTCATTTCTGCCTCAATCTTTTTAACTTTTAGCATAAGCGCTTTTGAACAGCTCTTGGTCTGGGCCTGGTCCATCACCCATAACATGTTTGCTTTGGGAGACCCTATTAGGGGCATGTAGCCCCAACTAGGATCATTTGGGCACTTAAACCCCTCCACCACAATAAGGTGGCAGTTCAAGGAGGAGAAGTTTATGTTTAAAGATGTTTATGTTTATGTTATGTTTATGTTAAAAAAACTTAAACTTAAAGCTCAAAATGGCTTAAATTAAAATGGATCAAATCAAAATCAACCTTATAGACAGACATTTTAAAGACACTGTTTCAAGGTAATAACATAATATCATTCTGTCTTTTTAAAGAAGCAGCAAGGCCTACTTTCTAACTCAGGTCTTTGGTTTATTTTATCAAACAGGAGCCCATTACTGTCTGCTTTACAACCTGGCAAAATGCTTAGCCCCGGATAGTATCAAAACATATACACACCTCTTTAATCAGGCAAGCTGTAATGGCTTCCTGTGTGCATATCAGTTATTTAAGTTCCTCAAAAGCCATCTTATCGATTGCAGAAAGGTTGTTTATCACTCTAGACCAGCTCTTAGGTCTAACAACAACAACAAAAGGAGCACAGACAGGGTTGTCATTTATACCATAGGAGGAAGAAACAATAAAGATTAAATTAAATTAAATCATAAACTTGTAATTATAATGCTGATGCAACTTTATTGTCAGTCTGACCCTGTGCAGCTGTGGCTACAGATGTAGCTTATCACCACCAGTACAAACAGACATACATACATACATTATACTATAAAAATGATATTTTATTGTAAGTATGTAAAAAGCGTGACTTTACTGAAAGTGATGGAATTTTCTTCCCTATTATTTGTAATGTAATTTTTTTAAATGTTTTGCAAGTGTAAGAAATATTTATGCATTTTACTAGGAATTGTTAAGAAGGAAAAATACAGTAATTAAAAACATTTACAATAAAACATGCACTGTGCTATATCTGAGTGGAGACCTTTTCCCTGTTATCTAAAGACTCCAAACCTCTTAAAGACAGTGTAATAGACGTCCATTCAGCAGGAACTCAAGCAGTCAATTACAGCTGGACATCAATACAACCTGCTCTTAGTACTGTAGATCTAATGGGCAGGAGGGATGCAAGAGCATTGTAATAATATTGCTATCCACTTACATTAACTGTCTGGAACAACAAAAAGAAAGGAAATTTTTATTTATTTAATTGTTTTTGTTTTATTGCTTTATGTGACGCTACCTCATCAAGGTAGATGGTGTAGTGGTAAATGGGGAAACTTTTATTCAAAATATTATTGTGAAATTTTTAATTATTAGCAAAACCTACTTAAATTAAATTTGCCAGCACATGAATATTCTTGATGTTTCTATATCCTGAGCCATGGGGAAAGCAAAAGAATTGTCAAAGGATCTGTGGGAAAAGGTGATTTAACTTTATAAAACAGGAAAAGGATATAAAAAGATATCCACAGAATTGAGAATGTCAATCATCAGTGTTCAAACTCTAACAAAGAAGGTGAAAATTAGGGATTCTGTTGAAACCAAACCAAGGTCAGGTAGACCAATAAAAATATCAACCACAAATAACTTCACCTGTAATACAGGACTCTCTGAAAAAAAAGTGGTGTGGCTGTTTCAAGATGCACAATATGGGGGCACTTGAAGAAAATTGGGCTGCATGGTCGAGTCTCCAGAATAAATACATTTCTACACACAATGCCACAAAACATCCCGGAGTAATTTGGAGTGATGAGATTCAATATTGGCCACATCCATTAACGTTACATTTGGAGAGGAGTCAACAAGGCCTTTGATAAAAGGTACACCATTCCTACTGTGAAACATGGAGGAGGACCGCTACAAAGCTGTGTGTTTTGTAATCAGAAAATACTGAAAGAAAAAGTTGCACTCATCAGCCCGGAAGCTGTGCCTAGGATGTAGTTGGACGTTCCATGAGAACAATCCAAAGCACAAGGCCAAGTCAAACCGTCATTGGCTACATCAGCATAAAGTGAAGGTTCTGAACTGGCCACCTCAGTCTCCTGACCTCAATATCACTGAGCCACTCTGGGGAGATCTCAAACGTGCAGTTCATGCAAGACAGCCCAAGTATTTACAGGAACTGAAAGCTTTTTGCCAAAAAGAATGAGCAGCTTTACCATCTGAGAAAATAAAGAGCCTCATCCACAACGACCACAAAAGACTTCAAGCTGTCATTGATGTTAAAGGTGGCAATACACAGTATTAAGAACTGGGGTATGTAAACTTTTGATCAGGGTCATTTGGGTAGTTTCTGTTGTCATTACGATTTAAAAAGATTAAACACAATTGTTTAATAATAAATTGGTCTCAGTTGAGTATTATTGGAGTCAGACCAGTCAGTTGATCCAATCTGAATAAAACGATTAAATCTCTCAGCATAAATTCAACTAAATGAAAAATGTAAGTGCTGCACTTAACAGTGAAAAAACAAGCACTTTAATACCACCACACGAGGATGAATAGACAGATGCAGCTCTGTTTGTCTGGCCTTCACTACTGGCCAATCCTAGACTAAACTGAGCCATGGCTGTTATTTTTCTTCTAAAGGGTTTCGGAGGCCATGTCCTGTAAAGCAGCATGCAAGAGACCGCTGTGCCTAGAAATACTGGCACCACAAAAGCCTCAGGGCAGGAGGGACTGCCCGCCTCAGACTCAAAAATGGTGAGAGTTAAATTAAAGACAGGGTTTCAGTGTAATTGCACATGGATGTGCCCACTGCCCACGACTCTGACCCAGGCTCCTGCTCACTAATGAAGGGTTGAAAACTTAAACATGGCCAACCCTGGCAAAGCATTGACTACCAGCACACTGGCCAAGAGATCTAGTAATGTGCTTATGATGCAAAATCACAAGGCTGTCTTTAATGTATCCAGCCAGGTTCATTTCACTTCATCACTGTAAATGTTAGACTTGTAGGTTAGCTCTTTTTAAAAAAAAAAATAAAATATATATATATATATATATATAAGACAATGCCCTATTAGGTTTTGCAGTGAATGCATTTGAAAGTGGATTAAGATTAATAATTAATCTCAATGTATCTGTTACATAAATAAAGACAGGAGAGTTATTTGATATGCATTTCTATTGTATAAGGTTAAACTGAACTTCTTTGTTTATTTAAAACAGTAAAATAAAATTTTATGGTCAAGAGAATTTGGAACTAAACAGTGGAAACTTCTCTGGAGAAACAGTTTTAGCAGCAGTGGGGCCAGTATGAGAGAAGAAATGTGACTCCACACAAGCTTTTGAAATAAGGGGGTTTCAGCGTGTAGGTTTAAATAATATGGCATTGTAATAGCAGGAAGTCACACATATGGTGCTTCTGATGTTGGAAACATTATGGCCACCAGAGTACTTCAGTCCTGCCAACAGAGACAGTCGACCTTAGCATAGCAGTGGTTTGCTGTAAAATTAACTATTTGAGTGAGGGTGGTCCTGTGCAAAAATCCTTTGCCCATGATCTTCTTCATCTGCCTATGAATACGCCTACACTCTAACCACATATTATGGGTTAGGACTTAATGACGGTTGGCCAAAATGTTATGTAAATGCTGATGCAAGTTCCACTGTAGCTCACTGAAAAACCCAAGGTTTTTCCAATCATGTTCCTCCCTTTTTAACCCTTTAACTTGCACACACAGAAATACTTTTGCAAAAAAAATTTATTAGTAAAATGTGTTGGTGGCTCTTCATTTAGCAACATTTCCCAATCAGGAAGAAGATATGCAACTTAACCAGCTAGTTGACCTGCCAGCTAAGGGTAAGTTTGCATATTATGTGTACCTGTGATATATTGGGCATGAATGGATTTCTTTAATTTCTGCAACAAAGTGTATACTACTATTAGATTACTGCAACAAACTCAACAATAATACATATTTTTAAAGATGTTTATTAGAGTAAGTTGTGACAAACTGCAAAATCCAAACTAAGTATTTTGAGATATTATTTAAAAAATGTTCACACAATTGTACAGATTCATACAAAATAATTATTGAAGTTGTATGATATATGATGTAGGAGCTATGATCCTTTGTTCAACAATCTGAGCTAGACTGTTTACACTGACGTCTTAAACTGGCAACTCAACCGAGTTATGTTTTATGAATTATTACAGATATACATTTAATTGTCTGATTTATAAACATAATTGTTAGGGTGCCTAGAAATTACATCTAAAATATTTGTTTGTTTATTTAACCAGGAAAGTCCCACTGAGTCACTTCCTTTTGATTCAACAGCTTCCAGACTAATAATATTTCTGCACAGCAGCGTAAACCAGCTGATAAACTTGGTGTTACATACTCTTCCCAATGAGGTGAATGAGAATAAACAGCCAAAGATACATTTTCAGAGTTCTTACTACAGCAAAATGGCAGCAAGAAAAGGTTAACTGTGTGGCTACAGAGCACGTCAAAATTAATCCTTAATGTAGACCCAATCTGGAATTGTCGCAGGCCTTCTGTCAGTCCATAATATCCATTTGGCTTTTCCTCATAGCTGCTGAGATAATGTGAAAAGCAGGAAATTAGTGAGAATTGTGACTGTAACAATGCAAATGGAATGAAGCCAAACCATAGCAATGTATTCAACCACTTTTCTCTGAATAATCTCAGACACTGAAAGGGACCTGTTTTTGATGGACCTGGTTTGTGTCACTGTAACCACAGATTAAACAAAATGTGGTATGTGTTATGGATTTGGATCTTACTTCATCATGTCTAAAATGGTGTATGTGTGTAGATCTGTTTCTCACATCTGTTTAAAAAGAGACTTCACTTTCAGACTGACTACCAATCCTTAATGCCAGCCCTGCCCATCCTTCCTGACTGTGAGCTCATGACAGCACACCAGAACAAAAGATGACCTGTCATCCTAACCTAGTCGCCTTTTCAACACTTCAATGTCAACGTGCAGTGAAATATATATGCACTCAAACTAAAACACAAACTGTTATATCATCTACCTTTGCTGGCAGCTTAAGAAAAGGTTATTGTAGGAACAGTGTTGTGTTTTGTATGTGGGTTTGCACTTGTGTCTTGTACTTTTGTCTTGTACGTGTGTTTTGTACATGTGTTTTGTATGTGTGTTTGTATGTGATTGTATGTGTGTTTGTTTTGTATGTGTGTTTTGTACATGTGTTTTGTATGTGTGTTTGTTTTGTATGTGTGTTTTGTACATGTGTTTTGTATGTGTGTTTTGTACATGTGTTTTGTATGTGTGTTTGTTTTGTATGTGTGTTTTGTACATGTGTTTTGTATGTGTGTTTTGTACATGTGTTTTGTATGTGTGTTTTGTATGTGTGTTTTGTATGTGTGTTTTCTATGTGATTGTATGTGTGTTTGTTTTGTATGTGTGTTTTGCACGTCTTTGTGCGTGTGTTTGTACGTGTCTTTGTGCATGTGTTATTACGTGTCTTTGTGCGTGTGTTATTACGTGTCTTTGTGCGTGTGTTTGTACGTGTCTTTGTGCGTGTGTTTGTACGTGTCTTTGTGCGTGTGTTTGTACGTGTCTTTGTGCGTGTGTTTGTACGTGTCTTTGTGCGTGTGTTTGTAGGTGTCTTTGTGCGTGTGTTTTCACGTGTGTATGTGCGTGTGTTTGTACGTGTCTTTGTGCGTGTGTTTGTACGTGTCTTTGTGCGTGTGTTTGTACGTGTCTTTGTGCGTGTGTTTGTACGTGTCTTTGTGCGTGTGTTTGTACGTGTCTTTGTGCGTGTGTTTGTACGTGTCTTTGTGCATGTGTTATTACGTGTCTTTGTGCGTGTGTTTGTATGCGTGTCTTTGTGCGTGTGTTTATGCGTGTCTTTGTGCGTGTTTGTATGCGTGTCTTTGTGCGTGTGTTTACGTGTCTTTGTGCGTGTGTTTGTACGTGTCTTTGTGCGTGTGTTTGTACGTGTCTTTGTGCATGTGTTTGTACGTGTCTTTGTGCGTGTGTTTGTACGTGTCTTTGTGCGTGTGTTTGTACGTGTCTTTGTGCGTGTGTTTGTACGTGTCTTTGTGCATGTGTTTGTACGTGTCATTGTGCGTGTGTTTGTACGTGTCTTTGTGCGTGTGTTATTACGTGTCTTTGTGCGTGTGTTTGTAGGTGTCTTTGTGCGTGTGTTTGTACGTGTCTTTGTGCGTGTGTTTGTACGTGTCTTTGTGCGTGTGTTTGTACGTGTCTTTGTGCATGTGTTTGTACGTGTGTTTGTACGTGTCTTTGTGCGTGTGTTTGCACGTGTCTTTGTGCGTGTGTTTGTACGTGTCTTTGTGCGTGTGTTTGTACGTGTGTTTGTGCGTGTGTTTGTACGTGTCTTTGTGCGTGTGTTTGTACGTGTCTTTGTGCGTGTGTTTGTACGTGTCTTTGTGCATGTGTTTGTACGTGTCTTTGTGCGTGTGTTTGTACGTGTCTTTGTGCGTGTGTTTGTACGTGTCTTTGTGCGTGTGTTTGTACGTGTCTTTGTGCATGTGTTATTACGTGTCTTTGTGCGTGTGTTTGTAGGTGTCTTTGTGCGTGTGTTTGTACGTGTCTTTGTGCGTGTGTTTGTACGTGTCTTTGTGCGTGTGTTTGCACGTGTCTTTGTGCGTGTGTTTGTACGTGTCTTTGTGCGTGTGTTATTACGTGTCTTTGTGCGTGTGTTTGTAGGTGTCTTTGTGCGTGTGTTTGTACGTGTCTTTGTGCGTGTGTTTGTACGTGTCTTTGTGCGTGTGTTTGCACGTGTCTTTGTGCGTGTGTTTGTACGTGTCTTTGTGCATGTGTTATTACGTGTCTTTGTGCGTGTGTTTGTAGGTGTCTTTGTGCGTGTGTTTGTACGTGTCTTTGTGCGTGTGTTTGTACGTGTCTTTGTGCGTGTGTTTGTACGTGTCTTTGTGCGTGTGTTTGTACGTGTCTTTGTGCGTGTGTTTGCACGTGTCTTTGTGCGTGTGTTTGTACGTGTCTTTGTGCGTGTGTTTGTACGTGTGTTTGTGCGTGTGTTTGCACGTGTCTTTGTGCGCAGTGTTTGTATGCGTGTCTTTGTGCGCAGTGTTTGTCGTGTCTTTGTGCATGTGTTTGTACGTGTCTTTGTGCGTGTGTTTGTACGTGTCTTTGTGCGTGTGTTTGTACGTGTCTTTGTGCGTGTGTTTGTACGTGTCTTTGTGCATGTGTTTGTACGTGTCATTGTGCGTGTGTTTGTACGTGTCTTTGTGCGTGTGTTTGTACGTGTCTTTGTGCGTGTGTTTGTACGTGTCTTTGTGCGTGTGTTTGTACGTGTCTTTGTGCGTGTGTTTGTACGTGTCTTTGTGCGTGTGTTTGTACGTGTCTTTGTGCGTGTGTTTGTACGTGTCTTTGTGCATGTGTTATTACGTGTCTTTGTGCGTGTGTTTGTACGTGTCTTTGTGCGTGTGTTTGTACGTGTCTTTGTGCGTGTGTTTGTACGTGTCTTTGTGCGTGTGTTTGTATGTGTCTTTGTGCGTGTGTTATTACGTGTCTTTGTGCGTGTGTTTGTAGGTGTCTTTTGTGCGTGTGTTTGCATGTGTCTGCAGCCAGTATTTGTGAAAAATTACAAAACCATTATGCATTTAATTCAAACAATATTGTACTATGTCTGTTTTCAACAAAATACTTTTCTAGTTTGTACTAGAGACACAATCCTCTACCATGGTTTAGGTCATGTGATTATTTCTCACTTCCTGTTTCTGGTTTATCTTATAATCTCTTCAAGATAAAGGATTCTCTAAAATATATCTTCCATTTACTTATTATCTCCAGTTGCCCATGATAAAGCACTGTCTGTACCATCCTGACACAAGTAGATTGTCATTGAATTTTGATAATTTCACCCTCTTCTTTTTCCATTATAAATATATAGTTGCTGCAAATGTGGTCCAACTGTATAATAAAAAAACATAGTTTTAACAAAAAAAGAAAAAAAGAAAAAGGAAAACAATCATTAATGTTTTTAGATTTTTGTCCATGTATAGATTTTGTTTCTGGTCATGGTCTATACATTCAAGCCTACACAGGTTAGTCTCTTTCAGTGAGTGTCAACAGCAGGTGGGCTGCAGAAAAGGCCTTCATTCCCAGATATCATGAAAAACGTCTTAAAACCCATTTGTATTGACCACAAACTTGCCAAATAAAAAAATAGGGCATTGTGAGGACATGCACGAGAGTTATGCAAGCAGCTAGGCACTGCAAAACTGCAAAAAAGAAATCCTTCAGTTCTTTCTGCTCTTATTATTTACATTACTAGCACGTAATAAGAAGTAGCCTAAGATCTACTTCTAATGTAAATCTGTACCCAAACGGCAAAAAAATGTCTCAACCAGTTCCAAGTTCAGTGAAGCTTTCTGCTGCAGTTCAGTTCATTTAGTGTGAGCAGCAGTGACCCCGGAGCGCACAGCCCTCCCTGTCTGCTGCTCTGCCCATGGAAGAGTGAAAGAAGGGAGGGGACTAACCTCCAGCACAGCGGCCACTGCCGGTCAAAGTCCAGAGATCTGCAAAAAGATGAGGAGCTGTCTTCGACTTTAGCCAACGACACGGGATTCATGTTTGGTGGTTTGAATCCGTGATGAAATGTGCCTAATACGGCTCGGCTTTTATTTTGAATTCAACCTGAAGTGCGAGCATCACGCGGTAAGTCTTTGAAAAGTGCCCTTTTAAGAAAACGTAGCATGTTGTCACACTTTTTACATTTGTGTAGGCTGTCCATTGAGTTCAAAACTGCATAAAATGCGAACGAGCAGATGTCTTAGCCAGCCATGTGTTTTTGTTTTTTTTTTTTTGCTACAGACTCAGTATAAGGATGGAAGTGTGTGCGGTAAACTGTCACACTGGACCTTTCAAAGAAATAACTAGTAGCTCCTTTTTAACTTAAAATTCAAGATTGAGTTCAACCTATCCCTAAATCACTCAGCTGCACTAAATATGGGTATTAATATAAAATAATCTTAAATTTGATTAAACCCTATTTGAAACTTTAGTCTCATGTCTAAGCTTGTATTCTTTATTTATTTTTTTTTTTAGTTTGTCTGTAGTAGAAGTCTATTGGTGCTATCCCTTTTAAACAGAGTGCTCATTTGTCCATAATCAGGGCATAACAGCGGGCCATAGATGCACAAAAAAAAATCAGTTGATGTCAAATTATGCCTCGTTACTTTACGACTCAGGACCATCAATATTTACATGTAAATGTCATCATTTCATCATTATTTTGTATTCATTAGCTATTGTCAAATACTATATACAAACAATTTTTGGGATGTTTGCTGTCTTTTTGTTGTCATATTATGTTTTAATTTACTTCTGAGAGTGTCCATTTTGTAAAAAGTGTGACACTAATATGAGGCCGCAAACTAATCTTGAGATTTGAACTTGACATTGGAAAACCTTTCAGTATTAACCTTCTGGTTTTGATAAAAATGCAGTGTAACAACATGTCCCAGTCTCAACTTTAACACGCTACATAAAATGGAAAAATTATCATCTGAATAAACCTAAAAATACCTACTTTTCTTTTAATTTGACAAAGGAGAAACAAGTCAGTTTGTGTCTCTAGATTAAAAGCATGTACAAATTAGAAGCAGGTCTAAATCTAATCCTTGTTTCTTAATGTGTAGTTGGCTGAGGCAATACTGCCGCTAGTGGACCCCTCACTCATATCTGAAAACCAGTGGGCACTCTCAAGATGATCAACCCTGAGATTTTCCTCCACTACAACTACACAGGAAAGCTTGACAACCGGTCCAGTTTTGGCACTCCTCCAGGCACAGTGGACACCCAGACTATTGTGTTTCTCATCATAGGTTGCTTTATTGTTCTGGAGAACCTCACTGTACTGGTGGCCATATGGAGAAACCACCGTTTCCACAACCGCATGTACTTTTTTATAGGCAACCTGGCACTGTGTGACCTGCTGGCTGGGGTGGTCTACCTCGTCAACGCTCTTCTTTCTTCTGGGGATAAGACCCTGCAGCTGTCCCCTGCTTTGTGGTTCATCAGAGAGGGTAGCGTGTTTGTAGCACTCGGAGCCTCCATTTTCAGTCTTCTGGCTATTGCAATTGAGAGACACCTAACAATGATCAAAATGAGGCCTTATGATGCCAACAAAAACTACAGAGTGTTTCTGCTCATTGGGGCTTGTTGGCTGATGGCTTTATGTCTTGGGACGTTACCCATCATGGGTTGGAACTGTCTGGATGACCTACCTGACTGTTCAACCGTGCTGCCACTCTACACAAAGAAATATGTTGCTTTCTGTATCATCGTCTTCATAGTTTTGCTCTTGGCCATGTCCGTTCTCTATGCTAGGATCTACTTCTTGGTTAAGTCTAGCAGTCGCAAGGTGAGCAAGCACAGCAACTCTGAGCAGACCATGTCTCTCCTTCGAACTGTCATCATTGTCGTTGGAGTCTTCATTGTCTGCTGGACCCCCATCTTTGTCCTGCTGTTGTTGGATGTGGCATGTGAGCAGCAACGGAAGTGTCCCATCCTCTACAAGGACAAGTGGTTCATTGCTGGAGCAGTGCTCAATTCGGCTATGAACCCCATTATTTACACTCTGGCCAGTCGAGAGATGAGAAGGGCCTTCCTGGGTTTGGTGTGTGGGGTGTGCTACAAGACTTCTGCAAACAGTAGTGGAGCCAAGAAGTCACTGGAACTGAGCAACAGTCGGAGCAGCCAGAACAACCTCATAAGACCCAGCATGGGTCAAGACCGGCTAAGCTGGACCAAGAAGAGGCTAATCAAGTCTATGGGGAGGACGTGACTCAAGAGTGACTCACAGGACTGACTATAGAGAGCTGCGGTTGTCCTGATGAAATGTGTCTTAGTGTTACTGAAAGAAAGAGACTTGGACATGAATTAACTTCAACTGCAGGACAGTAACTTAACCTTTCTGTCTAATATATAAATATTTATCTGTACTTTTAATGCCTATTTGTTGTCATTCATTGTATCTATTTTATATTTTGGCCACATGTAGCCAATGCAATTGCTTAATGCTGTGACTGTTAAAATAATTGCATTTATTCTGATGTACATGTAAATTTAAAAACAAAATGTAATTGGAAGAACTTGAAGGTGCTATATTGACTATTATTTGAAATCTATTTATTAATTTACTTCAAATGTGTGCAGAAAGACCACCACTGTTAAATCTTTCACCGTTTCAGAGAGTAATGCAATCGCTCCATCTACTGGTGAATAATGGTATTATCTCCTTTAGGTCCCACTAGAGCAGGGGTCTCAAACTCAAATTATTTGGGGGCCGCAGGAGGCAGAGTCTGGGTGAGGCTGGGCCGGATCAGGTATTCCACAAAAAAAGCTTTGTTAAATCCTCTCAAACATCATTACTAACAGTTCTTTAACTTCAATGGTTTCTTCTGAACCTGAGCTTTCCTGAACTTAAATGGAATATTGAAGAACATTACATTTACATTTACATTTATTCATTTAGCTGACGCTTTTATCCAAAGTGACTTACATTGTTCTACAGTAATCACCAGTGTTACAGTCACAGCAGGCAAGGTGAGTTAGTGTCTTGCCCAAGGACACAACGACAGTATGAACTGTGGGGAGAGTGAGAATCAAACTGCCTACCTTCCGGTTGAAAGACGACTGCTCTACCCACTGAGCTACTGCCGCCCCATGAATGAGCTGGCTGAGTGGCCCCATGGGATGTCCACTCCCCTCTGTGATATTGTCAACATAACATCGGTGTTAATTTGCAGATTTGTCATAATAACAAATCAGCCAATTTCAAATGATGGAAAACAAAATACAATCCGCATGATGCCAAATCCAATGTCGGTAACATTGAATTTGTCCAGCTCAAGGTCAAACATGCTCATTTCAGTAAAAAGCAGTAATTTTATGGCGGCGATGTGATGTTACACGGGCTCCTCCATAGTTGTGAAATGTTTCTCTGCCTGCATCAAGCCCAGTCGATGGCCCGCCCCCAAGAGCCATATACTCCACTGTGATGGTAGGTTGGATCAGTTCCAGCTTGCACAAAAAGGAACCTTCCTACCACCACACACAACGTGGTAACGTGCCATTCATTTAAATCTCGCAGGGCACTAACAATAAACTTTCATATTGTCCTGCGGGCCAAAAAATATCGTCTTGTGGGCCGCAGTTGGCCCCGGGCCGCAAGTTTGAGACCCCTGCACTAGAGACAGTTCTTTTCAGTTCTGGCCACAGAATGAAATTACATAAATGAAATTTGTTAGTATAAATGCATGAAGGAAGAAGGTATTGTAAAATATACAAATGTAAATGGAGCATGGATTGTGGAATGTGCATAATCACTAAAATGTCTTTATAGTTATATTACCGTGACATTATGTGCAATTAACACTTTTTGTAGCAACACCTAGAGACTGCAAGTGGTAAAATATCTGTTCTTACAGACATTTTTATTTTGATGCAGTTCTGTCGAACTTAGTGACACATATTTTCCCCACACATGTCTGCATCAAAGTCAAAATCGCCACTTTCCTGGTTGAAACCTGAAAAAGGTTTTACAGCTCATTTAGTTTGGGCCTTGGAAGATACTCCTGCACAATACTGCCATCTGGTGTTAGTAACAGGAATCTAAAACTACATAAAATCCCTTTAGTGTCTAATGTTAATGGCACATAAACACCAGAAATTCTGCACATTCACAGTTTATTGCCAGACATTCAAACAGAATAAGGATCAAACCAAAAGATTAAATCTGTAAACATTGTTTGGACTTTGATTCTATGTTTTATTTAATTTTCTTGTTCCAAAATAGTGAGCATTTGTGTGAGTTCATTTGACAAAGATTTATATTTAGATTCTGGAAATGATACATTTATAATATAGAATAGGGAGGGAGAGACAGGTAAAGAGAGCAAACAGTAGTGTCAAGCAGCAACACGCAGCAGGGCAAAACACAACCAAATGAACAGGCATGCCCCATTAAAGATCAGCTATTGCACTTTGAAGAGATTAAAGTAAGAGGAGGAGAAATCAAAACACCAATTGTACAAATAAAAGGCACATCTTTATAAACAAAAATATGAGAAATGTCAAGTTATTCTTTGTGTATTTGGTTGGATTTTTCTAAAGTCATTCAACACGTTTACTGAATATACACAAAGAGAAGATATATGAATTAATGCAGAGCTTCAGATGTAAATTGGCACATTTTGCGTAAATCTAACTTTACAGCAGAGAAACAAAAGCCCTAACGATGATTTGTTGTGTCCTCTTTCTCTCACCTTCTAATAAGAAAAAAATACACCAACCCTGAGAAGCAAACCGGGACACAAGAAACCAAAATGATTCTGGCAGATTTTTCTTTTTTTTTTTTTTTTTTCTCAGAAGGATGTCAATACTTTGCTAAATATATGTTCTAAGATTCATGTACTGTACACTCCCTCTTGCAGCAAAATACAGGCACATTATATTACATTGCATCTGTCTTGTCAAACTCGTTGAACACATGCTGATTATGGTTCAATTGAAGTGGTCCAGTGCATATCAAATACAATGCCCTATTCATTTGGTGTCCATCAGAGTACCAACAATCTCAGAGCCTTTCTGGTTTGTTTCCAAAAAGTTGGGAGTTTTTAATAAATGTGTAAAGTGACTTCTGACCTAATGAGCAATAAATGCTAGAGGACCATTTACCCTGTACTTGTAAGCAATACACAACCTTTGCTAGTAGTTACATAGGATTTAATATAGTCTGGAGAATGGGTACCTAGTTCTTATAGTTCATACACGGTCTATATAAATATAATCTTGTTGTTTTCTCAGTTGTTTATACTTACCTTATTAATGTGAATAATTAACTGTCATAACACTGCAGTCTTCTTTGGGGATTCGTACTAAGTCAGTCTATCAAAGGAATGATTTTCTCTGATTTAACTGGGCAGAAAGAGACCCAGAGTCTCACTATAGAATATTTCCACACAAATTAAAATCCAGTGTTGTTTGGGTCCTTAGTAAAAGTGATATATTGGGTACACGTTGTACAAAGTTCAGATTTGTCATGGTAGAAGTGAGATAGATGGTCTATCTGATTAAACTTTAACATTGTGCTATTCAGTTGTGAGCATTCAAAGGATAACAACAATAAACCGTTCACAACAAAGGCAAAAGTGTTAATTAGACTGTGACATATCTATCGCATGACTCAAGCCCCGAACTAATTGTTGACTACACAGAAAAGAGGAATCCAGAGAAGACCAATTTGGAAATAATGTTCAAAAAAGCATAATATTTTACAGTGTTAGCATACACAATCACCTCTTTCAAATAAAGTCTACGAACAATGTCCACAAGAACAGCTGATTTAAGTCATGCGACCGCAGTGACACGAGGAAATACTGGTAAAAAATGTTTATCTTTAAAGCCATTGACAGCACTATGAAGGATGTCTGTTTGCACCCAAACACTTGTGACTACTGCAAAGCAAACACATTCAGGTCTATTCCCCAATAAAAGCTGATTTAAAGATTTAGTTTCTAACTCTGATTAAAGAGCAGTTTTACGTACGTTTAAGTAATCAGATATAAAAAGCATTTGTTTCCAAACTGTTTTTAGTTTTCTTCGACCTCATTGCCAGCAGTACCTGTAGAAATATGGTTGTGCTTGACAGACAAAACTAAGATTTTAGGTTTTATTCTAAAATACTCTTGTAATCACCTCGTTGAGGCTTAATTTGCACTTTTACAACAATAACAGTTTTCTTTTTCAATCTTTTAAAACCCCAAATTAAGATATGTCCAAATGCACCTATCTTCTCAAAAAATATAGCATTTCAGTCATCACAACAAAATAATAACAGTTCTATAAATTATTTATCTTTAATAAATTTTGCTTGGGTCTTTCAGTGCCTCCTGTAAAGAAACTGTTGACCAGTTATGTCTCATATTCAAGTTTCAGGATGGTACCTTTTACCATCACACATTGAAGGCATCACTGTTTCCTTTCAACGGGCTGCAGGAGACACAGTTCACTCCCGGCTGACACAATTGGCAGATTGTTGTCACGGTGATAGCCAATAAGGTGGCTTATGCTGTCAAACACATGATCTTTTGTCCGTACCTTAAAAAAAAAATAAAAATAAAAAAACGTGACTTTTAACTTTCTCTTAAGAATCAAAACATTTGACATGTAGATTTGTCTCTTACCGTTCCCTCAGGGTCCACCAGCAGCAGGTGTTTTGCAAGTCCATTGTGCATTCCTGTCAGTACATAGGACCCTGGGTTTGTAGTGCTTTTCCGGACCAGGAAGTCCCCGTCCTCCTTCAGTAGTTGTTCTGCATCGCGGCGGCTCATTTTGCCATGGTACCACGGCTGTCCCTCAAGCTCCTCCTGTGCCCTAAAGGCCACTGCACGCACAAGAAGGGGGCTTGAATTGTCCATTGATGCAGCCTTGTAGAGACCAGCAGACTGGGACTGGGCCTGGGATTGTGGATGGGACTGAGACTGAATGGCATCCTCAAACGGCTCTGGTATAGTGATGGCAACAGGGAAAATGAAATAAAATCTGGTAGCATAAGTACATACAATATATTTTATCAAACTAAATATCTTATACTTGAACTTCAAATGATGATTTCTTTCCAAATTATGTAAAAAATTTATAAAACAGGGCAGCAGTTTGAGAAAATGAAAAACATAGATGTGGGAATAAGTGCTGAGGTTTGAGAGTGGAGAACAATACACCAACAGTGCTTAAATTTAGATGTTGTAATTACAGCTCGTCTCACATTGTATAGGACCCTCCCACATGTAGCTTGTATGTTGGCTTCATCAAGTATAATTAACATATTCTGAGTAACTGAGCTTTCATTCAATGTACAATGGTCACAAAACCAAGGTGAAAACTGAGAAGAGATGAGTTGGGAACCCTTTATATTTAAGAACTCCAAAGATATTATACCAGGGTAGCCGTCAAAGGCAACAAATAAAATCACAGCATGTGTGCTAACTTACTCATGTCAAACAAGTCTTTGGGTGGGCTATCTTTGGCTCCAGAGGCAAAGCTGCCCTTTGGGACATTTTCTGCCTCTGCCTGTAGCGCTGCAAGCACCTGGGCGTCAATCTGCTGGGTGTTCACATACGTTGGCATCTCTCCTGCCTTTGTTGGCTGACTCTTACTGTCAGGCAAACCGCTTATATCAAAGGATCCTAGAAATGTATAATTATAAACACAAAGATAGTGGATAGATAAATATGGGCTGGTTATTTTTGGTCTAAACAAATCTTCTTACCTTGTTGTATGAAAATAGTCTTTCTCTCATCTCCCCAGTTTTCTCCACAGTGTCGTCCTTGGTAATAGGTCTGATCCACTGCTCCTAGACCCATCTTAACACCAGCAGAGGACATTTTCAAAACATTAAAAAAAAATTATATATTATATTACCAATTGCCAAGAACAAAAAAAAAAAAAATCCTCTTTTGCATACCTGACTGCCATCTGTTGTTGCATTTTGATTGGTCAATCGGGCATCAATAAAGCCTCCAGGTGGCGGCATTTTACCAGGGATGTTGTTATAGTAAGGGTGATCTGCCGACTCCTCCTCTTCCTCGGTCCAGGGCAACTCTTCCACGTTTATTACCCTGTGGATTTAACATTAGAACATCTCAACGAAGTAACAAAGTTAATCAGTGTTGCACAACCTTCCACATTTACATAACCTTCACAACATAGCACTCAAACAAACAGAATTGTTAAATTTGCTATTTAGCTTCACGGGACAGCAATACTCATCTGAGTGATAATTGGAACCTACCTGATTGGTTTTAGAAGTTCAAAGTATGCTGAAGAACTGAAGAAAAAAGTACAGGATAATAAAATTGAGTCACTAACGGCTCACCTGTCATGTGTGGAGGACAACTTGCTCGAAGGACACTGCAGGTACTGCTGAAATCGTAGGTCAAAGGCCTGCCCAATTGTGCTGATGACGTCCTGAGCCAGACCGTCAGCACACTCCAGGATGTGGCATGCTTAAATGACAACAATCATTTAACAGTTAGATTAAATGCAGTAAAAGGTGTATGTAATGTATATACAAAGCAATAAAAACCAACCTCTTCTGTTCACAGGATCTTTTGCTACATAGGCAACATAATCTGTGGTTTCCTACAAGAAAAACAGATACAACTTGTCTAATGATGTAACATTGGCATTTAACTTGGCAATTATGATTTCCTTTCAAACTGGCCCAACTTACAGGGTCTCCGCCTGAGGCAAAAGAGATGGACTGCATATGATGGTTGGCTATAATCTGTCAATAGAAATTTTGTTTACACACAGTCAATATACAAATACTTTTACATTTTATTTGGACAACAGCACTGGCTTGACATGTCAGGTCATTCCGTGTTTTTTTTGTCTACATCTGTATTAATTACATATTATGTATAAATATACATAAATCCAAAGCATTTTGTTCGGCTTGACCTTTACATTTTGTAATTAGAGATCATATCATATATGTAGCGTGCACCTTAGATAATACCTTAGGTAGCATCAACTGTTAAATTTAGGTATGAAACACATTAAAAACACTGTTTTAAATTTATATCAATTAAATAAAATATTAAAACATATTATACTTAAATATTATATTAAAACATATATAAAGTAAAGTATAAAGTGAAAAGTAATAGCCACATATAGGCTGTTTCTCAAATGCCAGGATCCTTTATTGGGAGAACTCCTCTGGAGGAAACAGCTTCTGAAGGGGTGTTCCATTTGGTTCCAATGATCCATAGATTGTAAATCAACATTGATGCAATCTGCCCATTACTCCCCTATTCACCAATATTGCTGTTATGAAAGGGCAATAAAATGGCGGTTACATCCGGGATTTTTCACTTTTACTGCATAGTAAAAAAATTGTTTTCAGATAGCATAAACGGACATATTAATAAAAAATTCACCACCCCTACGCTGGTAAAGTCACTATTGGGTATCTCCTTATATTTCTGCTTTTGCAGCTTGCCCTCTGGTGGACGGTGGTATATCACTGTATTTCGACGTATTTCGCTGTATGGCGGCGCCCTTACTCGAGGACCGTATAAGAGGTTCCATGAGAGAGGCTTGTTCCAAGCCCCACTTCCTCCCAAGGTCTGAGGCCTCTGTTTGGCTAAAAAACCAAGGATGCATCTGTGGATCCTGTGTGGCCTTTCTCTACCCACAATGCACCGCAAGAGTTTTGTGTAGTGTGGCTTAAAGCGAAAAATGTTCAGCTTAAAAGTGTAGATTTGCTGGGGTCATAGAAAATGTATTTATTTTGAAAACATTTGCCTTAATGAGATTTTTGCTAGAGTCACTCATGTAGAGCATATCACGTTCAGCTGCTCTTCTTTTACAAAAAAAATAATATGACTCAGACACACTGATTATAAAGATAATCTGCTTGATTTTTCTTTATATAAATCTTTTATTAGACCTATATTATTTTTTGTATTTGTTTATTTATTTGCTTATAACAGAACTTGTAAAAAAAATTAAGCAATTAGGTCTTTTATTTAAAGCAGCGGAAAAACTGTGGCTTTTGAAGCTGCAGCTCGGCCACTTTGAAGCCTGTTCCAAAAGACTCATGAGGAGTTAGTTACCCAAGACTCCAGCCTTGGCTTGGAGAAGCCAAAATTGGAGGAAGGATCCTGGCAATTGGGAAATGGCCACAGACACTGCAGAGACTGACCTGTTTGCAGTCAGGGGTCATCAGATTCAGGCTACTGGTGGAAATGTTTAGATTGATGGACATGCCAGCAAACTGTAGGTTGTTTTTCCCCAAAATACTGGACAATGCTTTGGATGGTGGCTAAAAATAAAGATAAAACAAGAAGAAACATATAGAAAATTACAGCATATTTCTTAAACTAAAGTAACATGAACAAATTTCAGCACACTAAACTTTTTTACTGTTTTTAAAGCAACCAGTCCAAGTCTGCTTGAATTACTGTTTTGAATGGACAGCTTAGACTACCACCTAGAGAATTGTTCTGTGATATGTTCAGCATCAAGCTGCTATCAGCTGTCTTATTCACTGCTCCAAAATAAAATCATGCATAAAATCTTGCATCTATTCTGAGAAACTAATGGTATGGTGCACCACATGAGTCACTAGGCAATGCGAGCTGTGTGCAATGCATCGTGGGCTGGAGCTACGCCCACGCACATACAGCCCCATACCTAATCATGTTTTTTCTCTCACGCAGCCTCTGTCTTCTTTAAGCGCAATCACTCCCTGTCATTGTCTCTTCCTCTCTCGCCGTCTTTGTTTTCCCTCTTTTTACACAAAGGGAGGGGAAAGAACTTACACAAGGGATGCTATATATAGAAGCAGGAAGGGTAAATGAATATCTAATGCAGTCTCCTTCCTTTTTGTCCACTGTTCTTTCACAAGCATTCATTCTCTCAGCTCTAGCACTAACAACAGCACCTCTATTTTTCCCAAATTTCTGTTCCTCCCTTTTCCCGTCTGTGTCTATCTATGTACCTTTCTTTTGCGCAAAGCTCCTTTGGTCCCAGGGACAGCCTCACACACCAGGCTGATGGCCTCTCTGGGGGGAGGGCAGGAGGAAGGTGAGGACATGATGATAACAAAAATAGAGTTGAAAAATCATGATGAGACAAATCAATTCAAAATCAGCAGACTAGAGCAGCAGAAACATATGTTGAAAAGCTGCTTCATTAAATTTTTCTCTGCTTTTGTGGTTTCTACCATGTGATAAATTGTTTGACTCTTCTCTTAACTTGTGGTATAAAAACAGTGAGGAATACCATTATGATCTCTTCTCTATATTTAAAATCAACTTAGTGTTTTAAGACTAAAAATGATTAAAAAAACTGTTCATTCACTTCTTGACACTGCTCAAACAGACAATGTAACTGTGTGCATGACTGGCCCGTGCTCTAATTCTACCACTGCAGTGGCTTCAGGAAGTCAAGCATAAAAGTGGACATGACATGAACCAGTCCCCTGCTGGACAAAGCCTTGCTGCCTGTTGGTAACTTATTTTAATTTATATACAAGGACATTTTCATTTAGATGTGAAGAACATGAATAGCTGCAGACCTTGACAAACATTCTGTTTATACTAACACTATAATATAATATATAATACTGATAAATCACCAGCTTGTTACAGTGCACACTGTTTAAATATATAATATTATATATATATATATATATACATACACACACACACGTGTTAATGTTGGTGAGAAAACCGGAGTACCCGGAGGAAACCCAACTAAGCACATGCAACATATCATCAACGTTGCATAAGCAAACGCCTTTAAAGAGAGTAACATATACATAAATAAATGCACCAACAGTCCTGCTGTTCATACTACAGATTGTAAAGACCAGAAAGATGTGATGGTTGTGAAATATATTTTGGTATAGAAAATATTTTTTTACAATTGACACACCTTGTAATTTGTGACCTTGTGTTGAAATCCAGAGATCTCATTGACCGAAGAACCTCTATACAGCCCAGATACTGGAACAAACAAATGCAGTTATATAAATGCATTTAGCTATGTAGTATACATTTTGTGCTGTAGCTTCTATCATTAAAACCATCACATTCATACTGAAGCTAGTTATTAAAACACAAACACAGTGTATTTTCCTTCCTTACAAACAGTCAATTACATAAACATTATGAATACGTTTGTCTCTGGGGAGATTGTTGTGTGCACAATTTTGTTTATATGAAATTATAAAATTTTCATTGATGTCTATTATTAGTACCTTCAGGCTAGCTCTCAGGATGGACAAATATACAGTCATTCTTATTATTAAACAGCTAGAAGCCAATTCTGATGAATTCTTTAACACGAACAGCATTTCAAGCAAACAGGTATAAAAATATATAACCTGAGATTGCTACCACATGAGTGTAAACATTGTAAACATTGTCACTGTCAATCAATGTCCCTTTAGAGTAATGGCGCATTATGTGTGAGAAGTGACCACATGATGCTAATTAATCACATTGCACTCGATACGTTTGAAACCACAGAAAAAGCAGGGGGTTGGGAAACCACAGACAGGACCCATGTCCCCTCTCACAGTGTGGGGATGCTTTCAGCAGCATTGACTGGACAAACAAGCGCTCTCGGCCTTAATGCAGTTAATGGAATGTCACGCCGGTCACAGACACTAGCGGCTTTGTTCAAGCAAGTTGTTGTAGGTGTCATATGATGGTCATCACACTCATTTGGCGTGTTTTACTGCATGTTTGACTGTTAATTATCCAAGAAGAAACACGTAATACAGCATGTGATGTCCATTTTACTGCTGCTTTGTGGTTATAGCTAAAGGTGGTTTATTCCACTTTCTCCCTCCATTCACTTCACTCTTTCAGGAGCATAATCACTCCTCATACTAGTGACTCATTGCCAGCATGATGACATTCACAGCTCTTTTAGTTGTGAGCCAGCTCAAGCTCTTTTAAACCATGTATATTGGCTCACACAGGAACTGATAGAGTTGATACAAAAAAATCTTCCAGAATTCTGTAAGGAAATAAAATAGCTCAAAGCTAAAAGTTGTACACAATTTACACACCTCCATGGTTACAAAAGCAGTGGCTTCATATAAACAGAAGACAAAGCGGCAAGCAATTTTTTTAAAGCTTATGAATAGCTGAATGTTTGTTTAACAATTCCTGTCTCAGCAGACTTTTATCAGTGCTTCTCCATTTAGTTAATTGTTTAATATACATGTATTTTTGCCGTGCTACAGACCTATAAAACAAATAATTGACATGCCGAGATACACAAGCATTTTTTCCCTTTTCTACATCTCAAGGTTATGTCAAGTCAAGAAAAAAAAAACACCAACCTTTACAATGTATGTCACTCCTGGTCCTGAGATCTTTTCACTGGAATGTAGCCATCCTCTGGAGGGTTTGCTGACCAGTCCACCCCCTCCACCTGGATTCCAGTCTTCACCTCCAGGCTGAAGCTCATCCAGTCTACTTTTCTTGCTCATGTTGACGGCAGGCTCCAGCTGTGAGCAGGGGGTTGACTGGGAGATGGACTGAGTGGCACCCACCCCAGAGGCTGCTGCCCCTGCTGTTGCCACAGCGGGTCCCGGGCCACTGGAGCCACTGTAGCCGCCTGAACCCGATCCCCCACCCCCCTGCAGCTTAGACACAGCCAGGTCCTTCACAGCCGAGGGCAAGCCCTTGATTCCCAGCAAGCTGCCCGAGTTGCTGAATTTTAGGTTGGACACCTTGTTGATGAGTGTACACAGGGTGGTGCCTCCATCGTCCAGGTGGTCAGAGCCGTGGCCGGTGGCAGTGCTGGGAGCGGTGGTGGGCTGGACCTCGGATGGGGGTGTGTAAGATGTCTCGGCGGCAGACTGGGGACTGGCCGAGACCTTGGGGTTCATGGACAGGCCGTGGAGAAGCTCATCGACGGATGTTACTGACTCATTCCTGAAGCGGTTGTATTTGGTACGGTGAAGCATACCCTTCTCTCTCTAGCTCTCTCCTCCTCTCTCCACCAAGCGACACACACGCAGTGCACACAGCCTGACTCTTTCACAAGTGTGCTGGCAGAGCTGGCTGAGCCCTGCTGATTAGCCTCTCCTGTAACATAGCAGCAGCAGCAGCAGCAGCGGCGGCGGCGGGGGTGATACAGGCAGCGAACGCCTTTGAGCAATCACAGGCCACCTGACTGTAAATCTCTCAGTTGAGGTTACAGCGATGGTTGTGTTAAGCCACCGTTAAAGCTGCTGTTTACAAAGTCCAACGTGTTTCTAGTCAAATCCAGAACTGCAATCCAGTCCAAGAGAAATACAGAGACACAATCCATGGAAACGAGAAGATGCTGGAAAAAAAGCTCTGAAGAAGACTGCCAGTATTGTGTTGCAGCTGGTTTGATTTCTGGTGATGCTGATCTCTTGCCTTTTAAATCCAAAAGTCAAAGAAGAGAAGAGAGGAGTAGAAGTCTATGTTGTTTATTATCACGGATACTGTGAGGGAAGAGCAAATACTCTGTACTGGCTGCTGCCTGCCTGTCGGCTCAGAGCTAAAGCATGACTCACTGATCTGAGAAAACCTTCTCAACAAAAGGCTTGCTGAGCACTGCAAATCACTTCCTGTTGGAGGGAGAAAGAAAACCTCCCACTTACAGCATACTGGAACCAATCAATTTTGAATTCCCCAGTCTGATATTTATTCTTTGTAATTTTTAGCATCCTATTTGCTTTTTGTTGCAAAAGGAAATGAGAGGAAAAATGAAAAACTCAAAAATACAATAAAATAGTATTGTTAAAGTAAATAAATTGTTGTGATGACTACAATTGGAACTGGTTAAAAGTACATTTTAAAAGATAGAGACACGTTTTTTTCTACTGACACGTAGAGGGTGAATGAAAGTAAATAATGGTGTTTCATTTTTACTGAAAACATGTATTATTAATATATTATCCATATTACTTGATAGCTTCAAAACAGAATCTATGGATTTCTGGTCAATAAAATAAAGATTTTAGAGAAGGCCAGGTTTTCATTTTTAACCATGTTTGCGTAAATGAAAAGCACCTCAAAAAGCTTGTCTAAAATAGCTAGCACTCTAACCTAGTGAATCTGCAGAATTGACTGAGAAAAACAGTACAAACAGCATGCGTCTCAGGCAGATGACTCAATGATAAAAGCAAAAGGATAACAGAAACAGCCCAGGAGTCTCCTTAAAACCAGTGGATATGAAGCATCTTTGTCTCAACGGCAGCAGAAAGCACACATCCAGACACCATTCACGTAAAATGTCCTCCGGAGCATCTAGCAAAGACGAAGGACTGACACTCATTCATAAGCAGCTTCCGCTCTCAATTCGCTGCAGATTTCGCACTGCAGTCCCTCCCAACATCTCTTTCCTGCCAGGCAAATATGGAAAAAAAGAAAAACCCGTCTGCTTTCTCTCCTCAGAAACAAAGGCACAAACAAAGGCAAGGAAGAAAAAGCAGGCCCTCACAAATCAAAGAAGGAGGCAAGAAGAGAAAAGCCAAGACAGCAAAGAACAAAGATGCATGCAATATTTAGTCTTTTATGTGAATGAAATAGCAGGCTGGCATACCAATGTTTCTGTGAATGGAAGCAAGGCCTTTCTGCCTCTGCAAGGCAATCCCTAGGGATGGCATGGTCTTATCCAATGAGGAGCCGGCTGGATGACTCATTCAGGGGAGGCTTGCAGAATAGTGGAAGAGACCATTGAACAGGCTGGTTTAAGTGTGAGATTCTTTAAAATATTGACTTAAAACCTACATACATTATCACATCTGATACGTGTTTTAGTGTTTAATTTTTTTTTTCTGAGGACGCAAGAAGAAATAAATAAACTGTTCCGAATCAGAACACTAAAGCAAAAATGGCACCCCTATGAATTTGACTGACTATTATGAGCATCTTTGGTCTACATTCATATGAAAAGTAACCACCTACACATTTAATGATTCAGACGAACGAGAGCAGAAATAAATGAACAGATATTTTATCCACTTAATATGTTAGCAAGTTTGTTTTAGAATTCTACTTTACAAAAAAAAATATGATTTAGCTAAGCTATAATAAATAATAAAAATATATTTAAAACTGTATGACACAACAAAGGATTAAATGTAGAGGCTGTGACAGTTAAAGACAGGTTTGTAATTGAGTTTCAACCAAATTAAATATATAAAAACAAATTAATGTCGAAAGAATATTCAATAAATGGACTTTTGTTTCTGAGCGCTGCAATAGCTTAGTCTCCATCTAGTGGTACAAATTGATATAGCAAGATTTACAAACCATCACTTTTTGACTCATCTGTGAATATCCATGTACTACATTACATATTTTATGAATTCCCAAGAGTAGCCTATTGATAACAGAGAGATATTTTAGGATCTTTCCAGAAACGTTAACATAGGAAAATGCTGACAGGTGATTCTCCGGGAGCAAGGCCAGAAGTGAAAAAGGGTCAATTCACTCACTGTACTGCTTTGTGGTGTCACATGCAGTAAGGTTGGATGCTCAGACTTCCCTGCTGCAGTCTAAGGAGACATGGAAAAAGATATAAAAGGAATTGAAGTTTCTGGATCTACTTTTCATTTGGCCAGAAGGTGAATGTTAATGCATACCTACTGACCAGTGCCATGGAAGTGAGACCTCCATCTGTCAGCTGTAGTCGTCACTTCATGGGTTGGGCATGAAGAGCTTTGAAATGTACATTTATTATTTATAATAAATATATCACAAACACAAAAGGGACTTTGACCCAGTAATACATTTTAAGCAACGAAGTGTAAAACCTAACAATCAAAGGAGGGAAATGTAGTATTCAGTCACAGTTGATGACTTTGCGTTACAGAAATAATTCATACTATGACTGAGTTATGAAGTAGCTAAAGCCAACAACACTAAAGGTCTAGTTTTTGATTCAAAATTGAACTTGGCTGTATTTATTAAGTTGAAACACATATTTAAAGGTAAGCGAGGCAGAAGAGAAGCAAAGAGGATACATTGGTGAGGAAGACGGCAGACAATTCTCCACTTGACTACAGTTGCCAGGTTACCAAAAAAATTCAAAAAGGCATGAGTTATTTTCAGACGAGCATGAAGTGAAATGAAATAACCAACGTTGTTAAAAGAGCCGACAATGGTTATATAATGTGTGACCATTTGTTAATCTGAATAGTTTAATTGGTCTCAGTTAATAGCCTTTTTTTTAAATATTAAAACAGTAGACCTGGAAGACCAGGCCCACTTAATTTTTTTAAGTTTTGTTTTAGAAATGACCTAAAAAGGATTAAAAAAAGCTTTAAAATCCATAAAGCTGTGACCTGAGAACGAGCACCTTCCATGACAACATTCATATGTATTACATAACCTTTGGTTCAAGCTCAGTCCCTGTCTCTATAAGTCTATGTTTTCACACTGGCATAGCTTGTGTTTCCAACATTTTCTAATTACATTTTCAAACACGTTGGAGGACTCATCTCCATTCTGATTTTTTAAGTTTATCTTTAGTTTGGTATGATTAGCCATCACCTTTAAAACGGCCAGTCTTCCCCGGATCCACAATAGGCAAGGTAAGGCCATTTTATTTATATAGCACAATTCATACACTGGGTAACTCAAAGTACTACATTGAATACAGAAACATTAACAAGTAGGCTATGACTATCAAAAATAA
The DNA here is from genome assembly GCA_024349245.1 of Neodontobutis hainanensis. Lineage (NCBI taxonomy): Eukaryota > Metazoa > Chordata > Actinopteri > Gobiiformes > Odontobutidae > Neodontobutis > Neodontobutis hainanensis. The sequence continues at coordinate 977,986 of JALDNG010000041.1, forward strand.
TCACGCTAGAGGCAATAGAAATACAACATACAATCCAGCTTGTAAGAACGATCAGTAAGCTAATACGCAGCCAACAAAACTTTATTTATACAGCACCTTTCACAGATAGAAATCACAAAGTGCTTTACAAAGTGCAACAATTTAAATAACAGAACAATAAAACACAAATAGAACTAAATAAAAATAAAACCTAAAAGTCCAATCAACTATAGCTGGACTAAATAAAAGTTTTGTGAGCTTGTAAAAAGTGTTACACGCCTCTTACTTGAGTCGTGGGTAGAAATGTCGGAACCAGATATATCGGCTGAGAAGATATTAGAAAACTGTGGAAAGTAAAAAAATATATATATTAAAAAAAATTGCAGGTCTTATCACGTGACAATAAATATCCAATCAGAACGCCAGGTTAATTTAAAGGGAATATCCTAAACGTTCTTTGTCATTTAAAGTAGTGTTAAGTTGTGAAATTATAAAGTACCAGAAAATATGTCTCGCAATCAGATATATTACTCAGATAGGTATAATGACGAGCACTATGAATACAGGTAAGCATTTTAGTGACTGAATCTGCATATTTCACTTTCACCACAGCAAACTTAGAAGCTAACTGTTAGCCTCCTTATCATCCGTAGCCTCGGCAACACTTTCCCATAACAACACGTTAGTGTACTGACTTTACAACTTAGTTATGTAGCCATTTATAATAACCCCAAACAGGATGAACTTATTTTTTTGGTTGTTTAAGGTCAAGACTTTACTTTTGTTTTTAGCGTTGGTCATGTTATTGAGAAAAACTGACATCGTTGATAAGAACTGCCAATGCTAAACGAGTTAGTTTAGCTAGCTAGATAAATAAAATGTCTGCTCCGACCACTTCACGCACAATATTAGCGTTATTTTAAAACCTACAACTGACAGAACAGCCAACGGGTTAGCTACAAATTTGAATGTGCATAATAAATGTACATCTATTCTCATATTGAGTTTTTTATTTGTGTCCAGACATGTGGTTCTGCCGCGAGAAATGGCGAAGCATATTCCAAGGTCCCATCTGATGACTGAAGAAGAGTGGAGACAGTTGGGCGTGCAGCAATCTCAAGGATGGATCCACTACATGATTCATGATCAGGTATTATGCAAGGGGAATTTGTAGTTTTTAAACTAGAGTAATGTTAAGGTGATTGTCACACACATTGCATTACCTTGCAGTGGACTGGTACACAATTACTACAAATATTAAAGCACATTTGCTGTTTAAATGTTTCTTATACAAATGCTAGTTGTAAAAAATGTTAAACCTTGTCTATTTTCAGAGCCTCACATTCTCCTTTTCAGAAGACCTCCACCAAAGCACTGACAAGCTCACTGCTGTTCATTCAAGATGTCTCCTTTTTTAATAGTATTCAGTGAATACTCCCTAGCTTTGCCAGTCATTGACTGCTGTGCATTAGCTGTATTTTCTCAGCCTAAGATTGTCAGAATCATGATTACTGTACTCTGCCTCTACATTTGTTTTGTTGATACTTTATTATTTAAGATTCAAGTGTAACAGGAATTTTGCTATACACTTTACTAAATCTTTTAGTTTCTTTTTCTGTCTTTAAAGGATCACTATTTTTGGACTTTTTTTGCCAGAAAGGCTTCTGCTGATATTTAATTATTGCTTTTCTTAAATGTTATGTTCAGGTTATCTATGTTTGACTATATAATCTTAATTTTTTGGGGCTGGTTACTGTGTTTTCAAAAAACTTGTGACTGCTTGCAAAGAGTGAACAAACAAAAAATTGTGTACTTGTTTTATTTTGTCCCTAGAGGGTGCAATGACCTAGTCTGTTATGAAACATGATTGATATAGAGTTGTCAATGTCTAGTGTGTCTCATGAATAGCTTTGTCACCGATGATATTTAAACTATTCAGTTTAGGTCATTATCTCTAAAGGGAAAGTCATTTATCTCATCCATTCAACGTACCACCACACATCTGTAAAGCAACACAGTGTGAATGTGTTTAGTATTTGAAGTTCATTCAGACCAAACATCCCTTTGCAAGGGACTTGATGAAATTCATGACTGGCATATGCAGTGAAACCAGAATTAAATATATATTTTAAACCGGAGGTAAGAATTGTTTTGTAATATGTACGTTGAACAAAAATAAAAGTGCAATCTGCTCTTTCGCCACCAGGTGCTGCCAAGAAACACCTTTAAAGACAGTTGACTAAACATTACATACATTTAAGTCAGTATGACTGAGAAATAAGGGACCTCATGCTAGTCAGACACATTCAAGCTTTTTTACATTTTTATTGTACAATACAAGCTTAAATTGAATGTTCAATAAAAATAAAAAGTGTGCGTTTGGTACAAAGTAAAACATCTTTAGACAACTCGTTTCTTATGTTTTGGTAGAACATACTTACAATATGAGGCACTTATTGTTAATTAAGCAAACATATCCATCAAATGCTCTACAGAGACCTTTTGACATATTTATTCAGTTTATGAGACAAAATATGTCAAAGTCCTGTTTTATCTTTTAAAAAAGGACCATAACAGATGAAGACAAAATGTGTTGCTCTCACAGGACTCAGTGGCCATCACAGCTTTCCTGCAGAAGTAAAAAGCAGTAACAAATGTATATTAAAAGTAAAAGGAAATGTTTCACAGATGGTTTCTATTAGTGTAGTTGTCAGGAAAGATATTAATTTGTTACAACCTTTTTGTAGTTTAGTGATAATACTTCCAAAAAAGGGAGGGCATATTAGTGAAATGACTATGTTGTCAATCATGATGATTGCTGAGGCAATTAAAATGGAACAAGTGAGTTGACAAAACTATACTGTAAACAAGAACCAACTTGAAAATTCAAGAGACAAATTGGTGCTGAACTACAGTATACAGTGAGTCATGAACATCACATTAAAACTGTGACATACACTGAGCAAACAGACCCAGATGCATAAACATGGACCTACCCAGGTCTTTTCCCATCTCTTAAGCAGCTGTCCATGCTCTGCAAGTGTACTTTTCCACTGGTTCAAATACCTTGATGGAATGTCATCTTCGTCTGTCAAAGAAATTTTTATTTGGGTAATCCTACACCGATAATGGTGTACTCAGAATGTAGTGCATACGATAGTAAGAATTAAATGGTTCCACACAACACTAAGTCTAGATACCTCCAATTGGGAGACGGAGGTCGACTTCGACATGTCATTTCCTGTGCTGGCCTCAGCAACACAGTGGTAACGGGCGTCCTTGATAAGCGGCCCTTCTCGGAGCCAGCTGCTCACAAGTACCTCCTTCTGACCCAAAGGTCGGCGGTACTCCATTATAGGGGTGTCCAGAATGTGTCCATTCATAAGCCAGTGAATGTGGACATCAGTGGGACCTGAGGGACAGAATTAACTTAATGTTGACTCCCTATAATGTAACAATGTATAAACAGAGCAACATCAATTGAAAATTATGCACTTGCCTTTGGCTGAAACCTTTGTGATGTAACCATTAAATTTGCAAAGCGTGGTTTAATCTTCATGCAATGTAATGCCTTAATGCCTATTGTAGAAAATTAGCTCCATTAGCCATTCTCCGTCCACATAAACACAATCTTATGTAAAGAATATTTTTTTGAACAATCAAGTGCAGCAGTTTATTTGTACCACATGCCATTAGCGCAATTATGAACAAACAAAACACAAAAATTTAAAAACATTTTACAGAATTTATTTAGCCTCTCTATTAAGAAGCATTATTAGAAATAAACCCTAAATTTCTGTACATGTTTAAAAGTATCTAACCATATATACACACATGCATATTTACACATTTACAGATGATCAATAATAACAATAATTTTGTTCTGAGAAAAAAAATTTTTTTAAGAAAACGTTGCCTTTACGTTAAACAAAATCCATATTCTGTACATCCAGTATCTTTGACAAGGAAGTGAAATTGAGTCATGACTCATTTGGCAAAAGAGGAATTATTCCAGGCAGCATAACAATTCAAAGTCTCACTTCTTCTTACACAGGTACTGTTTTACAGGACACCGCTACAAGTTAGCACACTTTACAGCAAAGCCAGGTTGTTTCAGATGAACCACAAACAAGCATTCTGTTAGTTTTCTTTGTGGACTTGGTGGCATGTTAAATGTGGGGAAGTGAAAAATGGAAATGAGACTTATTAAGGGGTAGAGCAAATGTTTCACATCAAGCAATCGATTCATAAAGTAGGGGAAGTTGGATCATTGTGAAAGACGCCACTCACCCAAGGCCAGGCAGAAAAGAAGAAAGGCCTCCTGAGCATGAACCCCCCAGGCCTGATCCTTCAGCAGAGGGGGCAACAATCTCACCTCTGCCTCTTTGGCCTCCACAGTGTGGGGTTTGGCAGAGAAAGGGGAGGAAGGAAGAGAAGAAAGAGTACTACTTCCAGAGGTGGAGATGGAGGATGAGGTGGCGACAGGAGAGGAGGCTGTGAAGGAGGAGTGGTGAACAGAGAGATAGTATTGAGGAAATTTGGAAAATCAACACCCGGGCCACATGCAAATGAATGAGCAGACTAATGAATGAGGACTAGGATTTAAAATATACGTCAAACAATACTGTCATAAATAAAATCTAAACAAGAGGACTATTTAGCAGTGAATAATATTACTACAGACTTTAAATAATTCTCTGCCTTCATTAAAAAGTTGTAAAGCACAGTATCTTCAGATTGTATCCAGGGCGTGTGGACATTGGTACAGATGGTTTTTAACAGAAAACAAATAAAAAAATGTAACATAGCAGCGGTTAATAGCAATGGTTTTGTATTGTTATCTATAACTTTTGACTAAACAGGGTGAAAAAAACTGCAGTACAGCACCCTGTTATATTCTAATAGTTTTTTTAATGACGCAATTATCCATATTTCTTCTGCATTATGTAAACTCTACATTGCCATGTTATGGACAACACTGCTGCACAATAACATTACCCTAATGAGAAAATCTTCCCTGAGAAATTGATAAAATGACAAAGCAGTAACAATTTGGTAGCATAAATGCTTTGACATAATGCTAACAGGCAGTTATCCACACAGGCTGTACAAAAGTAACAACTCCAATTTGGAAAACATCTAACTAACTTACCAATTTGGTAAATTGTGTTTCCAATTTGGAATTAAAGAAATAGCTTTTCATGCTGGACTAAGCTTAGGTGGGAGCAGCTTCTGTAGAGTCTTTGCTTGTGCATCACAAGGATATATTTAGAGGGCACAGGTGACAGGAATGCAGGAAGCAAAGAAGTAAACCTCATAACAATTATACTTCCATTCACAAAAGACTTGATTTAGGTGAAAAGATGCTGATTGAGCTCCACATAGATAGTCTCCATGTTCAAAAAAGAAAACTAAATAAGTGATTTTCCAGCTAGCAAGTGGGATCTGCGTCTGCATCTGCGTCTGCGTCTGCAAATTGGATGGGCTGAGACACGCAGTCAATGTCAAAAGGCTTCTCCTTTGATGGGCTATCGTTAAAACTGTGAATTTTCCCATTGACCAACTCAGGTTCAGTTTCATATCCAGTGTCCCGCAGTGCCCGCAAATTGGTGTTGGATTGACTGCCATTCTTTCTAGGCTGCTCTGTCATGTTAACCGTGTCCGTTGTTGACACCTCCACTAACCCTGCTTCACAGGCTTGATACTCAGCCTTCTGACTGGCACTCTTATGGTTACCAATAAGAGCAGTTCGTAGGCGCAGACAAGGAGCGGGAAGGTACTGCATGTAACAGTTGTACACCATTGCAGCCAAGAAGAGGATGAAAAACAACAAGAAGAGCAGGAGCAGGGCAGTGCTGTTGTCTTGCATTAAATATGATGTTGTCGTCTCCTGGTTCTCAGAACGGGATGGATTGGAGCTTGGTGAAAAGGGCAGATTGGGCTGGAATTTGCTGCTGGGTGGTGGGGTTAGTGATGAATCAGTTTGGGGTGGAGCTGTGAAGACGGCTGTGGCAGTAAAACTGGAGGGGGCAAGCAGTGAAGTTAGTGGTACTTCATCTGTCTTACCATTACCTGCAACAGAATGTGTGCTAGACGACTCCTCGCTGCCAACGGTAGTGGTCACGTGACCTGCCTGATGCGCCTGGATTGCAGGAAGATCCAGCGTCAGGACATATCCTGCCAGATGGCGGGTAAAGTTCTTTCCTGCGGCGGGGGCCCATTCCACTGACCAGCACTCATAGTAGCCCTGGTCTTCTGGTGCCACACTGTAAATGAGGAGACCACTTTCGCCGATGAGGAGAAAGCGAGATGCATCAGTGAGCACAGAGCCGTTGGACTTCCACATTAAATGGGCCAGGTTCGAGGGACTTGCACAGAGGAGCTCCACAGAACTCCCGGGTTTAACCATGACGTGCTGGTAGTCCCGACGAGACAATCCTGCCACTGCAAAACACAGCAGAGGTTATCATCATTTTACGTCGCAAAATACATACAATGGATTTACGGTCAATATTTCTTCATGAGAGTGCCGTGCCATGCCGTTCAGTACCTGAAGGACAGTGGTCTGCATCTCCTCTAAGGTTCTGGATTAACCAACTAAAAAAATAAATAAAAGTATGTAGCGTCAAGAATATAAAGCAAGTTCAAGAAAGTGCATTAGTTAACATGACTGAAGCCCAGTAACTTACCTCTCCTGATGTGCCACAGTATTGACGCATCCATTTGTTTGTGGATCCCAGGCACAATATGGGTCTCGTGCCAAAATACAGTCTGCGCAGGACAAATACTTGCCACAAAAGAACGTGTTTACTTGGACAACACCAGAGTCGGAACCAGCATATATGGACTGTGTCTATGGAGAGCAATCACAGGTTATTTTTGCAATAGTTTTAGAGAAATTGACGATTTCTATAAAGTGTCTGACCTTAGTGGACAAGAGTAGGTTCTTAACAGGCTCAGAGTTCTTCAGCAGCTGGATTTCTTCTATAATTTGAACATCTCCTTCATACACAACAGACTTGTGCAAGATACCCTTATCTAAAAAGACAAAAAGAGACAAAAGTAAAAAAAGTTAAAAGTATTAAGATGTGAAAAAAATGTGTGCTTCCCAAATTAAGCGTATTACCTGTTCCAGTGAAGATGACGTCATAAATATTTCCATCAAGTGCACGAACCCTCTCCACAACAATCTGAGTGTAGTTGACATCCTTGATGATGAGACGAGGCCCATTTCCAATGGGCATCACAGGGTCTTCCAGCAGGGGGTGGTCCTTTACGAACTGAAGAGTCTTGTCTGGCAGGTGAAGAGAGCTGCTAATGTTCTGTTGTCGCATGAAGTTGTTAATACACTGAAACAAAAGGAGATGCAAAAGCTCACATAACAAAAAGGTTTAAGATGGTAAAAAGATCATTCATGAGTAGAAATGAGGGAACTTACTGCACCAGGCCGTGGAGAAGGAGTGATCCTATTGTAACGAACCCACTTGGTATGAGATTGTTCCACTGTTGCTTTCTGCATGTATTTTCCTTTAGAGAACACATCTTCAACAGCTGTAATGTTGTAGGCACACACTGCTGACAGACCCACATTGCCCCTAGAGATTAAGAGAGAAAATAAGTGCTGTGTATATAGGTGTATGATATGAATGAATGAATGAATGAATGAATAAATTTATATTTGTGGTTAATATACAAGCTGCCCACATAATGTTGCTTAAAGGACTAACCACTGGGAGGTGAAAACACCATAGATTACTGTGTCCTTCCAGTCCGCCGCCTTCAAGATGAAGACATCATGAACTACGTTGAAAACAAAGTTGAGCTCAGGCATGGAGCAAACCAGTTTTGCCTTTAGAAAGGATGTCCATTTCTTCTGAAGAGTGCGCTGCCCTCCTTCATCTCCCTGTACAGTCATGCACAAAGGTTTGGTCAAACAATAAACCAAAGTCAAAGACATGCAATGTGTAGGCTAAAGAGGGATTATGGAGCATGTAAAGCTGGGATGCGTTTACCTTACAGACACGTGCCACTCTAGGGATCAGCAGTTTGCCAAAGAATTCGTACTCCACTGATACCTCAGTGAAGAAGTAGTAGATTTTGTCATCCTCGCCATCCTCCTTATTTCTGCCCTCCCTGATCACATCAGCAAAAACAAAACTAGGCTCTGAAAAAAAGATTGTATCAATATAAATGATCTTTCTAAGCCATAGAATAAGTCAGCATAATTAAATAAGTTACTGTTTACTCCATTCACCATTGAGCCATGATGTGGAGTACTCTGTCCTGAGCAACGCTTGGGCTGGGGAGTATCTGGAAATAATCGGTTCACTACCAAGAAAATTATAAGCCGTCCCAGAATAAAGCTTGCCATCTGATAAAACAACATTTTTCAAATTAATTTTACTGTACAATACTGGTAATTGGAAATAATAAATAATTTTACTACAACATAAATAAGCTCTTCTACTCACCAACCATGACGGTAGTAAAACTTTGATACGGGTCAAAGGAGCATCTCCCCCTGCCATCTTCACTACGACCCGTCAAAGAAAAATCCTCTAGACTCTGAAACATGAAAGGATTAAATTGCAGTCATACGGTTACAGTGTTAAGACAGCACGTTTTACAAGCAGGAATGTGTTTTTACCTACCAAGTAGTCACACAAAGGTTGAAATGCATAAGTCCCACAGACATAAAGTCGGTTATGATCAACAATCTGAAGGACTCGAATATAATTTAGACAGTCCTTCTGGAAAAAGAATATTCAATATTAATGTTAACAGTATTGTTTTATTATTTTATATTTTAACATTTCCTTGTACTCAAAACTTTTATTTATTAACTTTACTGCATAAAAGCAAAGTGCAAAAGCATATGGTATACCTCTTTAGATTTTCCTTTGAGGATGCAATTTAACATTGGCTGTTGTCCTACTGTCCACTCAACCTAAAAAAACATTACAACAAAAATAAAAACATTACTTGCTTGTTTTAAAAAAAAAAAAAAAAAAAAAGCTAAGCAAATCTCTTAACCATACCTTATTGTTTCTCTGGCTTATGTTATTCTTGCTGAGTTTGAAGATGGCCTCCCTGGCTCCCACATAAAGAGCATCTTGTTCCTCACTCAACAACAGTGTTGTGTAGTTAAAGATGCCAGGCTCAGAGAACTCCGTGATATCTGTGTCTGAAAGCATAGCCATTGAGTCGCATTAATTCAACAAGTCAACAATAAAAAATACAATGCTGTGAAAACGATTGGCAGAGCGGTTGGCACTCCTGCCTCACAGCAAGAAGGTGATTTCATTTTGTCTAATGACTACTTATTTGCAGAAGCTTCTAAATTCCTAGCAATAATAAATAAATAAATAAAAATTTCAAGTCAGCAGTTTCAGAATCTTTCATATATGGATTTATCTTAAAAGGACGAAGATACAGAAATATTGTACGTCTAACCTTGGTGTTTCCAGGAAGCCCGAGGAACAGCATGGGGTCCATGAGTGGACACTTCTAGAAGCAGCCCCAGAAAGACCCCCAGCACGCCAAAGCCCATGTTAGACTCTGATAACTTCGGAACAGTGAAGTTTCCTCTGTAGAAGAACCACAAGATTTCAGAGATAAAGCAGACGGTATGAAGCACTGAAATGAGGATGCAGAAATGAGAAATGAAGCCTCCCTCACAAGCCGATATCATCATGCACCACAAACGCTAAAAAGGGGACGGCCATAAAAATTAACCACACTCTTGTAGAAAGCAAGCAGGACTGATTTATCCTTTTTGAATTTGGTGAGTAACAATTTTTGACCCAAATATGCACAAATCAGATTAATGCATATCTTTTCAGATTAATGCATATCTCGCATATTTCTTTAGAAATATTGCCCATTTGCCAGAAAACTGTTTCTACATATTATCTTCCCCTTTATGGTTTTTAAAAGAAGTAGTCTAAGCCACTTCCTTCAGTCTGAGAGCTGCTTTCTCAACCCTTTTCCCAATGTCAGAAACACTTGAACTGATACACTGGAACTGATGATCTCACATGTGCATGTTGTCACAAAAGGCAGTTTATGGCATGACCTGCATACTTTCATTCATTATTGCAGCAGCAACATAGTTGCAAAAAGCTAAATAAAAATGCACCTTTAATACTAAAATGCATTGTTCTTTGTCACTCTATTGTAAAGACAATATAGTAATTAACGTGTCTGCCATCTCAAAAAGTGGTTACCTATTGCCCCTATGCAGACAGCATTCCTGAAACTATCTGGTCTCCTGTCTGGAGTCGCTTTCAATTTGACAATTTGTCACACACCACTTTGACTGAGAACTCGGATTTAACTTATTACCGGCTTTTAGATATAATACCTGTGGAGAGAATTTGTGGAAAAAAACCAAACATTACAAGCTTAAGGCTATGGCCAACTATTCAAATAAATCTCTAAAATCTGTTCTCAATCCCGCTTGTAATAATGTTTGCCAGAAAATGAGGAGAGCTATTTTTAAAGGCACACATCTTGACATAGATAGACAGATTACCCAGAATTATTTTAACTAGGTAACTACACAAATGCATAGTTATCAGACTTGACTGCCATATGTTGTGCTCAGACACAGACACAGAGGGCAGGTTGGTCTAGCAGCTCAGGTGGTACTTAGACTTAGACTTACTTTGTCAGAGAGTGATATGGTACCAAGCTGGTTGTACTTGTTTTTTTTGCACTACAGCTTTGTAAGAAACGATAAGACTACTATTGCAAAAATGGGTGAGGCCCACCCACACAAAAAAAAATAAAAATAAAAAAAATCCTAATTCAATATTTTAAGGTTAGTTTAGATATCTATGTTATAACAGTAGCATACTCATCCAATCTAAAATTTGACTTTCCTGGTTAAATAAAAGATAAATAAAACTTTTAGCAGAAGATCACTGAATAGTAAATTGTAGAATAGTAAAAATGTTTGTTAACCGATATTTAATGACCTACTAGCACCATTGTGCCTCATTAAACCCAAATATAGGTTGGTAATCTGTTCTTCAATCACAGGGAGGCGGATCATATTGCACAGCACGCATGGACAATCAATAAGGGCCTCCACAGTTTGGAAAAAAGAGGGGGATGTAATTGATTATTGATTTGGTTGTAAAATAAAAAAAAAAAATTGCCACAGAACTCTGACCCTATTTAAATTGTATTTATTTATTTTTTTTTTAAACAAGGATTTCCACTAACTAAATCCGGCAACGGTGGAATTCCTGCTTGGCTTCAGCCCTGGTCTAATTTTCTAAAGAGGGGGTCAAATACACAAGGACCCATTGTTTACTGAAGATGAGGGGAGCCTCCACTGCTCTACTGCTCCACCCCCAGCCACCCTCAAGTCCAGGCCACATCATCACATCGAGTACCAAACAATGAACAGTGAGAGGGACCGGCGTCAGTCCTCACTGCTAATCGAGATGCCCACAGATCGAAGTTTCAAAGATCTCATGCTCTTTTGGTTTGGGAAAAGCCTGTGAAATGTCTGCCAAAACATGCAAATATATGATCAAAGACAGACAAATGTTAGAAATGTTGCAGTTTATAAAAATATAAAAAAAAAGTGGCACACTACAAAAACAAAAATCCAATCTAGACTCTTCTCAGCCTTTTGCCCTCTATAAATCCTACCACAACTAGCCCAACATTTAGGACAGGGTTTAAAGAAAGCTTCCATCCCCTTTGAGAAAGAGTGTTACAGTTGCAGAAAGAGCAGACTGGCAGCCACCCTATGCTGCTGAGAGATTTAGGGGAGTGGTCATACTGTTCTGGGATATTTAAGACGGTATCCATGCTGGCAGGACTCTTTGAGCCCTTTGTGTGCTCCTGAGAGCCCCTTTGGTTGGGCGGTTACGTTGACACCTGCTCGGGGCCTTGGGGTTCCCAGCACCGCAACTGTGAGATAGGCACAGAAACTGGCAAGATGCCCACTGAGCACAATGTGCACTGAGGGGGAACCAGGATCTCTGAATGTCTGCACTAAAGATTTGAATGTGGCCACAGTACAGTCAGAAATAAAACTGACAATGAAAATGTACTAAAGTCATTAGTGTGTGACTTATAGTAAACAGTATACACACCTTTTTGAATCTTCACTAGTCAGAAATATAAAAGTTGTAGTAGTCGCGCAGCTTTACTATTTTCTCTTTGAAATCCTGACACTTGTACATTTTTACAATGCAATAAAAGATGATGGCTAAGGGATTCATTCAACAAAACATGACAAAGTGGTGAGATGAGGAGCATGCGTGAATGCTTCAGTTCACAGAAAGGTAAACACAAGGGCCTGTAAGGAAACAGGAAAGCTGGGACCAAGAGATAGTTCAGGCTGATCCCACTATTGTAACCAACTCATAAGTGGAGCCCATTTTCCTTAGACACATACTGCTTTCATCACTTGCCACTTCATTTTCTATTCGGAAAGGGAAACACAAGATGCTCCACATCCTGTGAGCGGAGTTGGATGATGTGAGGGGTTTGGACATTCAGCTCCTGCCAACAGCTCCAACTCTCAGCTTGTTTTTCCTCTGGTCTCGCTTACTCTCCTTTCCATCTACTCACTGACGATCAGCATCAACCTACAGAGACGCTCTCACTCCATTCCAAGAGGCTGGCACTCTTTTTGGGTCCGTCTGTTGTCAACAGGCCTCGACACTAGAGAAAAAAAAGAGACCACTGCAAAATGATCAGTTTCTCTGTTTTTACTATTTATAGGTGTTTTTACTATTTATAGGTGTTTTTACTATTTATAGGTGTTTTTACTATTTATAGGTGTTTTTACTATTTATAGGTGTTTTTACTATTTATAGGTGTTTTTACTATTTATAGGTGTTTTTACTATTTATAGGTGTTTTTACTATTTATAGGTGTTTTTACTATTTATAGGTGTTTTTACTATTTATAGGTGTTTTTACTATTTATAGGTGTTTTTACTATTTATAGGTGTTTTTACTATTTATAGGTGTTTTTACTATTTATAGGTGTTTTTACTATTTATAGGTGTTTTTACTATTTATAGGTGTTTTTACTATTTATAGGTGTTTTTACTATTTATAGGTGTTTTTACTATTTATAGGTGTTTTTACTATTTATAGGTGTTTTTACTATTTATAGGTGTTTTTACTATTTATAGGTGTTTTTACTATTTATAGGTGTTTTTACTATTTATAGGTGTTTTTACTATTTATAGGTGTTTTTACTATTTATAGGTGTTTTTACTATTTATAGGTGTTTTTACTATTTATAGGTGTTTTTACTATTTATAGGTGTTTTTACTATTTATAGGTGTTTTTACTATTTATAGGTGTTTTTACTATTTATAGGTGTTTTTACTATTTATAGGTGTTTTTACTATTTATAGGTGTTTTTACTATTTATAGGTGTTTTTACTATTTATAGGTGTTTTTACTATTTATAGGTGTTTTTACTATTTATAGGTGTTTTTACTATTTATAGGTGTTTTTACTATTTATAGGTGTTTTTACTATTTATAGGTGTTTTTACTATTTATAGGTGTTTTTACTATTTATAGGTGTTTTTACTATTTATAGGTGTTTTTACTATTTATAGGTGTTTTTACTATTTATAGGTGTTTTTACTATTTATAGGTGTTTTTACTATTTATAGGTGTTTTTACTATTTATAGGTGTTTTTACTATTTATAGGTGTTTTTACTATTTATAGGTGTTTTTACTATTTATAGGTGTTTTTACTATTTATAGGTGTTTTTACTATTTATAGGTGTTTTTACTATTTATAGGTGTTTTTACTATTTATAGGTGTTTTTACTATTTATAGGTGTTTTTACTATTTATAGGTGTTTTTACTATTTATAGGTGTTTTTACTATTTATAGGTGTTTTTACTATTTATAGGTGTTTTTACTATTTATAGGTGTTTTTACTATTTATAGGTGTTTTTACTATTTATAGGTGTTTTTACTATTTATAGGTGTTTTTACTATTTATAGGTGTTTTTACTATTTATAGGTGTTTTTACTATTTATAGGTGTTTTTACTATTTATAGGTGTTTTTACTATTTATAGGTGTTTTTACTATTTATGTGTTGTGGGTAAAATTAACATTTTAGTTTTATTCTATAAACTGCTAACAACAAATTCCCCAAATTCCATATAAAATACTGGGACGGCAGCTGCTCGTAGGTAGAGCGGTCGACCTTCAACCGGAAGGTAGGTGGTTCAAATCTCACTCTCCCCACAGTTCATACTGTTGTTGTGTCCTTGGGCAAGACGCTTCAACCACCTTGCCTCTAGTGGCTGTAACACTGGTAATTACTGTAGAACAATCCAAGTCGCTTTGGATAAAAGCGTCTGCAAAATTAATAAATGTAAAAAATATTGTAATTTAGAGCATTTATTTAAAGGGGATAATGAGGACCACAGAAGTGTTTTTTTTATACTTTTCCTTATCAAATAAGGTTTGGTTCAGGTGATCACCTATTCAGTAGAATGAGGTGTGCCTGTGTTGGGATTCACATTGGAGAGGAATGGCTTCCATACTTTTAGAGATGCTGAGTCAATGGAAAAATTGCAGTAGTCTCTTAATTTGTTCCAGAGCTGTAGATTTAGGTGGATCATTTTGTGGGAAGATTGGTCCTTTTCATTTGTTCAATTTGGCATTTCCACCCTGAGCTACAAAGTTAAACAACCTACTTTATTACATTTCTACTTTACAGACATTTCAAATCGATTAACTGACATGTTTGTGATCTTTCAGGTTGCCACTTCACTATTGCACATTTTAGTTGTGTATTTTATCAGCAAGGGCATCTGTACAGTACACACCCAGCACTGGAATTGTCATAGACACTGCATAGTTCTGATAATACAGTGCAATGCTTGGTTTAAAATGGCATTTGCATCACACAACATGTCTTTTTGTCATGTGTCAGTCAGCAGATATGAAGCAATTCATTTAGATGACTAACAGTAAAGGATTGGGGCCGTAAGACCGTAACACGCACGTAGTATGCTTTGGAAGAGGAAACATTTACAGATACAATTTAATTCCCAGAGGTATTGAGAGTTAATTCGAGGCCAGTCTGTTCGTGAGTGGCAGAACAGCAGTGAGGATGACACACTGATGGGGACAGATGTCTCCTCCAGTGTCAGGAGCAGATTAATGGACTTTGGCTGCGGATGTGGCAGACACTCAAGCATGCTCAAATGTGTGCATGATAATGCCAACTGTGGACATCAAATCTCTCTTTTGAGACCAGACATATCTGCTCCATGACTCAGCAGTAGAGTGTATAATACGTGAACGCTCTGTGCCATCTTTCAACCATCTGAACCTATCCTTAGGATTGACAGAAGTCGTTAAGTGCAGAGCCACTGTGTAAAAGCCACTGATGATGCAGCATTGTGTACATTATTCATGGCGAGTGCAAGACTATAAAAAACCCTATCAGGGATGACTTGCATGGTCCATATTAAGAACACTACCTCACAATCCTGTCCAAGGTTGAGTGACAAGCACATAATGGTTATTTCAGTTTGGTTAAAGAAATGCAATTAAAAACGAGAAATGGAGAACTCAAAATATATAGCTTGACCATTAATGACAACCAAAACGTCTAAACTGAGGGAAAAAGCTTGTGTAGAGGCAACACTAGACAGGGATGTAAAATGGAAACCCTCCTATATAATTACAAGTTGTTGAGCCCCTGCTGGGCTAGCATGTCAACCCTAAAGTGGCCACAGCAAAAGGCAAATGAGGGGTCAGGTCTAGTAAAGGGTATATTTAGTCTGCCGATGGTAAGCTTTTTAAAAACAACACGCCCTTTCCTCGAGTCACGTGGTGCTGGAAAGACCTGAAAAAGTTCCCTATAAACACACGCGCGACTGATGTGCGCTAACTGGAGGAATAAGGGCAACCGTGTGGTGTTCCCTTCGCAAATATACGTCTGTAGTCCAACATGAAAACATAATCACCAAGCGCTTTTCCGTTTAATTAAAAAGGAAGACAAAGTGGAGGTTTTACTATTGGCATACTCAAAAGCAAAAAAAAAAACTAAACTAAAAGCTTGAGAATTAAAAAGTAAACTAGAGAGAAACTACAGGCAAATTAGGTCTTTCTTACTTGCATGTGTTGAAAGATGGGCAGTGCGATTTTAAAGTAAAGATGGCAAAAGAGAAAGGTTTTATGTGGCATGTATGGTCTGGTTAAGTCATTAACCTTTTGCTTGATGCCGTTTCCTTGGAACTACAATGAAGCCGTCCAGGCCTTGGGGCGTATATAATCTGTTACTATTTAAGGAAGCTGCAAAAGCCCAGCTGAAGGGCTGGTGGTTTTAAGTTAGTGAATGGTCACATTGATGTTTTAAAAAAAAAAAAAAAGCTAAGCAAATCTCTTAACCATACCTTATTGTTTCTCTGGCTTATGTTATTCTTGCTGAGTTTGAAGATGGCCTCCTGGCTCCACATAAAGAGCATCTTGTTCCTCACTCAACAACAGTGTTGTGTAGTTAAAGATGCCAGGCTCAGAGAACTCCGTGATATCTGTGTCTGAAAGCATAGCCATTGAGTCGCATTAATTCAACAAGTCAACAATAAAAAATACAATGCTGTGAAAACGATTGGCAGAGCGGTTGGCACTCCTGCCTCACAGCAAGAAGGTGATTTCATTTTGTCTAATGACTACTTATTTGCAGAAGCTTCTAAATTCCTAGCAATAATAAATAAATAAATAAAAATTTCAAGTCAGCAGTTTCAGAATCTTTCATATATGGATTTATCTTAAAAGGACGAAGATACAGAAATATTGTACGTCTAACCTTGGTGTTTCCAGGAAGCCCGAGGAACAGCATGGGGTCCATGAGTGGACACTTCTAGAAGCAGCCCCAGAAAGACCCCCAGCACGCCAAAGCCCATGTTAGACTCTGATAACTTCGGAACAGTGAAGTTTCCTCTGTAGAAGAACCACAAGATTTCAGAGATAAAGCAGACGGTATGAAGCACTGAAATGAGGATGCAGAAATGAGAAATGAAGCCTCCTCACAAGCCGATATCATCATGCACCACAAACGCTAAAAAGGGGACGGCCATAAAAATTAACCACACTCTTGTAGAAAGCAAGCAGGACTGATTTATCCTTTTTGAATTTGGTGAGTAACAATTTTTGACCCAAATATGCACAAATCAGATTAATGCATATCTTTTCAGATTAATGCATATCTTTTCAGATTAATGCATATCTCGCATATTTCTTTAGAAATATTGCCCATTTGCCAGAAAACTGTTTCTACATATTATCTTCCCCTTTATGGTTTTTAAAAGAAGTAGTCTAAGCCACTTCCTTCAGTCTGAGAGCTGCTTTCTCAACCCTTTTCCCAATGTCAGAAACACTTGAACTGATACACTGGAACTGATGATCTCACATGTGCATGTTGTCACAAAAGGCAGTTTATGGCATGACCTGCATACTTTCATTCATTATTGCAGCAGCAACATAGTTGCAAAAAGCTAAATAAAAATGCACCTTTAATACTAAAATGCATTGTTCTTTGTCACTCTATTGTAAAGACAATATAGTAATTAACGTGTCTGCCATCTCAAAAAGTGGTTACCTATTGCCCCTATGCAGACAGCATTCCTGGAAACTATCTGGTCTCCTGTCTGGAGTCGCTTTCAATTTGACAATTTGTCACACACCACTTTGACTGAGAACTCGGATTTAACTTATTACCGGCTTTTAGATATAATACCTGTGGAGAGAATTTGTGGAAAAAAACCAAACATTACAAGCTTAAGGCTATGGCCAACTATTCAAATAAATCTCTAAAATCTGTTCTCAATCCCGCTTGTAATAATGTTTGCCAGAAAATGAGGAGAGCTATTTTTAAAGGCACACATCTTGACATAGATAGACAGATTACCCAGAATTATTTTAACTAGGTAACTACACAAATGCATAGTTATCAGACTTGACTGCCATATGTTGTGCTCAGACACAGACACAGAGGGCAGGTTGGTCTAGCAGCTCAGGTGGTACTTAGACTTAGACTTACTTTGTCAGAGAGTGATATGGTACCAAGCTGGTTGTACTTGTTTTTTTTGCACTACAGCTTTGTAAGAAACGATAAGACTACTATTGCAAAAATGGGTGAGGCCCACCCACACAAAAAAAAATAAAAATAAAAAAAATCCTAATTCAATATTTTAAGGTTAGTTTAGATATCTATGTTATAACAGTAGCATACTCATCCAATCTAAAATTTGACTTTCCTGGTTAAATAAAAGATAAATAAAACTTTTAGCAGAAGATCACTGAATAGTAAATTGTAGAATAGTAAAAATGTTTGTTAACCGATATTTAATGACCTACTAGCACCATTGTGCCTCATTAAACCCAAATATAGGTTGGTAATCTGTTCTTCAATCACAGGGAGGCGGATCATATTGCACAGCACGCATGGACAATCAATAAGGGCCTCCACAGTTTGGAAAAAAGAGGGGGATGTAATTGATTATTGATTTGGTTGTAAAATAAAAAAAAAAAATTGCCACAGAACTCTGACCCTATTTAAATTGTATTTATTTATTTTTTTTTAGTTTGTCTGTAGTAGAAGTCTATTGGTGCTATCCCTTTTAAACAGAGTGCTCATTTGTCCATAATCAGGGCATAACAGCGGGCCATAGATGCACAAAAAAAAATCAGTTGATGTCAAATTATGCCTCGTTACTTTACGACTCAGGACCATCAATATTTACATGTAAATGTCATCATTTCATCATTATTTTGTATTCATTAGCTATTGTCAAATACTATATACAAACAATTTTTGGGATGTTTGCTGTCTTTTTGTTGTCATATTATAAGCTTTAATTTACTTCTGAGAGTGTCCATTTTGTAAAAAGTGTGACACTAATATGAGGCCGTGCAAACTAATCTTGAGATTTGAACTTGACATTGGAAAACCTTTCAGTATTAACCTTCTGGTTTTGATAAAAATGCAGTGTAACAACATGTCCCAGTCTCAACTTTAACACGCTACATAAAATGGAAAAATTATCATCTGAATAAACCTAAAAAATACCTACTTTTCTTTTAATTTGACAAAGGGAGAAACAAGTCAGTTTGTGTCTCTAGATTAAAAGCATGTACAAATTAGAAGCAGGTCTAAATCTAATCCTTGTTTCTTAATGTGTAGTTGGCTGAGGCAATACTGCCGCTAGTGGACCCCTCACTCATATCTGAAAACCAGTGGGCACTCTCAAGATGATCAACCCTGAGATTTTCCTCCACTACAACTACACAGGAAAGCTTGACAACCGGTCCAGTTTTGGCACTCCTCCAGGCACAGTGGACACCCAGACTATTGTGTTTCTCATCATAGGTTGCTTTATTGTTCTGGAGAACCTCACTGTACTGGTGGCCATATGGAGAAACCACCGTTTCCACAACCGCATGTACTTTTTTATAGGCAACCTGGCACTGTGTGACCTGCTGGCTGGGGTGGTCTACCTCGTCAACGTTCTTCTTTCTTCTGGGGATAAGACCCTGCAGCTGTCCCCTGCTTTGTGGTTCATCAGAGAGGGTAGCGTGTTTGTAGCACTCGGAGCCTCCATTTTCAGTCTTCTGGCTATTGCAATTGAGAGACACCTAACAATGATCAAAATGAGGCCTTATGATGCCAACAAAAACTACAGAGTGTTTCTGCTCATTGGGGCTTGTTGGCTGATGGCTTTATGTCTTGGGACGTTACCCATCATGGGTTGGAACTGTCTGGATGACCTACCTGACTGTTCAACCGTGCTGCCACTCTACACAAAGAAATATGTTGCTTTCTGTATCATCGTCTTCATAGTTTTGCTCTTGGCCATGTCCGTTCTCTATGCTAGGATCTACTTCTTGGTTAAGTCTAGCAGTCGCAAGGTGAGCAAGCACAGCAACTCTGAGCAGACCATGTCTCTCCTTCGAACTGTCATCATTGTCGTTGGAGTCTTCATTGTCTGCTGGACCCCCATCTTTGTCCTGCTGTTGTTGGATGTGGCATGTGAGCAGCAACGGAAGTGTCCCATCCTCTACAAGGACAAGTGGTTCATTGCTGGAGCAGTGCTCAATTCGGCTATGAACCCCATTATTTACACTCTGGCCAGTCGAGAGATGAGAAGGGCCTTCCTGGGTTTGGTGTGTGGGGTGTGCTACAAGACTTCTGCAAACAGTAGTGGAGCCAAGAAGTCACTGGAACTGAGCAACAGTCGGAGCAGCCAGAACAACCCTCATAAGACCCAGCATGGGTCAAGACCGGCTAAGCTGGACCAAGAAGAGGCTAATCAAGTCTATGGGGAGGACGTGACTCAAGAGTGACTCACAGGACTGACTATAGAGAGCTGCGGTTGTCCTGATGAAATGTGTCTTAGTGTTACTGAAAGAAAGAGACTTGGACATGAATTAACTTCAACTGCAGGACAGTAACTTAACCTTTCTGTCTAATATATAAATATTTATCTGTACTTTTAATGCCTATTTGTTGTCATTCATTGTATCTATTTTATATTTTGGCCACATGTAGCCAATGCAATTGCTTAATGCTGTGACTGTTAAAATAATTGCATTTATTCTGATGTACATGTAAATTTAAAAACAAAATGTAATTGGAAGAACTTGGAAGGTGCTATATTGACTATTATTTGAAATCTATTTATTAATTTACTTCAAATGTGTGCAGAAAGACCACCACTGTTAAATCTTTCACCGTTTCAGAGAGTAATGCAATCGCTCCATCTACTGGTGAATAATGGTATTATCTCCTTTAGGTCCCACTAGAGCAGGGGTCTCAAACTCAAATTATTTGGGGGCCGCAGGAGGCAGAGTCTGGGTGAGGCTGGGCCGGATCAGGTATTCCACAAAAAAAGCTTTGTTAAATCCTCTCAAACATCATTACTAACAGTTCTTTAACTTCAATGGTTTCTTCTGAACCTGAGCTTTCCTGAACTTAAATGGAATATTGAAGAACATTACATTTACATTTACATTTACATTTACATTTACATTTACATTTACATTTACATTTACATTTACATTTACATTTACATTTATTCATTTAGCTGACGCTTTTATCCAAAGTGACTTACATTGTTCTACAGTAATCACCAGTGTTACAGTCACAGCAGGCAAGGTGAGTTAGTGTCTTGCCCAAGGACACAACGACAGTATGAACTGTGGGGAGAGTGAGAATCAAACTGCCTACCTTCCGGTTGAAAGACGACTGCTCTACCCACTGAGCTACTGCCGCCCCATGAATGAGCTGGCTGAGTGGCCCCATGGGATGTCCACTCCCCTCTGTGATATTGTCAACATAACATCGGTGTTAATTTGCAGATTTGTCATAATAACAAATCAGCCAATTTCAAATGATGGAAAACAAAATACAATCCGCATGATGCCAAATCCAATGTCGGTAACATTGAATTTGTCCAGCTCAAGGTCAAACATGCTCATTTCAGTAAAAGCAGTAACAAATGTATATTAAAAGTAAAAGGAAATGTTTCACAGATGGTTTCTATTAGTGTAGTTGTCAGGAAAGATATTAATTTGTTACAACCTTTTTGTAGTTTAGTGATAATACTTCCAAAAAAGGGAGGGCATATTAGTGAAATGACTATGTTGTCAATCATGATGATTGCTGAGGCAATTAAAATGGAACAAGTGAGTTGACAAAACTATACTGTAAACAAGAACCAACTTGAAAATTCAAGAGACAAATTGGTGCTGAACTACAGTATACAGTGAGTCATGAACATCACATTAAAACTGTGACATACACTGAGCAAACAGACCCAGATGCATAAACATGGACCTACCCAGGTCTTTTCCCATCTCTTAAGCAGCTGTCCATGCTCTGCAAGTGTACTTTTCCACTGGTTCAAATACCTTGATGGAATGTCATCTTCGTCTGTCAAAGAAATTTTTATTTGGGTAATCCTACACCGATAATGGTGTACTCAGAATGTAGTGCATACGATAGTAAGAATTAAATGGTTCCACACAACACTAAGTCTAGATACCTCCAATTGGGAGACGGAGGTCGACTTCGGACATGTCATTTCCTGTGCTGGCCTCAGCAACACAGTGGTAACGGGCGTCCTTGATAAGCGGCCCTTCTCGGAGCCAGCTGCTCACAAGTACCTCCTTCTGACCCAAAGGTCGGCGGTACTCCATTATAGGGGTGTCCAGAATGTGTCCATTCATAAGCCAGTGAATGTGGACATCAGTGGGACCTGAGGGACAGAATTAACTTAATGTTGACTCCCTATAATGTAACAATGTATAAACAGAGCAACATCAATTGAAAATTATGCACTTGCCTTTGGCTGAAACCTTTGTGATGTAACCATTAAATTTGCAAAGCGTGGTTTAATCTTCATGCAATGTAATGCCTTAATGCCTATTGTAGAAAATTAGCTCCATTAGCCATTCTCCGTCCACATAAACACAATCTTATGTAAAGAATATTTTTTTGAACAATCAAGTGCAGCAGTTTATTTGTACCACATGCCATTAGCGCAATTATGAACAAACAAAACACAAAAATTTAAAAACATTTTACAGAATTTATTTAGCCTCTCTATTAAGAAGCATTATTAGAAATAAACCCTAAATTTCTGTACATGTTTAAAAGTATCTAACCATATATACACACATGCATATTTACACATTTACAGATGATCAATAATAACAATAATTTTGTTCTGAGAAAAAAAAAAAAAATTTTTTTTTAAGAAAACGTTGCCTTTACGTTAAACAAAATCCATATTCTGTACATCCAGTATCTTTGACAAGGAAGTGAAATTGAGTCATGACTCATTTGGCAAAAGAGGAATTATTCCAGGCAGCATAACAATTCAAAGTCTCACTTCTTCTTACACAGGTACTGTTTTACAGGACACCGCTACAAGTTAGCACACTTTACAGCAAAGCCAGGTTGTTTCAGATGAACCACAAACAAGCATTCTGTTAGTTTTCTTTGTGGACTTGGTGGCATGTTAAATGTGGGGAAGTGAAAAATGGAAATGAGACTTATTAAGGGGTAGAGCAAATGTTTCACATCAAGCAATCGATTCATAAAGTAGGGGAAGTTGGATCATTGTGAAAGACGCCACTCACCCAAGGCCAGGCAGAAAAGAAGAAAGGCCTCCTGAGCATGAACCCCCCAGGCCTGATCCTTCAGCAGAGGGGGCAACAATCTCACCTCTGCCTCTTTGGCCTCCACAGTGTGGGGTTTGGCAGAGAAAGGGGAGGAAGGAAGAGAAGAAAGAGTACTACTTCCAGAGGTGGAGATGGAGGATGAGGTGGCGACAGGAGAGGAGGCTGTGAAGGAGGAGTGGTGAACAGAGAGATAGTATTGAGGAAATTTGGAAAATCAACACCCGGGCCACATGCAAATGAATGAGCAGACTAATGAATGAGGACTAGGATTTAAAATATACGTCAAACAATACTGTCATAAATAAAATCTAAACAAGAGGACTATTTAGCAGTGAATAATATTACTACAGACTTTAAATAATTCTCTGCCTTCATTAAAAAGTTGTAAAGCACAGTATCTTCAGATTGTATCCAGGGCGTGTGGACATTGGTACAGATGGTTTTTAACAGAAAACAAATAAAAAAATGTAACATAGCAGCGTTAATAGCAATGGTTTTGTATTGTTATCTATAACTTTTGACTAAACAGGGTGAAAAAAACTGCAGTACAGCACCCTGTTATATTCTAATAGTTTTTTTAATGACGCAATTATCCATATTTCTTCTGCATTATGTAAACTCTACATTGCCATGTTATGGACAACACTGCTGCACAATAACATTACCCTAATGAGAAAATCTTCCTGAGAAATTGATAAAATGACAAAGCAGTAACAATTTGGTAGCATAAATGCTTTGACATAATGCTAACAGGCAGTTATCCACACAGGCTGTACAAAAGTAACAACTCCAATTTGGAAAACATCTAACTAACTTACCAATTTGGTAAATTGTGTTTCCAATTTGGAATTAAAGAAATAGCTTTTCATGCTGGACTAAGCTTAGGTGGGAGCAGCTTCTGTAGAGTCTTTGCTTGTGCATCACAAGGATATATTTAGAGGGCACAGGTGACAGGAATGCAGGAAGCAAAGAAGTAAACCTCATAACAATTATACTTCCATTCACAAAAGACTTGATTTAGGTGAAAAGATGCTGATTGAGCTCCACATAGATAGTCTCCATGTTCAAAAGAAAACTAAATAAGTGATTTTCCAGCTAGCAAGTGGGATCTGCGTCTGCATCTGCGTCTGCGTCTGCAAATTGGATGGGCTGAGACACGCAGTCAATGTCAAAAGGCTTCTCCTTTGATGGGCTATCGTTAAAACTGTGAATTTTCCCATTGACCAACTCAGGTTCAGTTTCATATCCAGTGTCCCGCAGTGCCCGCAAATTGGTGTTGGATTGACTGCCATTCTTTCTAGGCTGCTCTGTCATGTTAACCGTGTCCGTTGTTGACACCTCCACTAACCCTGCTTCACAGGCTTGATACTCAGCCTTCTGACTGGCACTCTTATGGTTACCAATAAGAGCAGTTCGTAGGCGCAGACAAGGAGCGGGAAGGTACTGCATGTAACAGTTGTACACCATTGCAGCCAAGAAGAGGATGAAAAACAACAAGAAGAGCAGGAGCAGGGCAGTGCTGTTGTCTTGCATTAAATATGATGTTGTCGTCTCCTGGTTCTCAGAACGGGATGGATTGGAGCTTGGTGAAAAGGGCAGATTGGGCTGGAATTTGCTGCTGGGTGGTGGGGTTAGTGATGAATCAGTTTGGGGTGGAGCTGTGAAGACGGCTGTGGCAGTAAAACTGGAGGGGGCAAGCAGTGAAGTTAGTGGTACTTCATCTGTCTTACCATTACCTGCAACAGAATGTGTGCTAGACGACTCCTCGCTGCCAACGGTAGTGGTCACGTGACCTGCCTGATGCGCCTGGATTGCAGGAAGATCCAGCGTCAGGACATATCCTGCCAGATGGCGGGTAAAGTTCTTTCCTGCGGCGGGGGCCCATTCCACTGACCAGCACTCATAGTAGCCCTGGTCTTCTGGTGCCACACTGTAAATGAGGAGACCACTTTCACGATGAGGAGAAAGCGAGATGCATCAGTGAGCACAGAGCCGTTGGACTTCCACATTAAATGGGCCAGGTTCGAGGGACTTGCACAGAGGAGCTCCACAGAACTCCCGGGTTTAACCATGACGTGCTGGTAGTCCCGACGAGACAATCCTGCCACTGCAAAACACAGCAGAGGTTATCATCATTTTACGTCGCAAAATACATACAATGGATTTACGGTCAATATTTCTTCATGAGAGTGCCGTGCCATGCCGTTCAGTACCTGAAGGACAGTGGTCTGCATCTCCTCTAAGGTTCTGGATTAACCAACTAAAAAAATAAATAAAAGTATGTAGCGTCAAGAATATAAAGCAAGTTCAAGAAAGTGCATTAGTTAACATGACTGAAGCCCAGTAACTTACCTCTCCTGATGTGCCACAGTATTGACGCATCCATTTGTTTGTGGATCCCAGGCACAATATGGGTCTCGTGCCAAAATACAGTCTGCGAGGACAAATACTTGCCACAAAAGAACGTGTTTACTTGGACAACACCAGAGTCGGAACCAGCATATATGGACTGTGTCTATGGAGAGCAATCACAGGTTATTTTTGCAATAGTTTTAGAGAAATTGACGATTTCTATAAAGTGTCTGACCTTAGTGGACAAGAGTAGGTTCTTAACAGGCTCAGAGTTCTTCAGCAGCTGGATTTCTTCTATAATTTGAACATCTCCTTCATACACAACAGACTTGTGCAAGATACCCTTATCTAAAAAGACAAAAAGAGACAAAAGTAAAAAAAGTTAAAAGTATTAAGATGTGAAAAAAATGTGTGCTTCCCAAATTAAGCGTATTACCTGTTCCAGTGAAGATGACGTCATAAATATTTCCATCAAGTGCACGAACCCTCTCCACAACAATCTGAGTGTAGTTGACATCCTTGATGATGAGACGAGGCCCATTTCCAATGGGCATCACAGGGTCTTCCAGCAGGGGGTGGTCCTTTACGAACTGAAGAGTCTTGTCTGGCAGGTGAAGAGAGCTGCTAATGTTCTGTTGTCGCATGAAGTTGTTAATACACTGAAACAAAAGGAGATGCAAAAGCTCACATAACAAAAAGGTTTAAGATGGTAAAAAGATCATTCATGAGTAGAAATGAGGGAACTTACTGCACCAGGCCGTGGAGAAGCTCATCGACGGATGTTACTGACTCATTCCTGAAGCGGTTGTATTTGGTACGGTGAAGCATACCCTTCTCTCTAGCTCTCTCCTCCTCTCTCCACCAAGCGACACACACGCAGTGCACACAGCCTGACTCTTTCACAAGTGTGCTGGCAGAGCTGGCTGAGCCCTGCTGATTAGCCTCTCCTGTAACATAGCAGCAGCAGCAGCGGCGGCGGCGGGGGTGATACAGGCAGCGAACGCCTTTGAGCAATCACAGGCCACCTGACTGTAAATCTCTCAGTTGAGGTTACAGCGATGGTTGTGTTAAGCCACCGTTAAAGCTGCTGTTTACAAAGTCCAACGTGTTTCTAGTCAAATCCAGAACTGCAATCCAGTCCAAGAGAAATACAGAGACACAATCCATGGAAACGAGAAGATGCTGGAAAAAAAGCTCTGAAGAAGACTGCCAGTATTGTGTTGCAGCTGGTTTGATTTCTGGTGATGCTGATCTCTTGCCTTTTAAATCCAAAAGTCAAAGAAGAGAAGAGAGGAGTAGAAGTCTATGTTGTTTATTATCACGGATACTGTGAGGGAAGAGCAAATACTCTGTACTGGCTGCTGCCTGCCTGTCGGCTCAGAGCTAAAGCATGACTCACTGATCTGAGAAAACCTTCTCAACAAAAGGCTTGCTGAGCACTG
This sequence comes from Neodontobutis hainanensis, assembly GCA_024349245.1. Taxonomy (NCBI): domain Eukaryota; kingdom Metazoa; phylum Chordata; class Actinopteri; order Gobiiformes; family Odontobutidae; genus Neodontobutis; species Neodontobutis hainanensis. The sequence goes on from JALDNG010000041.1 coordinate 1,004,963, forward strand.
CAAATCACTTCCTGTTGGAGGGAGAAAGAAAACCTCCCACTTACAGCATACTGGAACCAATCAATTTTGAATTCCCCAGTCTGATATTTATTCTTTGTAATTTTTAGCATCCTATTTGCTTTTTGTTGCAAAAGGAAATGAGAGGAAAAATGAAAAACTCAAAAATACAATAAAATAGTATTGTTAAAGTAAATAAATTTTATATGGACTTTGGACATAAGGTGTTCATTCTATTAATATTTTAAAATGTTTTTGTTCAATTTATTAGCTTTCAAAAAGCGTACCCAAACTTTAAATGCAAACACAACCTGTAACCCTAAGTGAAAGTCAGGATGACAGCCACAAGTGTCTGAAACTCTGGCACACAGCCATCAGTTTAATGATTTGTCTGCTGCTGGTGAATGATCGCACAACAATATCCTGTTCTGGCTAGTTCCTCTGGTTCCCTCAGGGTCCAGCCGACATGATTCTGACCAGCCCCAGTTCCTCTGAACACTACGTGGGCCAATCATGTTGACAAGATCTGACCCAGTCAGATTTTCAACAATCCATCAAGACCAAAAGGGACACTGTGTCATTGCCTATGAATCTGGGCAAATTCTGTTAAAAAGGCGAGAGAGCCAAGCAAAATAATGTCACATACAAGATTTAGATAGTGCAGCTGTATTTAGAAAAAAAATAAAAAATAAACTATAGCTGGCAAATTCCACAGTGCTTATGTAAGCTGGACCTCATCCATGTATTCCTAATCGTTTGCTTACTTACTTTGTGCATGATATAATCAAACACATACTTAAGTCAAAAGCTACATTTATTTGAAAGTTGCAACAATTTGCTTATAATTTTAGTGGTTAAAAACTTCGATGACTCCTTCTGATGAACACAGCTCTAGACCAACTAAAACTAGACACGAATGCAGGTGAAAGGTTTATGGCCGTTCTCTGATGAGCCCCAGCTGCACTAACCTCGGTACAGAACATTCCAAGTTACCAAAACAAAGCTACAAAGAAAAAAAAGGATGCACTTTTCAGAAAGAAAGAAAGAAATTTTAAAAGAAACAATTACAGACGTTTGCGTTACTCTCAGATACGGCAACAAACATTTTAACAGTGCAGCATGGGTTCCAATGCTGTCAATAAAAAGCTTTTGTTATTGCAGTGAAAGACCGAGGACTTGATTTATGCACACCGAGACTAAAAACCTCCGAATGACCTCTGGATGCAAGCTTGATATATATATATATTTTTTAAGTGCTGGCTAAGTGTGACGTTTGAGACAGTTAAATTCCTACATCCTGCAGACACTTGATATCGTATTTGCCCCATTATTGTTTAAGTTTCTCTTTAGCGACTGTTGGAACTTTATGTAGATTTAACGAGAAAATATATTATTTGCGTAAAAAAATGTAAAAACCATTTAAAAACCTTTCATATTAAAAGTTTTTTTTGCTAAACGGAACTTTCTACTCCAGTGCAACAAGTGCAGCTGGTACAAGTCCGCGACAAGCACGCATGAGTACAGCCAACGGAGCGTACTCTCAAAAGTAAACTAACCAAAGCGCCAACCTTCATAAGATCTAGCAAATGTAACGTCCTATTCCTCTGAGACCGTCGTGTACTTACTGTGGGAAGGTTTTCCTTGCTGTCCCGGAGTGCACAGGGATACGCGGCGTAAGTGTAGGAAGAAGCGTGACAAAGTTTGGTTAGTCGCTCACTCCGCGCAGCATGGCGGCGGCTGGAGCCGGAGACTGCATTCAACCCTCTTGATATCCACAGGCGGGGGGAGGGTACAGGGGCTGTTGGTGTGCCCTCACTGCAGTAGCTGCCTGCCTGCGAGGTGCACGGGGTGGGGGTACAGGACGTTTCTTCTTCTCTTCCACAAATAATGATTTCTTAAGCCATACACATAGCTATTACTATTACTTTTGGCACTGTTTTAACTAACTTAAAAATGATCCAAACATGTCTTATTTCAATAACCTACCTGTACAAAATGCATATCCCAAACCTACCCCTCCATCTGTCAATCTTCTTTCTTTCACTACATCTGCAGGGACATTTCTTGGTGTGTAGCAGATATTTAATATTTCTAATTCCAACCCTGTATTGGGCTGTTGATCAGTAAGCACTTAAGGTGAGCATAGGCCAGGGGTCGGGTTTGTATAGTAAACCACAGAAGCACAGAATGAGACACATTTTTACATCTACCATTAACAGCAATTAGGCCAGAGTTAGCCATCTGTTTCTATAACACTGCTTAAAATGGCTATAACTGTAAAAAGAAAAAAAAGTGATTGTATATTGTGCCTACCAATAAACAAGAAACATACTTTACCCCATCCTCTGCAGGTGGGGTCAAAAGGTTACTGTGGTGGATCAAAGGTTATACAACATTTTGCTAGAAGAAAAATGACTCAGTGCAGTGTTCTGGAATAAACAGGGTGACTCTTGTGTCATTGTGCAGAGCAGGGGAAGTTTTCTGGCACTGCAGGCGCAATACAATACCATCTTTGAGCAAAAGACAGATTAGTAGAGGACAAACCAGCACAGTCCACCTCTGTGCATGTTCTTTGTCAACGTTTGTTGAGTATTTTACCTATCCATTTTACTGAATCTGTCTATTTAAAAGATAACTTAATATACCAAATAATCCAAGCAACAACAGTGGCACTCTGAACTGTTTGTTTTCATGCTGGTCCTTGGTTATTTGAGAGCTTGAGTGAAGGCTGGCTGGAGTTAAAAGGGGACAGTAAGTGCTCCCTGAAATGAAATACTAAAAGCAGCTGGGTTTATCTTCACTCAATGAGATGTGTTTCAAAGAGAAAACAGCTGGCAGTGGTATGAATGTTGAAACATATGGCTCAAATAATTCTGACAATTGATGTTCTGAAATATGTGACATTGAAGCTTATTTGAATATTGCTCCAGATAAGAGTGATTGTTGTACCACTATGCAAATGTTATTGACACGAGGAGCCAGTAACACAATAATGACAGTCATTGAGTGCTAAGGTATACATTTCCAGCTTCATTATATTAGCTTCATGCCTAAACTTTTCTGACACACCAGATGGATATATTTAGAAACCATAGCTGGTGTATCTATGCAAGAAGGCAGTCCACAATTATTCACAACAGTCAAAGGGCCAGCACCCTTCTAAGTTCAGTCAAGAGAGGAGTGCTTATGTGTCAACTGTTACGAGACAGAATTAACATCTATGAGTCAAGTGTTATATGACCGATATGCCACACATATTTAACGTAAATGCAAGACCTCAGTGTTTTATAAAGAAAATGACTCTTTCATAAATCATCCTTTACATCTCTGAGTTGTTAAAATATTATAAGTTACAGTTACATTAAAAGTTACAAACACATAACGTTTTGTTAAATACACACAGTTGACACATGCTAAACCAGAATCAGTTTCTGTCTTGTGGTCTGTCCACTAAATAACTTTCTAACTTCACACTTTTATTAAATGTAGGATAGCTGTACCATCTAGTGGCAAACACAAATCTGTAACTAAACTTTAAGTGGTTAAAGTTTAGCGCCCTCTAAAGGCAGTTTTAACAATTTCTCCTAATTACACTTTACACATGGTGAGTCTGCAAAGTCACTCGAACCTTTATCATATAACTTAGCAGCATAAATTAAACATAAAATGCTACAGCTTACAGTTCGTGTTCACGTATTCTTATTTTTTTATTATTTAGATTCTTTTTTATTTATTTAAATGATTTAGATAATGTAACAAACGGCGAGAAACTCCTGAAGCCCATTAGAGGGCTGGGCCACACATTCCTGGCCCAGCGCATAACCCCCGAAGTGTCACGTGTCTCCGCGGAACCAATGGTAAATAACAGATTGTTTCTTTGCCGCACCCAAGCGGAGATGATGGCGGATGGGCGGAGCGACGTTGTAACGACAACCACACAGATAAGCCCAGTGTAAAATATAACCAGGGCCGGGGTTAAAAATAGTAAAAATATTTTTGTTACGTTTTAATCGTGCAGTTTATTTTTCATCAGTTCATCATAGAGAAGGTAAGTTGTGTGAATGTTTGTTGCACATATGTTTCCGCAGAGGTTTCAGTTTGTTGCAATATGGCTCGTGTGTTTTTATGTTGGTGTCAGTGTTTCTTCTTGGGTTTACGTGTGGTTAGCTTCACTGATATATTGCCTTGCGTAGTGAATACTGTCGCGAATATATTTGTGCTGTACGGTTCATTTTGTGTTTTGTGGGCTGAACCCTCGCTCCGATTGTTTTCGCTGGAGCACAAGACCCTAAAGGTATAACGTTAGCTAACACACCTTGTGGCGGCCGTTATGTTTTAAGTGTTGTTAGCTTGCTGCAAGGGGCAGGCCTGCCGTTGCATTATTTTGGATGTTACTTGCTGATAGCCAGCCTAGTTCTGTCCAGAGTGAGAGTTTTGGGGTTTTTTTGCCCCTAGAGGAGCTCCAGCTTTCTCTCTCGGTGTGTATTGAATGGCTTTGCCTTGTTGAGAGGATGGAGCCGGATCCCCTCCAAGCAATATGTTTAGAGATAGAAAAGTGCAACTATACAATTAGTTTAACTGAGTTTTTGAAGCTACAATAACTGGTTATTGTCGAAATAAAATCTACAAATCCCTTTAATACTCACCACGACGGTATCAGGTTGCGTCAATATGCTATGTAGTTTCAGTGTAGGCCTACAGCATAAGAAATAGTGTTATTCGTGTTTTATATAGGACAGTGAATAAAAATATAATTTGTTTGCTTTAAAGGGATTTATATGTTTATTATGTTTAAACTGTCCACCAAGAGCAAGCAAGCATATGTCTATCTATCCATCCCGCATAAAAATCCATTGCTGGGCAGGAAACTTTAGGGAATGGACACCAAAGAGATGTGAAGATGCACAAAATGTATCATAAACAGCTGTCCCACCTCTGGTAGCCTGCTGTATGAGGCTTAACCAATCCAAATTGCCTGCCTGGCAGTCTAACTATGCATGCTAATGGTATGTCTGTATTTGGTAATTCTGTTACTGAAATTTCACAGTAGACAGTGTTGGCTATGTCTCATTCCGTGTTGCTTCTCTCGGCACATAACACACAGGCACTATATTCCCACTCAAAGCAGAGATCCTGTGTTTGTTTTACTCCCACTGTCCCCACACCCACCGCTGTGACTGCAGTGCAGCTCTTTCCAAGCTCATCCTTCCTGCTTGTAGCCTGTTGGAGTTTGCCAGGGTTTTGGGACACTATATACTGTAGGTATTGTTTGTTTTTTTTGTTTTTTTTTACTTCCATCCACATCCAAGTCATGTCATTAAATCTATGTTTAATAGACAGCTGAAATGAGATAAACTGGATAAAAGTGGCTTATTTGTGATTCCTGAGTTATTGTATTACAGTAACTGCTCTGTTGTTTCAGCAAGCAGCTCTTCCACCTCTCTGTATGACAGGCAATCCTCAAACGCAAAGACAAGCCTCATGCTTTTCCCATGTCAACAGTCTCTCTGGGAGCTGAAGCCTAGTACAATCCATGTTGTTTCATATATCAAGTGACACTACTGGCACATATTCCTAAATGGCACCAAAATTCTGTAGCATTATGCACTTCTAGTATTTAAGAAGATCAGGGCTAACTATAACTGTTCAGTCAACAACAGAAACGAAACTGTTAAGTTGGAGTTGGAAGGATTTTTCTTTGGGTGTTGTTTGTGATTTGGCATACGCTCAATAGATCTTGCTTCAGATGGGTTTCTTTCTGGTGAGAACTCATGCTGGAAAGATGATTTTGTGTAAGCTTCCGTTTCTAGACAGAGAAATATTAGAAAATGCTGTTTTTTCTTTAACATTCAAAGACTGAGACTGCGTGAGTGCAAATGACCTGCTGTGGTTCTCACTGTCACCCACAATAAATTATTAAAAGAAAGTTAAATTAAAGTTAATAAACAGAAAGAAAGTTCTGGACAAACATTGCCAACACTTAAGTCTCTGTGAAAGCAGATTAGATGTTAGTAAGAAAGGCTTCAGCCCTTTTGAATGTTCACTTATTAATGCAGCTGATGTTGCTTCAGGCCCAAACATTCTTTTTCTGACTGAATTGTGACCCAGCATCAGATTTTTTTGTTTCATATGATTTCTTTCAATATTTTGTGTCCCCAAGGAAGGGAATTTACATTTCAGAAATCAAGTAATGTCCTAAAGATTATTCTTACTAGGTGGATTGCCAATAAGAAGATGCCAGTATATAGCTTAAAGCATGATGTTGGCCCACAGCTGGTGGTTACATAAGTTATTACTAAAGACTGCCCTGTGTTTCCATGGTAATGTTTGGTTTCCATGGTGATTGCACTCCTTTCACAGTAACAGAGGCTATGCGCCCACACATTTTAGAGAGATAAAGGGGGTCTGTCGAGGTTGAGACTTGTAAAAAGTGATATTTAGCAGACTGAGAATGTTTTTTTCTTTCTGTTTCTGTTTTTGTTGTGCACAGCTGACATGCTTCAGCTATCACTGTTACAAAGTTGTCAGAGGCAACACTTTTTAAAAGTTGAGGTTGAGAATAAGCATCTCTGTAAGCTTTTCTTTATTTTTTTATATTTATCTATTAGGATTTTACACTTTGTTGGGAGCTTTTTTCTTAAGTCTTGCAGCAGTGTTGCATGTCAGCACTTAGAGGCACTTGAAGGATCATATTACCCAATAGCTTGTGAGCTGTAATGCAGGAAGACTAGGCCTTTTATGCAACATTAGCATTCAAGTCCAGACTTTCAAGACTAAAGGGTTTTCTGATCTTTTGATTAAACTGTATTGGCTGAGCGACTCTGTTTAAGGTAACTAATAACTTTGTTCAAATGTTTTTAAAATCGGCAGCTTAAAGAAAACATAACATTGTCTATAAGTGTCCTTTTTATAAAGATTATGGTAACATTTGAAGAACATGCTTGACAAGTGTCTTTAATTGTTCAGATGGACTTCTCTTAAGTAAGCACACAATTCAGCACAGCAGCCCTCCACTATTTTTCCCTTGTCAACAGAAAAGGCCATTTACAGTGATGAAACTGAGATGTAACTCTACAAGCGTGAAGGCCAGCGTCTTTCAAAACATGTTTGTTTTGGTCAAGCAAACTGCAGATAATGTGTTTTCCATTGGTACGCTTTAGTGAATATTTGATCAATAGTTTGGTTTGCTCATTCCAGTCCTGTATAAGACTATTAATAGCTGGTTGAAAATCAATTGGTTAAAAGAAAAAAATGAGGCCCAATTTTTCAGCTCAGTGTCAGAAATGGGGTCTAACAGCTCACTGTGATCTGGGATGTTTCTACTTGGCTTTGTAGTTGTCATGGTAAATTTTGCTGAACATTTACATTGATTGACTAATGGACTGTAACAGCTTCTGCCAGGACCGCCCTCCACTAACGAAGCATGGCAAACACACCTTCCTGTTGTGTCTGTGACACAGGCTATGACTAGTTCCAACTTTACTCGTTTAATGTACATTCTAAAAGTCTTGGCAGATGAAGCACCCAGTTTTGTAAAAAGTGCTTTTTTCTGTTTTGAATCAAAAGAAAACACACAAGTTTAAAACATAAAATATTTGAACATACATTGTGAACTTAAGGAAAATTTATCTTTTCCAACTTTCCAGAAGGGCAAGCTAGGATGAACGGCGAGTCAGGTGTGGGAGTGGTGACGGCCCCCCCTCCCACTACAGCTCCACACAAGGAGCGGTACTTCGACAGGGTGGATGAGAGCAGCCCGGAGTACCAGAGGGAGAGAAATATGGCCCCAGACCTGCGGCAGGACTTCAACATGATGGAACAGAAGAAGAGGGTGTCCATGATACTACAGAGCCCGGTTAGAAGGACACAAACATTATTGCAATATGTAGATTTCCATCTCGTAGTTCATTTCCTGTGCAGTAACTGGCTGTAGCTAAACTAAAGCTTACACTTATGTCTAAAATAGGCACTTACTGTGCAGTAGCCTTGACCAGAATCACATGTTTTTTCAGTTTGTTTCATCTGTGTACAACCAGCTGATGGTGAACAGTGCAGTTTTAATGGCCTATTGTGTAAATGCACAGCACTGATATGTTCAGCTTCTATATCCAGAATGACGGTTAGGCAGTCTAGAGAGGGGTCAGTACAGAACCTGTATCTAAAACCGATTTGAATTTTACTTGTAACGTCCTCTGTCATTGTCATCTTCAATGTGTCGGCACTGATGCCAATATCCACCAGGCATTCTGTGAGGAGCTTGAAACAATGATCCAGGATCAGCTAAAGAAGGGCAAGACCCCTACAAGCCTTTTGGCTCTGCAGCAGATTGCTGACTTCATGACCACAAGCATGCCCTCCATGTATCCTGCTGCACCACAAGGAGGCATGGCAGCACTCAACATGAGTAAGCTGACACAAGAATGACTTTGTGTGTTATGAGCAGTGCATTGTTTTCAGAGTCTCTTGCCAATGCAGCGTGTATTTCCTGCAGCTGAACTTTCTTTTTCTCTGACCAGGTTTAGGGATGGTGACACCTGTCAATGACCTGCGAGGCTCAGACTCCATTTCCTATGATAAGGGCGAGAAGCTGCTTCGATGCAAGCTGGCTGCCTTCTACCGCCTTACTGACTTGTTTGGGTGGTCACAACTTATCTACAACCATCTAACGGTATAGCAGACTTAAATGAAGCTCATCATCAGTTTAGTTTTAACTTGGGGAAAAATGTGATCAAAATAGGCAGAGCATTTGTTTATTGGATATTCATTATGAGCTAAGAAAAAAAAACTTTGCTTCTGATCCTGTAGGTCAGGCTGAACGTGGACCAGGAGCGATTTTTAATTGTCCCATTTGGACTTCTCTATAGTGAAGTCACTGCTTCCAGCCTGGTAAGAACCTGGGAACTTACAGCTTATTTGTTTGTAACTGAGATTACATGGACTGTTTTTGCTTTTTTTGGTTGAAATCTTACAAACTGTACCGTCTAATACAGTATAAGTACAAGAACTACATTAGACTGTCCTGTCCATTTATTTATTTAACTGTTTTATACACCCTCCAGGTCAAGTTAGATTTTCAAGGTGAAATTGTTGATCGGGGTAGCACCAACCTTGGTGTGAACAAGGCTGGATTTGTTCTCCACTCTGCTATTTATGCTTCAAGGCCCGATATCAAATGTATTGTTCATGTCCACACGCCTGCAGGTGCTGCGGTAAGAAACGGCACACTCACCTTCACAAACAATAACTCAATTTAGTCCTTTTTGCCTGAATTGTTTTCCTCTCTGGTTTCAGGTTTCGGCAATGAAATGTGGGCTGTTGCCCATCTCGCCTGAAGCATTGTCACTAGGTGAGGTGGCTTACCATGATTATCAAGGGATACTGTTGGACCAAGAGGAACATGCACTGATACAGAGAAACCTGGGCCCCACCAGCAAAGTAATTTTTTTTTGTTAAGAATTCTCTAATGCGTTGTAATTGAGGTTGGCTTTTATTTTGACCAGAGTGAATATTCTAATCTTTCTTCTGTGCTAGGTCCTCATTCTTAGGAACCATGGCCTGGTGGCTATAGGTGAAACAGTGGAGGAGGCTTTCTATTACTTACACAACCTGGTCACAGCCTGTGAGATCCAGGTTAGAAACAGAGATATGTGTACACATTATCTTCATAATCTGTCCTTTTTAGGAAGAATATTATTTCAATTTTCTGCACCTACCTAATTTTAGTGGCCCTCTCCCTTCTTTCTCCACATCATGCTGCTGTGTGTGTTCATGTTTGGTTCCTTTTGTGTTCTCCTGTCTACACCTCTTTATTCTGCATCTGTCTCTTTTTCCTACGTATGTTGCCCCAATTATTTTTACAGGTGCGAACGTTGGCCAGCGCTGGAGGACCAGATAATCTTGTTATGCTGGACCCAAGCAAATACAAGTCACGACCCCGTGTCCCAGAGATGGATGGGGATGGGTCTTCTACACATCCCAAGTGGCAAATTGGGGAGCAAGAGTTTGAGGCCTATATGAGAATGCTAGATAACCTGGTAGGAAACATTACACTTGCCTTTGTACCACAATTATATGTATGATGTATTGTACATTTAATATTTTGATGTTGGGAATCGCCCGTGGCTTACCTTGTTTATTTTACATGATCTTCAGGGCTACAGGACAGGCTATCCGTACCGCTGCCCAGCCCTCAGAGACAAAGCTAAAAAGTACAGTGATGTGGATATTGCTCCCTCTGGCCACGGCGGTTACTCATACGGGGATGACAGTGACTCTGGTGCTCGCTCTCCACTGAAACACAGCTTCCAGCGTGGCCAGCGTGACAAGACCCGCTGGGTCAATGCGGGTGGCCGACCTGACGAGCCCTACGAGGATGGGCCGGACGGCAGCAGCCCCAAGTCCAAGCCTAAGGTGTGGACGAACATAACACATGATCACGTCAAACCCTTGCTGCAGTCTCTCTCGTCCGGTGTCTGCGTGCCAAGCTGTATAACCAACTGCTTGGTCTGTGCCTACCTTATTGTTCATAGAATAGAAATTAGAGCTACCTTTTTAGTAGTGGAAAGGGGTAGGTGGTTGGCATTATGAGGCTCTGAGGACACTGAAGATAAAACTCTTTTCTTTACTGTCAGCAAGGTAAATGATGGAAGCTTCGTATTCCTGATTTTTAACAGCGACTTGTTTATTGACTTACATCTATTAAATGTAGCTAAACCCTTTAACTGTCATACATTTGGATGACCACACAGAAAAGTTGTGATTTCTTGACCCTCTTTGCTCTTTTCCTTCCGGTCTCCAATTGCGTCATGATGCCAGGCCAGCTGCCCTTAGCATGCCTCACTGCATGTTTAGCTGTACAATGCATTGTTGTTGATATTTTTCCCCTAGAGGGGTGGCCAGTAGGGGGGAGGCATGAGTTTCCTGAGTGGGCAGGTGAATGTGGCAGGACAGTGATGTTGCTGCAAACCACACTTTATGGACTCATTCCCCTTTGATTATATTTTTTATAGTATTTCATTAGTAAATATATTTTTTTCAACTGTAGTATTACACAATGAAAATGGCATGTTTTTGTTTTGATACAGAAAGGTAAACCTAACTAAACTTAAATCCGTAAAACACGGCAAAAGTGCAGCTTGCTGTTAAGATTTAGTTTGGTCTTTTATGACGCCTTTTTACAAGTTGTACATTTGTGTTGTAGTTTTTATTTTAAAATGTAGCAATTCCCAAAGTAATACACTTGCATGAATTTTATTTCTAAAGAGAAAAATTTGACCTGACTTATGAACCAATTATCTCCTGTTGTAAAAGTAGGAAATGTTGTTGTCAGGCTCTCTGTGAGTATATCGTGTTTACATGTTCATCTCATACTCAACCAACCCGGCTCGGCTGCTTCATCCTGAAACCCTCCTGCATATGGCCCTTGGTTTTGCCGCTGAGCGGCCAATCTTAGAATAAATACAGGACTAGGGCCATGAGCTTATGCTTCCCACAGTGGATTAAAATGCCTTGTTTAAAAGATAAAAGAAACATCTTGCATGATGGCTGAAGACCCGTTTTTATAATCCGCAGTTCATTTAGTTTGGTGAAAGAAGTGGGTTTTTCTTTTATGCTGAGCATTACCAGGTTTAGGTAAGATTCTTTTGACAAAACGTGGATGAAGAATTTTCTTTTATATTATAGAGAAAATTAAGAGATGTGTTTGTGGCACTGTGGCTGTCCCAAAGTGGGTCCTTGGGTGTTTTTTTTTCTCTTATCTCTGTTGTCCTTGTCATTGTGTATCAGCCTGGAAAATGACTTTGGTGATGCCAGCTCACCCCTCACTGCCACTCTCGCTTCGTAAGCCAGTCTCATTGTCCCAGACAGCCATCCTTAGCCATTCCTCACCCCTCACTGCCAACCCCACACTTCTCCTCTATTCCCCTCTTTTGTCTTCCCTCACCTTGTGCTATTTCCAGTTTATTTTGAGTTGATCCACGAGTCTTTGTTGATTCATGGATTCTTATCAATGATGATGGTTGCTGGTTTTACAGCCGTTTTAATTAATTTTCCTACAGTTTCTTTTTAAATGGCAAGGTACTCTGTCATGTTAGACTTAAGCAGGTTTTCAGTTTAATGTCTTAATAAAAAAATCTAATTATATTTCACATAATTATTGGCCATGTGACTGTATAACTTGAACCTAATGATGGGTAATGATTGCAAATCAAAAAGTAATTTACATTTTAAATGAACCTCATCATCATTGGTCCATTACCGTCAACTTTTTTTTTTCATCAGATTTTGTCACTGTCCAACCATTTCAGTTCAGCATGTTCTTTGTACTGTCAAGCCTGCGTAGTATAATGAGGTCTTCAATTAATGTATATGTAAGTTGTTAACAAAAACATCTTGCTTACAGTGGACCAAAGAAGACGGAGGTCGCCAGGCTGCTGCAGCCAATCAGTTTATACCACTCAACACCAACCCTAAAGACGTCCTGGAAATGAGAAATAAGGTACAAACGTTTGTTTCTCTCTTTAGGTTCTTGCAGTTTCTGGATTATAAAAGTATTTATTTTTTTTATGGACATTGTATGTAATGTATCGTATGTTGATATTTCTCATATTTTGTAGATTCGTGACCAGAACTTGCAGGACATAAAGACAGCAGGCCCCCAGTCTCAGGTTCTGTGTGCTGGCACCATCATGGAACGAACCTACAACCAGGTCAGTCTGCAAACTTTATACAAGCAAACCTCAGTGCTTCTCACTTTTAGACCTGGAGTTAAATTTTGGTTGAATGACCATGGTTGTCTCTGTAAATTTAGTTTATAAAAGTACATTAGGCCAATACACTGCAATGTGTGAATATGTCCATAACATTTAATGAGTTTAAAAAGCAGATTATCATTAGCATACACACTTTTTCAAATATTTCTTTCCCCTATTGGTGAGAGAAAACAATTCTGATGTCCTCCGTGCCGTCTCTTAGAACTTGGAGAGACTTTTGTAACTGTGACGTTATTCTTTGACTGCAGACAAAATCAATCTGGCAGGTGAGTAGTTTGTGAAAGAGGTAACTGCGATCTGCTCTGACAACTTGCCAGGTCTGGTTGTGTCCATATTCATACATTGATGATTCCCCCTTACCCACCCCTCAATTCAGTTCACTACCTTCATTTTCTGTGCACAAACTGTTCATGTTGTATTGGTAAAAAAGAGAAAACTCTTAAAATGTCAATGAGTTGGCATGTTGCATACCCATCCGTTGCATAGTTCCCTGTTTGATCTTGAGCACCAGGAGGAGCAGAATGTAAGCAAGTAAAATAAAGTCTCATAAAATATAGCTATTTATAGTGTTTTGATCAATTTGTGTGGCTCTATAGATAGAGCACTCGTGTGCTTATATTTTTACACACTGCATGACCCCAGTCAATTTTCTGTTGCTTTTATGCTTTTCTCGGCTTTATCAGTTTCTCTGTTCTTCCAATTTTGCATGCATTTCCAGTGTCTACACACTGACATAGTAAGAGTTATATGTGTGTATACAGAGGTGGAAAGTGTATATATATCTTCTTAAGATAAGATTCTTTGAATGGTCAGAAAACTTTACCAAGACTGAAATTAGACCAATGAAAGACTTTTGTTTTCTATCGCCTATTATCACTTAAATGATCTTTTACAAACTTTTGAATTTATATGTTAAAGTATTGCTTCCTGGCTGGAGTACTCTTTCCACCTTTGTATGGTGGATTTGGTAAATTTCCACCTGTACCTGGGGAAATTATCATTGATATATATATATATATATTTTTTTTTTTTTAAGTATTGTGGTACTCAAGAGCTAGTTTGTTCCCCTCACTGGGTTTACTATTGCAGGACGCCCCTCTGTCTGACTGTACTGATACAATTGATGGCCTTGATGTGTCCGAGGGGTCCTATAGTCCTGCTAAAACAATTAGAAAGGTACTGATTGCTCCAGTCACAAATACTTCTCACCTGTACTGCACGCCACTCCCATTCATTTCCTCAGTCTTTATTATAAACTTGCATGCTGGGAACGTCGATCTGCGCCTATGTAGCACTGTAGATGGACTGAGAGTATTCTCTTGCTGTAGACTGGCTGCTTTATTTGACCAGTCTATTTGTTGTTATTGTTTGACAGTAACCATGAGGGGTGGATAAAATGTTTCAGTTTGTTGTTATGGAATATATGTGAATAAATAAAAAAAAATGCTTTTTGTTCTAAATCCTCAAATGGTATTTTAAATTACTTAAAGATTACAAAGACAAAAAATCTGTTAAATGCTGAAGTCAACAAATCAACAATTAAACAAAAGCAGCTTCAGTTTTAGGGCTAAAGCTACTTGTTTTTACAGTTGTATCAACTCCAACAAGAGTTATTTGTTATTATATGCATATATAAATATTTTTTGTCTCTGTTTCCTCTCTGTGTCCTGAAGGGGGAGTTGGTGACTGCATCCAAGGCCATCATAGAGAAGGAGTACCAGCCCAGGGTTATCATCAGCAAGCAGGGTCCCAACCCCTTCAACAAACTCACCGACCAGGAGCTAGACGAGTACCGCAGGGAGGTGGAGCTTAAACAGAAAGGTTCTGAAGGTAAGGGTTCAGAGTTTAAAAAAAATAAATAAATAATGTGTGGTTTATTTGTTTGTTTAGACACACCAATCTTGATCTTAATTTTTTGTTTACGTGAACCTTTTTTATTGAAAAAAAATTGTTTGTGAATTTTTGTGGTAAGCCTAAAAAGCTGAAGGGACAATCTGTGATGTTATCTCTCCACACACTCGCACGCTCACATTTACAGTCCAGGCAAAAGACGCTCACAAGGAGGGATCAGTCTCCAGCCAGCCTTGTCCTAGGTCGTCCCTGACCCTGAGGGGAAAGTCTGAGTCCGTGTCCCCATCTCTACAGTCGGCAACTGACTCTCCGAGTTTAGAGCGGGCTGTGCCTCCCCCCGCCACACCGGCCTCTGAGCCGGACTCTTGTGCAGACGGCTTGGGGGCGTCTGCAGATGATGTTTTTGCTGCTGCAGAGGAGGACGCGTCAGCTAATGACTCCCCCCAGAAGGAGTTCCACAGTGCCGTGCTGCGAGCCCTCAGCAGGGACCCGGTAGTGATAGATGCAGCTGAGGCAGATCAGGCCACAGGTACACAGGAAGAAGCGGAGTTCTGCTGAAAAGCTGGCCTCTCACTTCCCTTCCCCTCGCTCAGCCCTGGCCCGTCTCACTACATGTCTCTGCACTGGGGCTCTGCTGTGTTCTGTCCTTTTCCTGGGGGTTAGGAGTCTGCTGCCATTGTTTTGCAAGCACTCTCCTTATCCTCAATATCATCTCCAAAGCCCTGCTTGACATTTTTCCGTTCCCTTCCCGTTTGCTCTGATGTCTTGTGCAAAGGCATCAGAGCTAAGCAGATCATCTACCTCTTTGCGTTTTGATTGGACAAGTAGATGAAGAGTGGGTATCAGTTAATTGACTCACCATTTTAAACTCACCCCCTCTTGATCAAGCCCTCTTGTTTCAAATGTAAAAGACTGGGTGCCTGAGCTCATCCAATCAGAGCAATCTCATGTGTAGACATAAATACTGGTGCCATCTTTTGCTTCTTTCTAACCTGTCCTGGAGGGAGATGTTAGTTTCCACTCTACATTTTCTGTAAAAAGTAATAGGTGTTTGGGTTTGTTTGCCTCTTTGGGGTGTTTTTATGTCAGATATTTACTAGTATTGGAAGCTGTTTGGAAAAGCTTTGCAGTGTTCTCCTGATTAAGCCTCCCTCCCCTGATTTGGTTGTGTGTACTGGTTTCTTTTTTTCTTTGTGTTGCAATGTTGTCCATGTCAGCAATGTTTACCAGGGGTATAAAATGATATACAGTCGAGGGTTCATCTGATATTTTCCCTTTTGATAACATGAAAAATCTCTCTAAATGTTTTTTTATTTTTATTTTTTTCATTTGGATAAATACATGCACTTATTTACTGTTGCCCTTTTAGATCCAGAGCAAACAGAAGAGCCTGAGGAAGAGGCTAAAGGCACCAAACCTACGTCCACTCCCCCCAGCACCCCGATCCGAGCAGAGGAAGGTACGTTACCTGACTCTGACCTGGCAGGGCCCTGGACCTGCCTATTGCAGCATGGGTTATCTGCAGCAAAGTGACTGATTACCTTCTAGAAGTCTACAGCAGGAATGTGGAAGCGCCCTCTCATTAATCTGCCTGTCTGTCTTGGAGTCTGTTCACATTGTAGTTTTATATATTAATATGACTACAAGTGGTGTCTCATGTGTAATAACAGGCCAAAAGGGGTCCATTTTTAAATTAATTTAGAAGGAAGGAGACAGAAATGAAAGATCTAGATGATCTACAGGCTATACTGTTAAACCTTGTACAAGGAATCCATAGTTTATTTTCCTTTTTCTTTTTCCCTCTTGGTCTTTATTACTATTGGATTACACCTAAGTGAGTGATATCATCCAAGATCAATGGGACAAAAAATACAAAAATGTATTTTAATCTTATCTCTACTTAAATGCAAAAAGTTACGATATTTACGATGGGTGTAATCTAATAACTGAAATGTTGTTAAATAACATGTCTCCTGGTGTATGGTATATCTAGGGTTCCCACGCTTCTTGAAAGTACTTGTATTTTGGACACACGGATTCAAAGACTGGAAAGTACTTGAAAACAAAAATAGGCCCTTTTTTTTTTTTTTTTTTTTTTTTAATAATTCTTTTTATTTATTTTATTTTTTTATTGTTTGAATAAAATCTTAAATAAATTTGGTTTATTAGAATGGTGCAATTTCTAGAAATGTTCATACATGAGCTGCCAAAAGCAAAAGTGGAATTTACAAAAAAAAGGGATTTACAAAATAATTTTAACTTGAGTTTATTAATGAGTAACGTGGCTATTGAGCATATGTGCTTATTTTAATGTTAACAGGTTTTACTGTAATATTACTACATTTAACAAGTTTTTATCAATTTTAAATTGACATTTTTTTTAATTCAAATGCAGCATAAGAACATATGTAACATTGCAAGAAAATGTTTTACATCAGTATTTAAGAAATTGTATTGGAATATTATCAAGGCAAGGAACTTTTATTTATATAGCACAATTCATACACTGGGTAAGTCAAAGTGCTTTACAGAATTAGACAAATGACAAGATTCTAGAATAAAAATGTTAAACATTTTAAAATAAAAAAGTAAAAAACACTTTAAGTAGATGGAGCTAAAGAGGAAGGTTTAACTTCCCCTTGAACATTGATAAAGTTGAGGCTGTTCCAGATTTTTGCTGCTAAAACTTAAACGCTGCTTCATCATGTTTAGTTCTAACTCAGGGCATCAGCAGTATGAACTCTATTGACATTGTTGGATTTAAATCAATTTCTAAATGTATGAAACTTACACATTCAGAACATCATTATTCCTCTGAAACCTTTAATGTAAATGTGAAGTGTAAGTGAAATGTGCAGTACTGTAAGAGGTCTTTCAATTACACTGCATAGGCTGGGCTGTAAATGTGTTTTTAATATAAAATAAATGGTGCTTTATCAGTCCTTGAACGTCTTTAACTCTGATGTTCATAAAAGAGTGGGAACCCTGTATATCCTTTACACCTTCACCCTTCATGCTCCATCTTTTTGGGGTCCATTAAGAATGGTTCCCAACCATTCTTTAAAAATCTCCTGATGTGTTTTTTTTTCCCTCTGACATTTTGATTTCCTTTTAATTTAACTCAGTGCCTGTGGTTTGATCTGCATTAGACATTTGTTTCTACTTGTGCTTTTTCTTCTTTGTGGCTGCGATTACAATCAGGAGATGGAAATACAAAAGAGTACCTGTTGCCATAGTAAGTACGTACTGTTCCACCTGCCTCAACATCTTCCTAATAACCTGCACCTCTGTGTGGCCATCTCCCTTTTTCTGTGCATGGCATTGGTCTCCACTAACATGTATCCTGGGGTTTGTCACTTTTCTTCGATTTCTGAAACTCTTTCTTGCTCTTGATGGCAAATTACTTCAGAACCTTCTTCTCTTGTATTGTTCCTTAATTCAGTTTCTCTTTCTTCAGATTAATGTCACAGTGATGTCTATGTGATTAGGATGAAAGAGCAACAATAGATTTTAGGTGTAATATTATTGCAGTAGTCTGCCAATGTTAAAAAAACGTTTGTTTTTGTTATAATGCAAACAAAGTAGAGGAGGTTTCTGGAATAATTCTTGCAACGAGCCAAACTTTTATTTTAGCTAACCGCTCTTCTTTTTTCTGATGACTCACTCTTCAATTAACCAAGCTCTGTTGCACATACGCACCTTTTTAATGTTCAATATTGATGTATGTTTCTGTATTTTTAAAAAAGTGCAGTATTTTATATGTTGATCATTGTTTGTCTTACAGACGAGTCCTTTACCAGGTACATCAGTTCTGTGATTTAATGTGGCTTAAACTTGCTGCTCTTGGCCCTTTTGCAAAGCCTGCAGCTTGGCGTGTGTGGTGTTTAGTCTCCCTGTTTATATGTTTTTGTTTTAGACCCAAGACCTCAAACTTGAAATAGATTAGTAATGTAAATGTATTTTTTTATTTATTTTTTATATAGATTTAGAGAAAAAGCCTGTTGTAAGTGTTTGAGCCTTTTAGCTCAGTAGATATTGTTCTGCACAGTGTGGGTTTGCAGCTCAGTGTAACACACAGTGGTTTGAAATGTAGACATTGTGGGCTTACACTTAGGCACTGCTCCAACTGCTTTTTATCATTTTTTTAACTCGGTAATTTCAGTCAAACATTTGCTTATCATTAAAAACAGTTTGCTTAGACATGCTGTTCTCTTTATCTAATGATCCAACCGTACTAATGATTTATCAGAGCTTATTATACCCTTTTGATAAAAATCTTACTGAATGTTTTGGCTCTTTTATTTTTGTTTGTACACAGGGTGCATATGAACAAGGGACTTGCGCTCATTAAGTTTTCCCTGTGCAAGTAAAGGTAAAATGAGAATGCATTGTGTAAGCTTCTGTCTATTAATGTAGGGAAATTAAAACCAGTGTTAACAATTGGGTAGAGCTTGGAGCTAGGAGATTGTGCATTGGGATGGCTGTTTCATTTAAAGTGTTCGGAGTGGTGATGGACTCTTTTGGTTTCTAACATCAGGGTGTGCATTGAGCATTGCTTAAACCTCGGTGAAAACATTGGTATCTAGAATTAATAACCTCAGGAGTTGAGAAGGGAAGACTGGTGGTTGTCCTTTTCGTGCACCGCTTGACTCTTGGCTTGGATCATCTGCCCAGGTCTATTGATCAGCTGTATAACATCATTAATGTGTAATTTCTTTTATCAGAGTCCTTGCCAGACCAAACTTCTAAAGATGAGAGCGATGCAGCCACCTTGAGACAGACCCTTCCTGATCTAACCCCCGATGACCCCTCAGATGCTGCAGTGCTCCCTGCTGAAGACCCTACCCCTGCCCTTACTGCAGCAGACACAGCTGAGGGGGAGGAAGCCGCCGACGCTGGTGAACAGGAGGGCGACGAGTCCCCCAGCAAGTCCCCCTCCAAAAAGAAAAAGAAGTTCCGCACTCCCTCCTTTCTAAAGAAAAACAAGAAAAAAACTGAACCCTAGTTTTGAGAGATCAAAATGGCCGCTGCCTCTTTTTACTTTGGCTTGTCTGCTTTCATCTCACCCTTTGAACAAGCAACACTCAGTTACGCTTTTGATTTTCATGTCTCACCATTTCTTAACATGTTTTTTTTTTTTTTTTTTTTTTTCTTGTTAGCGTGTGCCAACTTTGTATACAATGTACAAAAACGTCAATACATAAAAGTTTTTGATATTTAGAGGCTTTTAGTTGAGATCTGTATCCAGTCCATCTGGCCTTTTATGCATGTTCTTTAATACAGTACAGTGGTTAATTTTTTGAGAGTTTTAACCAAATTTTTTTTTTAACCACTAGAATGTAATGGGATTGTATCAAAATATGTCTGTGTATAAAAATGAATGCAGATCAATTGTTCATTTATCTGGTGGTAACTTCGGTGAACGTTCGGTTACAACTCGCATAGTGTTTATTTGGTATTTTTATATTTAGTGGATTTCTTGCCAACAAAAAGTTAAATTTTATTTCATGAACGAATAGTTTACTCGAAGAATTCAACCACTTTAAAGCCCGTCCCATCTGGACACTTTTACTTGCCTTACCATGACAAGTATTAAAACTGTACAAACGCGCTGATACGTCCTGAAAGCCCAAGAGAGCAAAGTAGTGATTCATAGGAAGTGTTGGCAGGCAGTATGCTTCTTAATGTTCTAATGCCGGAAAATGTTTTTGGAAATGGCTGTTGGTGTGAAGAAAAGGGTAAACTTGTCTCAGCTTTTTGTGTTACATTGATCAGTGATTGGATATTTTTTGCATTTAACCTTTTATCTTTTTGTGTTTATAAAACTCACAAATATTGTCATGAATTTTTATATTTTATTTCTTCCCAGTGTTATTTTTATAACCATTAGAAAGCTTTTTTGCAGTGAGTGGACTGAGGTGGCATGTTTTTGCTGTGAGAGCACTGTAAATCTCAATCAGTCGCTGTTCGGGACTCAAACCACTTCAAATAGCTGTAGTGTATCCTAGACATGGCAACCATTTTTACAGAATATGTAAATCATTCTTGCACAGCTGCATGAATAATTGTACTTTAGATCTCCCAGAATCTACATTTAATCCACTTGCAGTATCAACATAATGTACACTGAAGAAGCAAATTTTTTTTTATTTTTAATTTTTTTTAATGTCACTAATGTCTAACCAATAATGTGATAATAAACAGGCTTTTTTAATCCATTCTATCTCTAACTCTTGAAGGACTGCATAAGTCAAAAGCTGATACTCTGAACCACTTTTGTTTTGTGTTAATAATAAAGCTATCTTTTAATTTGACGTAGTCACAAGTTTATCCCTTCTGTTTATCTCACTGCTAAGAAAGTTTGTATTCTCTGAACTTTAATGTGTCTCATCACTACACCATATATAAACATACTATGTGAACTGCTTCATTTTCATGGTTTAATCATACAAAACCATAAATAATAAAATTAAAAATGATCTTTGTGTCTTTGTTCTCATTCTGTCATGAATAAAATGAAATGCTGCTTTTGAAACGTAATCTGTTTATTTTCTGTCACAGTATTGCTCCCAGATATGAGCCCTTATCTTACAGAAAATAAAAGTAATCAAGCACTAAAACTATCTTTGAGTAATGATGCCCTGATTATTATAACGATTGTTTGTACGTTTTGGGTTTTTTAAATGTCAGAAGTCAACCATTTTGTCAAGTATGACCTTATTTCTTGTGGATCTGCTTTGAAACACTAGGGGCGCTGTGACGTTAAGCCACGGCGGAAGTTGCTCCTTTTTATTTTGCATCTTTGTTTTAACCTTTGACCCCTTCCTCCCTGCTGCTGCTTATGGCAACTAACTGAAAAAACGTGGATTGAAAGGAATAGATGTGTTTTTATTAAAATTATTGTCTGCAAAACGTTAGTGCCTCATGGTTTCTACAACACGGATTTAATAAACCACTTGTCTACTCTGCGCACAGGTAAAACCGGCTTTCTCCGGTAATATTGGCTTGTTTACAAAGCATGGCTGGGTTCATGTGCAGCTCTTCTCCTGCCATCTGAAATGTGTTGTTTGTTATTCGGACCTGAATAAAACTAAAGCACGCGATGATACTGTTCTGTGCTGCAGATGGGGAAGACACCTAAAAAGGGGGGCCTTGCCGACAAGGTCCGTAAGACCAAGACTTCTGCTGAGATCAAGAATAACCCCTTTGAGGTGAAAATTAACAGGAAGAAATTTGATGTTTTGGGGAGAAAATCCAAGCATGACGTGGGTCTCCCGGGGGTCTCACGGTCCAAAGCCATCACCAAGGTAAGTACATGCACTCCACATAATTATGTCTAATATATCTAATATCTAGAAACGCGTTATACTTTTACGAATAGTAACACCATATCTAAAAAGAGCAAAACATCAACTGCCAAAAGCGTAAAACACATTAGATATTATTTACATCTGTTACAAAAGTTGTAAAGTATTTATTCATCTTTCTACTTTTCTATTTTTTTCTCTTTATAGATTTAATAATGATTCAAACTGTTTAACATGAAAATATACCAAATACCAGATCTGCTTGTGTTTTTATACTTCAGAGGAAAGAAACCCTGTTGAAAGAGTATAGACAGAAGAACAAATCAAGCAAATTCATTGACAAACGGTTTGGAGAGTATGACACCAAGATGGCACCAGAAGACAAAATCCTGCAGAGGTTTACCATGGAGCGACAGGTCAGTCATTTTAGCTGATTTTGTGGGTTGCCTCTCAAGTTTTAGATTATTGTCTAACAACTAATTGATTGATTTTTATCCGTCTTTTAGCGTTCCCATGACAAGAAAGATATTTATAACTTAAATGGGGAAGAGGAGCTGACTCATTATGGCCAGTCTTTGGCTGAAATTGAGAAATTTATGGATACGGTTGGAAGTGATGATGAATCTGAAGAGAAGGGTCTCTTATCAGCTGAACTGACTGCCTCACACTTTGGAGGTGGAGGGGGGTTGCTCAGAAAGAAAAGTGAGCAGAATGATGAAGGCAGCCAGAGATCCAAGTCCAGGCAAGAGCTTATTGAAGAGCTCATTCAGAAGTCCAAGCAGGAAAAGGTGAGCAGCTAATCGTTTGCAGTGAAACCCTGTTAGAAATTGATGTTGAATGTGGTAATGTATTTGTAATTTCTTCTTCTTTGTGGTTGTCAGCGTGAACGCCAGATGCAGAAAGAAGAGGCACAGGAACTGACGGAGAAGTTGGACCAGGAGTGGAAGAGTATACAGGCCCTGATGGTGAAAAAAACACCCAAAGCAGAACTTGCGGACCAACCAGAGGAGAAACCCAAGGTACAGTGTCAACAGATGCACTGACTAAAAACCTTAATGTTTCAAAAGGGCCTCATGAGCAAATTTGTAATGTATTTTATAAATTTTTTTTCAGCTGGAACAGTATGACATGATGGTCCGAGAGCTTGGCTTTGAGATGAAAGCTCAGCCATCGGAGAAGCTAAAAACCCCAGAGGAGATCGCTAGAGAGGAGCGGGAGAAGCTACAGAAATTAGAGGTCGGTGTAAAATCCATAAGCTTATTAACATTTCTCTTCAAAATTTGCCTTTGAACTTGTGCAAAATGACCCCTTTGCCTTGTGGTATGTGTAGGCTGACCGGTTGAGAAGGATGATGGGAGAGAAAGGAAATGTAGATGGCCCCCAAAGTCAAACCCATATGTCTGCTGATGACCTCAATGATGGCTTCATTCTGGATAAGAACGACCAGAAGACCCTGTCTTATCAAGTAACAGACCACACAGTGTCTTCGTCTGAGCACAGTGACATATAAAGTCTTAGACGAGTGTTAGATTTCATCTTTTTGTGCAGGATGGAAAGTGGAACATCACAGAGGAGTCGGAGAATGAAGACAATGATGATGATGAGGAGGAGGACAAAGAAGATAGTGTTGAAGAGGAAGAGTCTGCTGCAGAAAATGACAATAATGATGATGAAGAGGAGAATGAGGAGGAAGGCAGCAGTGAAGAAGAAGAAGAAGATGGTCACTCAGATTTGGAGTCTGAGGAAAGTGAAGCAGATGATGAAGCCCCAGAGGAAGAGGCTAAAACAAAGAAGATTATGAGCAAAGAGGAGTTGGAGGCCGAGCAGGAAGCCGCTAAAGCTGAGCTCCCATACACATTTGCTGGTAACCGTACAATATTCGGGTAGTTTGAGACTTAATTTCTAGTGGTACACAAAATTCATGTGTTTTTGTTTTTAATTCTTTACAGCTCCAGAGAACTACAATGACCTAAAAGAGTTGCTTCATGGTCACACCCCCGAAAACAAGCGCCTCATTGTAGCTAGAACTCAAAAATGTAACCATCCCAGTATAGCTGTAGGAAACAAGCTAAAGCTGCAGGTACAGGACATTTTACTTTAGTGGTTATCAGTTGTTGTATTTTTTTATCTAATATGCTGTTTGGGATTCCACAGAAACTCTTTGGCTTTTTAATAGAGTACATTGGAGACCTGGCCACAAATAGTCCCCCTGAAATAACCACTATTGATAAGCTTATACCGTAAGTACCCGTAAGTTTTTAGTCATTGAAATTGAATGTATTTCTTCATCTTTTTTGTTTTCCCTTTGTGCAGTGAGCTGTATGCTCTGTGCCAAATGTTTCCTGAAGCAGCCTGTAAGGCCATGCAAAGCATCTTTGGAGACGCAGCTCATGACATGGAGGAGATGCTTGAAGTCAAAGGCCATGTTACTTTCCCCTCACTTGACATGGTATGAAGCAATTAGATTAGAAAACATTTTTGTTATATGTCCTGCTCAGCGTCAACCATTTAACACAAGCCTATGGCGCGAGTAAACCTCTCATAACAATGGCTTGTTTGTGAAGTTTCTCAGTCTAGTCCAGATGTCTTTGCTTTAACCTTTTCTTCAATGGCTTGTTTGCTTTTAGCTCATCTGCCTAAAGGTGACAGCACAGTTGTTCCCGACCTCAGATTTCAGACATCCTGTCACTACTCCAGCGCTGCTCTACATCAGCCAGACTTTAACCAAGGTACACACAGCTTCAGTGCCTGTCTATCTTTTCTCATTCGGGCGATGAGGGCTCCACTTTTTATTTTGATGGAAATTAAAGTACGGTATTTGTCTTTGTTTATCTCAGTGCCCAGTGAGAACCCTTCAGGATGTGACCGTTGGTTTAGTGCTGTGCTGTCTGGCAGCGGAGTACATCTCTTTCTCAAAGCGCCTCCTGCCTGAACTTGTCAACTTCCTGCTTGGAACTCTAGATCTAGCCGTCCATGAAAGAAAATCTCTCGGTGGGCACACACTTTTAAATTTAAAACACATTAACAGAACGATAGAAGTAATAAGATGCACAATTTAGATATAAACCTAGAATAAAACTGAAATCTTTTTACAGGATACACTGTTGTACCACCTTTTAAACCTTCGGGAAAGTACAGTCATCTGCTGGTGTTATCAGACCCTGAGTCCTGCACAGGTTGGAGCAAGAAAACCATACCTCTTTCAGCAGCTCAGCATCTGGAACTCAATAGTGAACTTGACAAAGATCACCACAGGTACATTTTTCCCAGAGAATATTTGATAGTAGATCAAAACAGCTTTACGTAGTGTCAAAAATTGTCATTTCAAACAAAAAATGTAACCTACCCAAGTATTTTTGGAATTTAGCATATTTCATTATAACCTATCCCCAGGACGAGCACTTTGTTCAGTTGATTTAATAACGCGTTGGCCTTTTTTGGCGAGAGCTATTGTTGTTGAAATGTAAGAAAGGCTTTGTTCCAGCATCCTCAAATGAACCCAAATCTAAAAATTCAGAGCAAAGCCGCCTGACAACAAAAACTATTATTAGAAAAATTGATAACCTTTTGTAGAAGTAAATGCAAAATGGACCACTCTATTTGTGCTGTTTTTATAAACGGTGAATGCAAACACACATTAATGCACTGTAGACTGACCTAAAACAATCACTTGGATATTGTATTTCACAAATTTATTGTAAGAACAACCAGCAGATAAGCATTTGAAATGAGTAAAACCATAAGATGAGCCATAAGCCTGTGTTTACCTGTCCAGGCCGTGTGGCTCAGCAGTGATGGAAGTGCTTGGGTGATTGTGATGCGTCGCCTGCGTACTTTCACACAGCAGCTGGTGTGTGGGCACAAAGCAAACACAACTCACTCCAAACAAGTCTCGGTGAATCAGTGGACGGTTTGCATGTGCATACATTTTTATTTGTGCTTAACTTAATTTAAGACTGTGCCACTAAACAGCTCACTTCCAGGGCAGGGCCTCTGTGTGAAGTTTGCATGTTCTCCCTGTGCAGGTTTCCCCTACCTACCAGGAGAAATAAATCCAAATTTATACAAGGTGCACTGAAGGTACTCAGAAGGTGTACGTTTAAGCTTAAACGTGTTGTTTTTAAAACAATGTGGTGTGTGAATTGAATAACTTTTACTACTCACCAGCTTTTACTATCGATATCAATTAAAGCTTCCTTTAGTCTTCAACACATACTTAAGTTGAGTTAATCACACTGAGGCCTGATCCGACCCAGGCGTTCTTGACACAACGCAGCACTTCATGTGACTTGCACCTGGGTGTCCAGTCACTCTCTAATTTGTGAATTCCCTTCATGCAGCTTTGTGAAAGATCCTTGTAGCTGTGGTCATTATTAGTTTGTGGTCGCTGAGGGCAACAGGAAGGCACCGGGCAGAGTGTATGACAGCACCATGTGAGAAAGGACACCACTAAAAGCTGACTAAGCACAAACCTGTGGGTCATGGTTAGGGACCTGCACGTTGTCATCTGCAATATCTGTTTCAGTCAGAATAGTTTTATATTCCTATTGTAAAGTCAACGTTGAAGAATCCTTGCAGCAGTTTCCTTTTTATGAGATTCTTTTCAGTACACATATTTAACTTTGATGACCTTTCTATACAGATTCAATTCTTGTATAAAGCAGGCAAAAAATCATTAGCAAGCCAATATTCAGTGACATTTTGCTGCAGATTGATGTGTCTGTCGACCTGCTTGGACCTGGTGAAGAGGTGCTCTCTGCTCTACAAAGACCTGCCGTCCTTCACACACATCTTTAAACCTATCAGAACACTGCTTTCCAATCATCTCCCCTCTCAAACGCTGCCAGATCCCTTACAGGTTTGTATCAATGGCCTAAATGCACAATAAACTTTCTTTAAGCAGTGGTTATATTATCTAATTTTGTTGTTTTTTGCAGCGACTTCACAGTGAGATCCTGGAAGCTATTGGTAGTGCCACAGTGACTCGCACACCTTTAATATTTGAAAAGAAAAAGCCTATTCCTCTGAAGCTGCTCACACCAAAGATAGTTGAAGTGTAAGTGGTAATTAAGGAAGTGATATTTTTACTGTGTTTTTGGGTATTGTACCCTCAACCATTTTGTTTTTCAAATATGTCAGACTGGACTATGGGAAGAAGCGAGGCAGCACCAAAGAAGAGAGAGACAAGGAGCGGCTCAAACACAAGTACAAGAAAGAGTTCAAGGGTGCTTTGAGGGAGATCAGAAAGGACTCTCGCTTCCTGGCCCGAGAGAAGCTCAATGACATCATGCGCAAGTGAGTGTTACCCATCTGACATTTAGTCAAGTCATTTATAACCTCATCTAGTTGTATTGATTGTGTCTTCTCCCAGCAGCCACTCATGTGTTTCATGTCATATGTTTCAGGGACTCGGAGAGGAAGACGAAGGTGAAGGAGTTGTTAGGCAGCCTGGCCACACAGGAGGGAGAGTGGAAGGCCCTGAAGAGGAGGAAGAGGAAGTGAAAATTACTATTTTTATTTGTATTGTATACATTTATCATCTTTGAAGCAGATATGACCCACTGTATTATATTTTGCTGAATTTCAAGGACTTATAAAATGTTAACAATGTCAATCTAACTTGGATGACTTGTTTATTTTTAATACATTTTTTAACAACCAATAATTTAGGGAAACAACACTGACAAATATGAAATGTCCTCTTTGTGACTCGTTTATAGTTAATAATCCAATAAATGTAGTTAGTGTTAGTAAGTGAGCGCCGCTCTTGTTTAAAAGAGTAGCTTATTTATTTATGGTTATGATGTCTCATTGTTATAGCTGCTAGTTCTTTCAGTCATCTAAAATATTTTCTTTCACAGATATGTGGAAGAGAGCCATTTCTTTTAGAATAAAGCCACAAGTATACTCAGTACATCATCAAGGACATGTTTATTATTTAGTACAAACTTAAATTAGGCTATAAAAATCAGTGTTAAACCACATTTTTTATCTAAAACCTTATTTGTGACTAAGCTTTGCATCTGTTGTGCCTGAGATGAATGTTATCATCACACATGGCGATACGGTTGGTGTTTCAGGAGATTTGCCGTGTGTCCTACTTTCTGAAGGTAGAAGGGAGATGATATGGGAACAGAGGAAGGATCACAGCACTTTTAAAACACTTTTCATTACCCGTAGGTCAGTTGTGAAAGCTCATATCCTAGTTATTTGCGGAATCTCTACAAAATAATTTTAGTTAGTCATCTGACACACATGCAATTGACCACGCTTAAACGGTTTTACTGTTACATATTTTATTCAACACTTAAATCTAAACAGTTATCCATGTTGTCCACACTGCAGTTGAGCTGGATAAGTTTACATGCTCAGAGTTTCCAAATGGCCACTCCACCATGAGATAGTCTTGTTTAGCAGCAATATCTGCTGAAATACAATACAAGTACACAAGTAGCTTAGCACTTTATATTCCACAAAAACAATGACAGTACACAGATAAAAATAGATTATCATTAAGCTTTGAAACAGATTAATAGTATATTTATATTGAGACACTTAGGTGTTTCGTGGGGGATATTTCCATATTTGAGTTATTGAGAAAGCCACACGTGACAGACTTTCACACACAAAGACCAGGTGGCGTCCTCAGTGGGAGGGAGGCACTGGAAACGGCAGCTGGTTGCAGACGATGCACACGCCCGAGGTTCTGCTCAGGACTAATGTGCAAAAGGCACAGACAAAAACACACTCCCCGAGCCTTTCATGCTCTAAGACATTTATACATGACAGACACGTAACAGCGCACAGACATCATCAAGGACCAAAACGAGGCACAACTGGACTTGGCAGAGCGACATGGAATGTTTCGGTCACCGATCTTTGGGATCGTTTTAATAGTCAGTGTCCTCCTAAAAAGACAAAAAAAAAGGTGAATTTACTGTCTTCCTCTATGAATGAAACATAAATACACTAGTCCTGCTGTCAGATAACACATGGGAGAAATATGTCCTATTGTTAAATTTAAATCTCTGAATGACTGTAGGTCTCTTACCTCAATAGCATCAGGAGTGTCTGTATCAACAGGTGATTCTGCCACGTTTTGTAATGCTGCAGCATCTTCAGTCTCCTGAGAGGCAGGAAAGTACAATTAGGTTCTCACACAAAACATTCTTTATTGTCTAGTAATACAATTTGCATGGTGTGAGAATCTTCTCTTTATTGAGATGTTTTGTGTATTATAAATGAATATGGCATATATAGTGTACTGAAAACTTTTATTCTCTTCTTTTTATTTATCTATCACCAGCCGCTGTCAGCTGTTTGTCAGGCAGCTATTGGGTATCATCCAATTTAATAATGTCATTATGTTGATGAGACACAAATACATATAACTCAGC
Organism: Neodontobutis hainanensis; assembly: GCA_024349245.1. Lineage (NCBI taxonomy): Eukaryota > Metazoa > Chordata > Actinopteri > Gobiiformes > Odontobutidae > Neodontobutis > Neodontobutis hainanensis. Next base: position 1,034,285 of record JALDNG010000041.1, read on the forward strand.
GCTTTGAGTGACACACTCAAAAACATTTAAACCCTCTCAACAGCCTCAAACATGTATGACTAAAATGACTATAGACTAAAATGATCCATAGATTTATAAAGTATACATTAGTGGGCATTTTGAGTGAGAGATCCCTGAAGGGTCCTTGATTATGCGTCGTTGTAGTGACCTTTATTAGACTGAGGCGGTCAGCGTGCACCAAAGTGTGTGATTATGTGACGTGTCCTCCCATGACATAACCACAGCACAGTTATTACACCTTGTCCTCCTGCTGCTGCATTTAACGCCACCCATCAAGCCTCCATCTGCTCCCCCAGCACGGCCAGAAACATGTCCACACACTTCGGCTGCCCAAAAGTTGTACAACTATTTCTAAACAAAACCATATTCAACACAATAACCTTCATAGAACAAACTATACCTCTGGACAATGACAGCAATTTTTAAGCTGAAATTACTTCCTGGTGGACGAGAAATTGCAAGTCACTGAGAAGGTCTCAGAAATAAGCGCTTTTTTCATCTTCAGTCAGGCTTTAGCAGCTTCTACCTTTTCTACCTGTAACTGCTCAGGATGACTCAGAGCAACTGATAAATGAGGGAAACAGCAAGATGAGGGGATTAATCTAATCTAATGGCAACGTCAGCATCCCGACACCAACTGTGTGTGTGTGTGTGTGTGTGATTGTGTGTGTGTGTGTGTGTGTGTGTGTGTGATTGTGTGTGTGTGTGTGTGTGTGTGTGTGTGTGTGTGTGTGTGTGTGTGTGTGTGTGTGTGTGCGTGCATTCGCCTCTTTTAACCTGGCATCAATTTTTCAGATCAAATCAATATTAATGACGTTTAATGGCTATGCAACCTGAGGATGAGAGTTGAATGAGGACGATCTGCTGCTGTCTTAGTGTCAATCCACATGGGGAATTCTTCTATTTTTATTTCTGTCAGCCTGTTCGTTTGTTAAATATCTCAGTTTGTTTAGTCCGTGTCCATCTGTTTGCCTGTTTGGTCTGCCATTTTGGCTCCTCATAAAAAGGCAGATCACATTCCAGGTGTAGTTTTGTCAGTGTTTATCCCTTAGGGAGGGGGGAATGTGATTAGCTATCATGAGTTTAAAAACACAACGGCTAAGAAAAAAAGAATGCCAACAAGAAGGATAAACGGATATTGAGAAAATACTCAATATTTTTTAACCATTGTAGCAATTGCATGGACATTTTTATCTACAGAGAATCCTAAAGCAGGAAGAAAAGGCTCACGGATGGGGATCATCAAAAAAAAAAAAAAAAAAAAAAACAATTGTCGAGTATTGTTTGGTAGAGAATCGCATTTGTGCAATGGAATTTAGCCAGTTACAGCAGATTAAAAACAGTGTGTCTCAAGGGTTGTAAAAGATTCCCCTTTGCTTCGTCGCTAATTAAGATACAGGAAACTGGGCATCATACAAACATTCATTTTGTCGCCTTGAGAAATATTGGATTGACTTGTCATTTCTTGCGAAATGACGAAAATGGAGAGCCAGTATAGGGAAATTACTTTACAATGTATTTAATTATAATTGTCTGAAAGAAATATGTTAACATGCTAACAGTATGTTGGTTATTACAATTTATTATAAATAATTACTGTTAAAGATCACAATATTAACAGAACCATAGCAATCTGTATTTCAATAGAATTAAATCAGATCATTTCTAGCCTCATGCTTAAATGTGGCCGTTTAAAGACAGAGACGTGTCGAGATATTTTTCAGTGTAAAAACATTGTTCGGATTTAGGCTGACAGGAGTAGGTTGTTTTAATTAAATTAAGTGTGAACAGCCTCTTGAATCTGGAGTTTATTCAAGATAATAAGATGTGTAAAATGTCTTGGATGCCCTGGTAATGTCAACACAAGAACAAATATAGAAGATGCAACCTGAGTGTCTCCAGCAGAAACACAGGGAAAAACAAAAAGACACAACAAAAAGATCTAAAACAAAACAACCCACTGAAAAAGAAGAAAGGAATCATTTTTCTTCTTTGATAGCACTAAATCATTCGCCACGGTTAACCGCCTCGTGTTCTCGACACCGCTTCCTCCTTTAGACAAGCAAAGGCCAGTCTGACTGATGAACAATATGAAAAAGCCGACTATATGTAACAGCTTTCATTTCAGAGACAAAGAAGGAAGCAGCACAGAAATAAAAAGCTCAGGAGACATTTGGACACAGCCAGGGCTTGTGACTGGCGGCGGCTGGTATTTAGGACATGTTTAACTGGGAGAGTAGATTTTACAAAACTATGTGCATTAGACAATTTGAGGAACACTAGTATATAGTGCACAATAGAAAAATAAAAATAAAAAATATCTTTGATGCTTTATTGAAGAGAGCTATTGCTAATTTATTGTTATCATAATACAAACATGCCAATTACAATACCGCAAAGACAGCTTGAACTACTATAATGTTCAAATGCTAGACTTTAAACTTTGTATCAATTTGGCTTTAAATTGATTTAATTGGAAAAGTGTTTTTTCTTTCCCTACTGTCCATCTACGAAGGATCAGTGGATCCTTCACATGTCTTATTCACTGAGTATGAATGTATATTTAATTTAATATCAAATAAAAAAGTTCAAAAACTTTTACTAAACTTATAAGGAAGTTTGGTACCATCCTAAAAAGGAAAAAAATCACTCTCACGTACCTTCTTTGGATCCATTCCACATTGGTGGAATGATCTACCTGCTATCAGCAGATTCTGTAGCCATCTTTAATAAAACACCTGAAAACACATCTTTTCCGTCTGACACCTGACTGACAAACACTGAATTGTACTTCCTTTCTATCTATTCCTCTTCTTCCTCAAAAGAAAAAAAAATCTCTCCAATCCTTAGCTTTGTCTGCTGTGCTGAGTTTTAACTGACTAGTTTTTGGTGCACTTATGCTTTTTGTTACCTTGTGTTGTTAAAATTGCTTCTATTGTTTTCCTCACCTGTCACTTAGGATAAAAGTGTCTGCTAAATGACTAAATGTAAATGTAAATAAAATGTACACTCACCTGAAGGCTTATTATGAACACCGTACTAATACTGTGTTTGACCCTTTCGCCTTCAGAACTGCCTTTGATTAAACAAGGTGCTGAAAGCAATCTTTAAAAATGTTGGCCCATGTTGATAGAATAGTATCTTGCAGTTGATGGAGATTTGTGGGATGCACATCCAGTGCACGAAGCTCCCGTTCCACCACATCCCAAAGATGATCTATTGGGTTGAGATCTGGTGACTGTGGGGGCCATTTTAGTTCAGTGACTCATTGTCATGTTCAAGAAACCAGTTTGAAATGACTGGAGCTTTGTGACATGGTGCATTATCCTGATGAAGTAGCCATCAGAGGATGGGTACATGGTGGTCATAAAGGGATGGACATGGTCAGAAACAATGCTCAGGTAGGCCATGGCATTTAAACGATGCCCAATTGGCACCTAAGTGTGCCAAGAAAACATCCCCCACACCATTACACCACCCCCACCAGCCAGCACAGTGGTAACAAGGCATGATGGATCCATGTTCTCAATCTGTTTACACCAAATTCTGACTCTACCATCTGAAATCGAAACCCATAAGACCAGGCAACATTTTTTCAGTCTTCAACTGTTCAATTTTGGTGAGTTCGTGCAAATTTAGCCTCTTTTTCCTATTTGTAGTGGAGATGAGTGGAACCTGGTGGGGTCTTCTGCTGTTGTAGCCCATCTGCCTCAAGGTTGTGCGTGTTGTGGCTTCACAAATGCTTTGCTGCATACCTCGGTTGTAACGAGTAGTTATTTCAGTCAAAGTAGCTCTTCTGTCAGCTTGAATCAGTCGGCCCATTCTCCTCTGCCCTCTAGCATCAACAGGCATTTTGCCCACAGGACTGCTGCATACTGGATGTTTTTCCCTTTTCACACCATTCTTTGTAAACCTTAGAAATGGTTGTGCGTGAAAATCCCAGTAACTGAGCAGATTGTGAAATACTCAGACCGGCCCGTCTGGCACCAACAACCATGCCACGCTCAAAATTGCTTAAATCACCTTTCTTTCCCATTCTGACGTTCAGTTTGGAGTTCAGGAGATTGTCTTGACCAGGACCACACCCCTAAATGCACTGAAGCGACCATGTGATTGGTTGATTAGATTCTTGCAATAATGAGAAATTGAACAGGTGTTCCTAATAATCCTTTAGGTGAGGGTATATCAGCACTGTTAACTGTGTCTATCTTACTTGTTTGGCTGGATCCTTCTTGACCAATCCGGTGGCAGCAGCAATATTGCCGGCCCCCTCCACAGTTTTGTGGGCCACAGCTGTAACCCCGGTAACCATCGCTCCACCCACATGAGACACTCCAGACACTGTTTTACCCGCGACTAAAGGACACAAGAAGAAGAGGAGGATAGAAGAAGGGATATGAAACTGAGGAGGGAGTATTGAGCCACAATACCTGGGAGATTAAACACTGTGTATCTCACAATATCTGGTTTACAGCAGTTAAGAGAAAATATCATTTGAAAAAGTCTCCCTATTGGGTCTTTGCTTCAGGTGTCAGTGCTAAGAAATAAACCCAGCAGCAAAAAAGCAAACAAAATATTTTAATATCCAAGTGGTATTTCTGATTATTACCTGAATAAGTCAAGAAAAACATTTGGTGAATCTATAATCTGAATGTTAAAATGTGCCTTATTGTCATTGGCAAGTGTGTTTAACGTGTGGAATCTATCACCAGCATAACTTCAACATGCTTTTTACATGAAACGCCCTTCACAGTGTCATTTAACCAACCTCACAAAGAGCTGTGCCTTTTAGTGTTGAAATAACACACTAATACTGTTTAACAAACAAATGTATTTGCTTATTGTTTATTTCTTGTGGCATTTACAAAAGCTTTTTGAGACTGAATCACAAGAACGAGAGTCTTTTCTCTTCTGATGAAGGAAGGCCGTTTAAGAATAATGCATGTTTGGCAAAATGTACTGCTGGGCTGTTTGACTTTACAATCAACCATGAGAACTGAATCTCCTATTTCTTATGTTACATTTTAATTACAGAGTACTGGTCAAACATTTCCTGACTCCTGAAGGCGTTTAATTGAGTTCAGAATTAGTAAATGAGAAGGTCATAGCCTACGGTTCACATTAACACATTATCAAACTACTGAGACCTAAAGTCAGATGTCACTCTGGAAAGGAACCACTATCGACAGGTTTTTCTTTGACTTGCCTAACTTGCTTGACTTTTATTTAAGCCACATCAATAGCACATTAACTTCCCTGTATCGTCCCTGTCTCTATGGGATCCTGCTTGTGTATGAGAAATGGCTTGATGCTGCCTGCTGGGAGTTACAGCGGTTGCACTAAACCAGAGTAATACGATACCGAAGAGAAATGCTTCTCCCGGACTGTTACACCTAAATCTTTGTCAATAAACATTTACTTACTGTTTTTTCACCCTCAGTTTGTACTATAGGGATATTTAGCTAGCAATTTTTCAGTCTCTGTGAAAATAGATAACCTCTCAGCATGTGCAGAAGATGTGCACAGATCCTATATTTGAAAAAATCGCTGTCTTGGTGAATAATAGGCTACTATGATGGCGAGACTGGGATCTACTACAATAGATCTTTCACACTGTGGTTCCAAAATGCATCATCCATGAAGCAACGTGACATTAAACAAATATTTCATGTTTTACCTGTTGTGACTCCATCCATTGTCTTTGTGCCTAAAACACAATGCAAATCATAATCAGTCAATTTTAACACAATCCCCCCCCCACCACACACACACACACACACACACACACACACCACACACACACACCACACACACACACGCACGCACACACACACACACACACACACACACACACACACACACACCACACACACACACACACACACGCACGCACACACACACACACACACACACACACACACACACACCACCACCACACACACACCAACACCACACACACACACACACACACACACACACACACACACACACACACACACACACACACACACACACCACACACACTTCCTGTCTCCTGCTGTAAGAGGTGCCCTGGCATCGACAATGACACCCACCTACAAACATAACCCCATCTTTCGTCATCCCAGCCGCTCCAGTCACTCCCTGCTTGGTTTTCTCCGCCGCTGCCACGACTCCATCCTTGGCTTTGGAGAAACCCTTCATTAACGCGTCCATTGCTGCTTGATTGGCTCCAAAATTACACACACGCCGAAACACGCAGCTGTGGAGAAACGTTACAATAAAAGCACTCGTACGCATATAATTAGTTTAAACAAAACCATCGTGAATTATTCTCAAATGTGTGTGTTGCACTTGATATCCGCTCTTTCCCGACCACTAAAATCCCACCTGTAGGAATAGCATCCAAAGTCGGGGACTTTGTTAGCTAGCGTGGGGAAAGGGAAAAAAAACACCTGCCTACATAAATTGCAACTAAGACATCACAGTTTTAATTGAGCGGGAAATACAGAGAGTAAAGGGTCAAGGGATGTACGCACCTGTTTGCTTCAACTCTGAGGAGAAATTTCCGGAATGACGCGAACACGACAGGCGAAAAAAAAAGAGCCGCGAAACCTGTTTATTGTCTCAAACTATTCCACTCATCCACAGAGTGCCCTCCAAACCGCCAGCAGGACAGACGAGGAGACAGAAAGACGGGCAGACAGGTTGGACAGACGCCTCCTGAAGGACGGGAAGCGGGGAAGAAGAAAGAGGAGCGATGGAAGAGCGTGATGCTGCTGCTCCCGTCCGTTTCTAACACACACTGTCTGTCATATGCTGTGGTGCGTTTAAGGGACAACGCAATTAGTTGCAAACCTCAAAATGTCTAACCTCGTTAACAATATGAGGACGTGCCACACACTTGGTATTTACAAGTGGCTTTGAAGTCCTCAAATGTAGGCTAAGGGAATAAATCACACACGTACAGCTGTTATAGATTACGTAGTTGTTCTTTCTGCGTGGGTTTTGTCTGCCCACGGCATGTACGTGCAGTCTCAGAGTCTCAGTGTAACTACCAATTAAAGACAGTAGTCTAGATAAATTCAGAATAACACCAGAGTCTCGCTTATGTGCTCCACTTGTGTAAAATGTTAACTGTAGCTGCACAGCTTGGGCTTAAATGGGATTCATCTAGAGCCATGGGTGTTTTTTTGTTATATTTTTACCTATACTTTTGAATGAATTTCTTTACCACCTTCAGTAAAAGTCCATTTGTAATTCCCTTTTAAGAGTTGTTACAATTGCATTTAGTTTTATTTTAAATAGCTTCATTTATTTGTTTGGCTTTTAATCCTTTCCATTGTTGATCCCTTGACTACATCCTTGTTAATTTGCTATTAACTACCTTAATACAAAAACACTAAACACTGATACTGTTACTGATAATGAAGGAATATAGTCATTCTGTGCAGTATTTATTGATGAGACACCCATGAATGATTAAGGTCAGCCTTGGAGGAAATGTGATAATGTGTCAGGACGCTGTAGTTCTCCAGGGACAGGCCGTTCCATTTCTGCTTCTACTCTTTTATTGGTCATGAAATAGCAAGATATGTTAACATCCCAGCATCACTGCGGTGACCTTGTAAATGTTCTCCATCACTTTACTTTGGCAAAAGCCAGTTTAAGACCTGATAAAAGTCCTGTTAAAAGATTGGCTAGCCTGTATCGATATAAGACATGACTATGATGTTAACATGACGAAAACTAGAATGTCTCACGGGCCTCGGAGCTGCATAAATCCACAGATGGCTCCATCCCTACTACTGTAAGTCCTATTCAGGGAGAGAACTGTTGCTATGTTTTCCACTTCCACATCCACTATCACTCACCATCTTGTAATATGTGGCTTGTAGAGCTTGTCTTTCAGTTGCTGAGACACCATTAAATCTCCAGGGTACAAACTCCAAATGATCTTTTTCAGAGGCTGCATTCTCAAATGTATTTCAAAAGAATGGACTTCATGTTATGGGACAGTGGTATAGTAGTTAATTCATTAGGATTTTATTGAAGAAAACATCAATCTTTTTAAAAATTATTATTTGAGTCACCTGAGTATCTTTCCCACATGATGGAGAATCATCTGGTCTTATGTTGACCCTATCTGTCTCTATGACAGCGCTGTTGTCAGTCAGATGCTATAGACCAGCACCATTATGGCCTGTGTCATTTATCATGAGCTCCAGGGGACAAGTGGCCTCATTACAGTGAGCTGTGAGCCCAGAAGCACCAGGACACACAGCCCACAGCCTCAATTAGATCACCTGATGAATCTCTAATGACACATCCATTCTCTTTAGAACAAGATTACACAACAAGACTGTGAATGTTGTGTGTCATTGTTGTCTCTTTGCCAGAAATATAATCATTAGTCAGAATACTCAGAAATCATTCTTGTTTTTAAGCTAATGTTGTAGCTATAAGCAATTCAGGATCACAGCTGATTGTCTAAATTGTGTTGTAAATAAGCTTCAGTATTAAAAGTCTGTTACCTTGTCATAAAAAAAAAAACATTCAAATTTATTCAAGCCTTTTGTATTGAATTTTTCACACCCACAGGGAGAGTAGCGGCAGGAGACTGAAGTGATAATTCATCTGACTGTCAAGACGACTGGACTCCTACAGATTGTTACACTGGGCTCATTTCTGCAACAAACCCCATAAATCATTTTAATGATTTAGTGCATGAAAGCCATTTTGCAAAGGGACTGTGATCAACTGGAGCATTTTGAGGAGGCATCTTGGGAATGTGTGACATATGGATACAACCTGTAAATGAGGAATCAACAACTTCATGCTGTAACTTTTAGACAAAATAAACTTCTCTTAAAGGGCTTAACATTCTGACCATAAACAATTCACTTCATCTTCCTCAATCATGTCCACTTTCTCCCACAGTATAACTATCCTCGGTGATTCATTCTTGAATCAGATCCCATGAGTCACTGATGATTAATCTCACACGTTTTGGAAAAAATACTGGATATAACCTGCCTTACTGAAAGCTTTGGACGTGTTTGTGCAGATGTCACAGTGATTATAGAATTGATTGCATTCAGAAGTCTAAAACAAACTTGTTAGGACCTTACATTGTGTCCGTTGGGAGAGAAAGTCAGTGTAATCACCAGTAATCTGTTTTTTTCCTTTTTTTTCCTTGTGGGATTGTATGCCCTTTTGTATATATGCGTGGGATATACAGTTGTGCTCATATGTTTTTATACCCTGGTTTATTTTAACAACAAAAAACAAAACAATTTTTTCACTCATAGTTAGTGGTTGGGTGACGCTATTAATTGTCAAATTAATTGTGTTTACTCTTTGAAAATCATAAAAACTACCCAAAATGACCCAGATAAAAAGTTTACATACCCCAGTTCTTAATACCGTGTATGAGTGGCTCAGTGATAGTGAGGTCAGGTCCAGAACCTTCACTTTATGCTGTGTGAGGGGTCTGGAAAATTTAAATAAAAGAAATGTGTTTAAGTAAAGTCCCATTTATTCCACAGCTACAGTCTCTTAAACAATATGGAAATAAATATAGGAAATTTAGTTTTCTGTATTTTTTTCCTTTGTTCAAATGAGGATGATGTTTGAGTGTTTAACTTTCACCAAACACTGCTCACAGACAAAAGGAAAATGGTACAAAATCAAAAGACGCCTAAAAATAAGACTCAGGACCTGGTTGTCCTACATATTATTCCTTTAATACTCCTTCATAAACGTCTGAGGATATTTGACATGCAAAAACCACCATATTGTTGTTGCCAATAACTAAACTGTTACTTTTTAATTTGCAGATTTATCTTCAAACATATCCAAAATCAAAATACAAAGATTTGTTTGCTGTGTTTTCCCCTTGTGGGGTATTATTTTAAATAAAATGCTTTTGATTGATTGACACAACTTAAGGCAGACTTCATCTCCAAACCCTCCTTTCACAGCTTTTCTCTTTTTAATCACCCAGATTAACAGATTAACATGTGTTGGGTTTAAATGAACACGAATGGCATGAGCTACTTAGTCACATTGTTCGCAAGTTTAAATGAGGTAAAATATGAGACAAATGACTCAAGTGCCTAATTTACGACAGAATAAAGTGGTTAATAGACTTTTGAGACCAGACGAGGTCCGGAACCTGTTGAAGACCTAGGTCCCAGGGTATACAAGGTCAGCACTAACTACATGCAGCAGGTACATAAGTTAAATACTGGTGCATTGGTCTGTTTTCTTGAAGTTTGTAGTGCCATCTATTGTATGATGTTCGCTATAGCATATGAACCCACTGACCTTCATGAGAGAGATATTAAAATCCATTGATCAGAAACTGCTCTGAAGCATTTGAGTTGTCTCATAAATGTCATAGAGGATGTTGAAAAGTTATTTGGAGAGTAAAACAAAGGTTGGGTTATGTTGATAATTTTGTAATTTTATTCAGATTCATATTCATATCAGAACACTTTTTTTTTTTATTCCCGAGGGGCAATTTTGTTTGCAGTAACACGTCGCAGAATAAAATTTTATTGTCAACTGACTTATTTTTAAGAGAAAGTACAATTTGTATGGTACAGTAGACAAAATGTTTTTGTGCCTATGTGTTTTTTTTAATTTTTATTATTGACATTATTAAACGATAATGCTACAGAAGAGGATTAGAAAAGGGAAAATTAAGTATAA
>JALDNG010000041.1:1050000-1062500 GCA_024349245.1 Neodontobutis hainanensis
ACAATTGAAACCAAATGAAACTTTTAACCCGTAAACATGTTAGGCCTGGAAACGCACACATGTAGACATTTTCCTGTTGAACTGAAAAGAAGGCTTCTGTAGATCCTTGCCATGGGTCTGTGGTTTCCAAGACAAATCTTTGGCATGGGGAGAGATATTGTCACTTTGGCCTTCTGCTCCAGAGCATCAGTCACAGCTTCATAACAACATCCTTAACTTCTCAGCAACAACAGTGAAAACAGAACCTCGCAATCTGCATGATGAAAAACTGAAAAAAAAAAGCAATTTCACAAAGGTAATCTTTTATTTTGTGCATTCTATCCACAACAAAGCTTTAATTCTAAACTATTACCATAAAGTTGTTACAGTATGTGCAACATCTGCCTCGGGTGTCTATTATTGCATTTACGTCAAAGCGTCCGGTGCTGTAGCCACTGACACCATATGATATCATATAGTCCAGTGTGTGTTTGTGTGCAGTGTTGGTGTTGGAGAGGATCCAGGCATGCAGATGGCCCTAGTTTATGTTTGCACTGAGCGGCTGCAAGCCTCACACCTCCCTAGTGACCATGACAAACCATGTACGCATGAACACACCAGGCTGTGGCGTTTTAAAATCGTTTACTGAGAAAACTCTCATATCTCAGAAGAGTTAAAGGACTGTGGTTTAGTAAAATATTCCAGTACTGCAAAACAAATCCAACAGCTAAAGATTTATTTTCCTGACATTGCAAGCAACACAAATCTTTTTCTCTTATTTTTATTGTCAATGTATTTTCTGATAGTTGCTATATTTATATTAAAACATCTTAGATGATATTGTTTGGGGAGGGGCACGCAGAAACTGTGACGTTTTTCAGGTGTGTCCATGTCTATTTATAAAGCTGGTTCTGTTTCCATCAACAGTAGTAACAGGTAGACGTGCCTACTTTCACCTGTGCACACTCCCTGGCTGCCAGCCACTATAGCAACAACAGCAACAACACCCAGGAAGCCTTTGGACTTCCTGGGAGATCCTCTGGTATGCAGCTCAAGTCTGGGCCAATGTTTGTCGACTCAGGAATGTTGCCTGGGCGACGGAGGCTGTAAAAAGGGAAACCCCTTATCTGCTGACATTGACGTTCAACTGTTGTCATAGTTCAAAGGCTGTTGTGGTAGAGACGGAAAAAAAAGAAAAAGATACACGGATGCACACCTTGAAAGTTGCCCTATATATAGTAGGTGTTGCCATGGAGATACTCAGTGTTTGGGTGGAGCATGCTTCGTAAGGCATGAATGGTTTCAGAGCTAAAGCAGAGAAAAAGAAAAAGGGTGTCCCTTGGCTTTGAATGAGAGTTGGTTTGCCTGCACTGTCAAAGTGCAGCTGCAGAGATTTATGAATGAAATGCACACCATGGGCATGTTTATGTTTGTGAAATACAGAAGATTGGACTTTAAAACCTCACTCTTAACGTGGACAGTATTGCGCCACAGTTGTCTTGTTGTCTCTCCTGTGTTGAAAGCGTCACTATGCAAAATCGGTGTGAACTATAATCCAGTCTACGTAAAGGAATTTCTCCCTTTAGCGGGTCATTTTCATGTAAATTTGTTATATTCTATAATGTTTAGTACAATTGTGTGAGTTTATTGTGGAGTTACATTCATTGGCTCTGCTATTACGTAAGAACATACTCATACTCTGTAAGTCAGCGTGTGGTCTCTATTGCAAAGGTATTTGCTCAGATGACTGTGTGACGTCAACTAGGCCAATAGCCCTGAAGCGTTATTTGAATCATGAAAGTACATTTTACAAGTTGTTAGTTTCACATGCTACCTACATCAGTGAATCAAAACAGCTGTTTTCCACATATTAAATGCCAAAGAATTATCAGCTTGTGAGAAAAGTATGATCTTTGTTAAGATGTGAAAATATTTCCTCACAAATGTTCAGGGTTTTATTTTTCTACACTGCAAATCTTCAGAAAACAATACATATCAAATCTGTGTTTCATCCTGGAACATCATTTGACGTTCCTCCTTAGTCACTGATACATTCAAATCCCATGCTGCCTGGAATCATAATGGTTTATACATTTATTTATAATATAATGTTAAAATAGCCAGACTTAATCACAGACAGCACGTCTAACTTAAAGAAAAAAGTCAATGATATCCCTTTTGTTGTGAGTAGCAAAAATATGAATGAGGTAAAAGAACAGTTAATAAGTATTTTAGGAAATATACCCCAACGAGCTCATCAGAATATTTAAATTTAAATCATTGTGAATAATTATGACTTGCTCTGCTCTTAATCATAAAGAAATCTACAGATATTTATCATTATCATTATATTTTCCAGATCTTGCACCAAGCGTCATCAGCAAGCAAAGGAACAAACAAAGCAGAATAACACAGCTGAGTGTGAACGATGACTCATCAAGCTCTGAAGAAAATAAAGCTTTTATGAATTGCACAGATGTGAACTTTGAGTTACAATTCGTCATTAACATTAAGATTTTACAGCCTTCTTTCTTGAATGTTAAAAATGAACTGTTGTGAATGTGTAAAAAAATAATTCTGAAATATCTCTGGAGGGCTGTGTAAACATTTACTTATAGCACATCTATGATAATGCCCCATTGATCGATAAAACATGGTGTCTTCCCCCAGCGTCCTCAGGAAAAGACCCTGTTGGACAGCCAAGTACATCAAGTGACCTTTCCTTTGATAAACAAGCTTTGTGGATGCCCGGGTGCCTCATCAATTTGGATAATGTTAATATATGCCTTGCAATATTGATTAGGGATGATGGGCCTCCTATAAAGACAAGCTCGTTAAAAAGCCTAATCCTTTGAGCCTCCAGCCGGCACAAAGAGAGCACATGCACTGTTTATGCCACACTTGACCTGCTGAATTAAAGATCAACCGAAATCAAATGTAGCCTTAAATCTGCATCAATCATTTATGGCTACATTTAAAAGCAAACTGAGTCTGTAGTAGTGGGAAGGTAAATAATAAGGGAGACACTGTTGTGGAGACCTATTGTAAATGGAGTCATGAGTGTAGATTTAGTTTACATATAGTCCTGAATTAGTCCTTATTCAAATGGTTTTACCTATGCAGGTTCTGCTTTAGATCTAACTTAGTCTTAAGATTAGTACGGTTTAATATTGGGCGTTGTTTTGTTTTAGACTACTCTTGGTTTTTCCTAAGTCTTCCTAAATTTGTTCTTGAACTGTGTTTTGTTCTTGTTTAGTCCTGCTTCAGTCCGAGGTTTTACATACTACTTTGGTCATAAAAAAAAAAAAAAGTAATTCTAATGAAAGGGGATTTCTACTTGAGGAACAGAAAAATGGAAAGACCCACATAAAGTAGATATAAAACTTTAATGTGCTCTCCTATAAAGACATGTGTGCAGATAAAACTCACACTACTTTCGCCCAGAGGAGACTTTAAAACAGCCCTCTAATAGAAGTAGTAAACAGTTTGCTTCCAAAACAGTGGTGCCCCAAAATCTCTTTTAGTGCTTGTTTGGCTCTCGCTCTGAGCTGATAAAGGGCAGTGTGCTGCGATCTTGCCTCAAGTGAAACACCACCAGCAGGGCACTCCATAAAAATGTTACCATTTATTGGTACTATGTCCAAACAGGTCAAACAGGTTCCTCTGAGGCAGCTGTGTACAATAAACCCTGGCAATATGAGCACAAAGCCCTTTCTACAGCAGCATTCACACCTTCAAATGCAGCCGTTGCTTCTGTGAAGACCACAAAGAAACAAGCAACATCCAAGGTGCTTGGATTTTCCATGATGACAGTGAAGGAATCCTTAGGTATAAACAAAAAAAAATGCTGTAGTGCGTATTGTATATGTATATACATTTGATTTAAGTTTACTTATATAACTGGACAAACCTTAAACCTTAAACACAAAAAGATATTTAAAAGTGAAGCTATATAATATGATAAAAGCAAAAGTATGTCTTTATTTATATATTTTAGTTTGAAAGTCTGGCCCCCTGCAGCACCATTTGGTGATGACCTTAGACTATAGGCATGGTCCATATTTTCAAATCAAGCCCCTTAAAGGTGTTACGGAGGATGTTTTGTTTTATATTTTTTGCAATATTACTTTAAACTGCCCTTACTAACCGATAACAGACTATTTATTAGGTGCACTGAAACAAAAATAATTTATATATACATCAACTGTGGATCTTTGCGCCAACCCTTAGACCTCTGGCATGTCAGTCACTGTTACTACATGCATTATGTTGTGCATTACAGTTGCTGCGCATGTGTAGACACTCTGTTTATGAGGCTCCAGTGCTTCGGATACTGTTAGACTCCCTCTATTACTCATACCATCACCAAACTGCCTGTTCGTATCTTTCCCAAACAAACACTCATTTTTAAGTGTGACAGTTATGCTACTCAAATGTTAAAACCGGAGCACGTGGCAGAGTGGTTAGCACACCCGCCTTACAGCAAGAAGGTCGTGAGTTCAAAACCCGGCCGACTCAAATATTCTCGGCCGTCTCCGGTCTTTCTGTGAGGAGTCTGCATGTCCTCCACGTGTTACCGTGGGTTCTCTCCGGGTACTCCGGCTTCCTCCCACCGTCCAAAGACATGTATGTGTAGGTTAATTGGCAACTCTAGAGTGTCCCTAGTGAATGAATGTGAGAGAGAATGGTTGTCTGTCAATGTTTGTCTCTATATGTTAGCCCTGCGACTAACTGGCCATTGTCCAGGGTGTACCCCGCCTCAGGCCCAAAGCTGCTGGGATAGGCTCCAGTCACCTGCGACCCCTAACGGGACAAAGCGTTAGAAAATGAATGAATGAATGAAATGTTAAAACCGTAGAAATGATTCAAAGCATTTAGTGCAACATAGTGAGTTCACTAACGGGACACAGCAAATGCCTAAGCATGAGATTCGTGAAACATTTTCTTGAAAGCTGTGAAGGAGTAAAGTTGTGTTACTGTGGGTTCTCTCCAGGTACTCCAGTTAACGCCCACCGTCCAAACACATGCATGCTCTAAAGTGTCCCTAGTGAATGAGTGTGAGAGTGAATGATTGTCTGTCACTGTCTGTCTCTAAATGTTAGCCCTGCGACTAACATTGTCCAGGGTGTACCCCACCTACGTCCCCAAAGCTGCTGGGATAGACTCCAGTCACCCGCGACCTCTAACGGGACTAAGCGGTTGAAAATGAATGAACTGTCGTTGGTTTCTCAGTCATCAAAGGCATCCTCTGTAACTCTTTTAACAAATGGGAAATAATGTCGCCAAAAATCAATACAAGAGAAGTAAACAAAAAAAAAAAGAAAAAAGATTGCTTTAACTTGCATTTTTTTATTATTATTTCACTTCAAAGAAAAACAGTGTTAACCGTGTTTGAGACGGAAAGTTCACACTGCAACGCAGCATGTTCGTTACCCAGTACTTTAGAACCAATCATTATTGAGCTACAGACTCACAGAACACTGTTGACCTTGATTTTCATAATATTCAATCACGTGACCTTTGCAGTGACTGGAGTGCAAACAGGAGAAGCAGCAACAGTGGGTTAATTTCCCTTCAATTTGAATCTGGGAATGTTCAGATCACCTTTACCCCACAATAAAAACACTTATTTGAACATAAACTGCAGGTATTGGCTCCTTAAGTCCCTTATACAGTCCCGTGCCTGTGTTCGCAGGATTCATTTTCAACTTTGCTTCTAGCTTTGCTTAGTTTATTTATGGCGGCTAATCAGGAAGTGAGAACCTGGTAAACGTCACTTCTGCTGAAACAATGTGGGAGTTTAGATTTCCGAAACCTTTACATTTAATTGACTGTACAGGCTTACAGAGGCAGCGTCCTCATCTCGCTGTTGCTGATGCATGTATGGGTTATAATTCATTTTATTTGTACCATTGAAACTTCCATAATGTACCTTTAAGCTAGTAGCTCGTCAAGTAAAAGGTAGCTTGTTTTTATGTAGCAATTAGCTCATTTCAGAAAGCTCAGAGCGATTTAGTAAAAATTCAATTTACACTTATAATACAGTCAATGATATATCTCAGCGAGGATAACATTTGAGGCACATCAGAAGAAAACAACCCACACTTTTGAGAGAAACGATTAAATGAAATGAGAACTAAGTAACTGCTTTATTGTACAACTACTGTCTGCTCAAAAATGTGCTTTTGTTGAATCATGTTAGTAAAATGTCTCTGATGCTCAGAGTGAGCCTTCTTTACCGTTATTATAACTCTCCACTCTCTGCACTGATGGCAGCGAAGCTCAGTAGTTTTTGCCCTACAGTAAATGTTTAAGAGAATGAATGCGACTTCACAAGAAAACTATAAATAGTTAATATGGCCATCACCATGGTAACGCTGTGACTGACATACTGACAGTCTGCAGCCAAATATGTTTCAACCACAATGCGCTGGTTTGGCATTATGATTGGGTAAAAAAATAGGGACATTTGAAGCTAAAAACAATATCCGGTTAGCCTGATGCAGACATACTGAATGAATGAAATAGATGTATAAGCTTACCATAAACTCGAACAATGATCAAACTCAATACCATACAACACAGTTCAACTTTAGCCTTTTCCCCGACAACAGACAACAACGTTTAACTGCCCTTGTTGGTGGATAACGTCAGGGGTAAAAGGGTCAGCCCAGCAGAAACGCACCACCTTTAAAGAACAGCAGGTGTACATTTTTAACAGGCAGGTTCTGTGTAACAAAACATCTGTCGAGTCAGGTTAGAATTATATTATTTAAAGAAGAAATAACAATGATCACAATATTAGGTCATAGTAGTAGTTCACCAAAGAAAACCGTGTATTGTCTTCGTGGCACCAGTGAGAAGTTAGTAACTCTGCCAGATCCTTGTAGACTTCTGAAAACCCATGTGGACCCCTCAGTTGTCAGACTTGACACGTTTTTGTATCCCTCTTGAGTAAATCGAGTGTGAAATGAGCACAGAAGCCCTTTAACAGACTCTAATTACTGTCCTACACTTTGACCTACCTCTGCCTACCCTGTGACCTGCTCATGTTCACTCTCTGTACTTGTACTACTACCTCACCGATCTAACATCATAGAGTCGGCTGCAGGTCACAGATGGCTGACAATTACAGCTCTCATTGTGTTGGTACTGTACTGGATCTCCCCTTGGCCTTGTCCTCTTAGCACTGGAGCTTCTCAACCTCCTTCTGCCCCCTCAATCAAAGCACAGTAAGATTTAGAGAGGAGGTAAACACTCTGGTTTTATGATTGGGCCCCTTCTTAGAGCGTGGCCTGTATAATTGAAAAGCCCTCGGTGACTATTTTAAGAGACTAGTGGGAACAGACTCCCATGTGTGTGCTCCGGCTGGGAATGGGGCTCATTCGTTCTCTCTCGTGATTGCACTGTGATCAGGAGGTCGCTGTTCTGTGATTGAATATACAGAGAATCAAACAAAAGCTTAAACAAATACCTACTGTCTATGAATACATTCATGATCACTGCTGGAAAAAAGGTGGCCACATTTCTTTGTCACTGCGGCTTCTGAACAGGTTTTACTCAGACCATCTGTTCTTCACACTGCTCTCCAATCCCCCGACCGCCAACATCCCACAAACCAAAATTAACGCTGTTTCACTGCAAGTAAAAAGTTTAAACAAACAGAAATATCAACAGTCAGCGTCTTGTCTCGGCTCCTGCGTTGGCCATAATAGAGTCTTTGTTTAGCTCCAAGTGTAAACTCTTATTTTGGACCTTGTATGCCTGTGTCAACTGGTGCCTTGTGCGTCATTATCATAAACGCTTTGCACTTAAACGTTCAAGTCAGACCTTCAGTCTAGAAAAATATGGGATACTTCTTTAAAAGACAGAAAAGATGCTGACAGGAGCGCAAACGAAGATACCTTTGAGAGAAGCGCATTACTTTATTTTAGCAAAGTAATGAAAGGCAGCCCAGACTTTGAACAAGATTTACAGTCTACAGGAGTTCCTCTGCCCCAACTCTTTACTTTGGAAGATGTAGAGGAGGAAATAAATCACACGGGAAAGCACCTGTGAGGGAATTACTCAGCAAACCACATTCATCATCAGCAATGACCATGACTCAAAATGGTGTTTTAAAAAATCATAATAATTGACAGTTAATTGTTAATTGCTAGACTTATCCCAACTCCACAGCCTTTTCTGGAGGGAATATCATTTGAAACCTAAAACTGTATGCGGGCCACCCAAAAAAAAAAAAAAATCAGTGACTGTAATTCACCATTTGATTGGTTTCTGTTTCTCTGTGTCAGATTTTTGGATGATTCTGTGATTGTAGAATATATATATATATTTTAAATATAATATTAGGTTAAGGGAGAGAGTGTTAGAGTGAGAAATACCATTGAACAATGCTTGTGGTAAATAGATGTTTTCATACTTAAAAGATATTGCCCTATAAAAACACAATGACAGACATAGTACCCCAACTTCAACGAAAAGACTGAAGACCACATTAAAGCTGTGCACTGGTCTAATTGTGTAGCCATTATGCAGTAACAGAAGAAAACAGTAATGCAAATTCACAAGCAAGTGCATTCGAGGAAGTAGGAAAACAAGTAAAAAAGACTTGTATGAAATAAGAGATGCTTTCATCGAGGTCGTGCGGTAGCTGTGGGAAGCACTACAAGTAGATCTTTCCTCTCTTTGTCCAGTTGAATTCAAATAAACAGCGTGGCATTGTGGATGACCTGCCTTATGCCCCATATACTTTCCAGAAAACATCAAGTCTGTTATTACTTAATGTCAACACTTGATGTCAACTTGACGTAATGATAAATAACTTTAGACTTTAGATAAATGAAACATGGCAAACTGCTGCTCAAAAGTTCCACCGAGACTTGTGCTATAGACTCAAAAGTGTGCTGGCAGATTTCAAAGTTTACCACAATCATTACATTTGTTTCCAAAAAAGATCAAAGGGAGCTGAATGAAGCCGCACAGTGCTCCTCACCAGAGCTCGACCAAAATAGATGCTTCTTAAACATGTGTTCAGTGTGCCCTATGCTCAACAATGGATCTTCTAGAGGCACACTTTCTTGCACAAATTGGACAATGCACCACTCCGACACAGCACAATGCTACAGCAGCCATTGCTTAAATCTCATGTAGAAACATGTTATACTATAGATTGTAAATGAAATGTAATGCTCTTGTCGTGTAGCCAAACGTCAAAGGTAGAAGATTGCCTCGATGGACATGAAGTTTAATAAAAGGCTGCCTACAAAGACACATTGAATGCACCATTGTAAGTTACACACTGCTCTAGTCTTCATTCTGGCTCTTCATTAAGCTTATCCGAACAACCACTTCAGTGACAATAAAGCAACAGAAGCCAGGCTGGCTAATGAAATACTGTGTTTCCAATGTCTGACCCAGACTCCTCTAACACACAGCCACATACTTTCCCCTCACATCAGCAAATAAAGCTACGTCTTTTTATTATTCATAAACCAAAATCATATAAACTGTCACTGGCATTGCAAACAATGCAGAGGGGGGCTTTTTTAACCAAATGTTACACTCCTATAAATCCCCCTTTTTTAATTCCCTCCAGCATGTCTAGACTATATTTTTATCATCATTATTGCTGGTGGCTAATTAGAATTTTATTGTGTAAGTCAATTGGGGTTTTGGTGTTCCTTTGTTTATTCTAAGTTTTTGTCATTCCTCATGTCTGAGGAGGAAGGCCAGGCGACCTGTTAGTCAGCCACCCACTCAGGCTCAGAGCTGCACCAACCACAAGGCCACAAGGAACCAGGAGCTGTCTGCACATTTCACTCTTATTTGAATAAAACATGGAGGGTTCAGTTGCCAATGAACAAAAAAAGCAAAATAGTCTAGTCTAAGAAATAAAGACACTGATAAGACCTTGTCATATGCCACAGTAGGAACTCTATAAGAAACATGTGGTCCTTTTTCCAGTATAGGCCTAACTTTGAAACAAGTATTTACTTTAATTGAATAGATTGCTGTTTTTATTTCTGAATGGGGCCAGCAAATACAGTAGATAGTTCAGGCTCCAGATTCCAGTTTAGAGAAGAAGACATGAACAACACCAGACGTTAGGGAAAGTACTGCAGCACTAGCAGTGAAAATGTGATTTTAACCCACATTTTTGTTTAGACTGCTTATACTGGGAAATGCTTACCTTGTTAGTTTTTATGTGTAAGGTAACATAAGAAACCACAAAAAGAACAGACATTTTAGTGAGTAAAGGCTGGAATAAATATAAGTTATGACAAAGTTTGATATTACTGTTGATTCCAGGTGCCAACATAAACAAAGCTGTGAGGGTAAAAAGCAGAACACTCAAAAAGGTGCTTGCCCTGAAGAAGGCCTAAAGGTGGTATGCATTTGCATTTTAATATCTTTTTTGACTGTTTTACTGTTTTGAGTCTCTTTATGTGTTCTTAATGTTACCTGATTACTTTAAGTTAGAATCCCTAAACTAATGACATCCAAAGGGACATAACTCTGTACTTCTGGACTCTGGACGGTATTTGTAGTTAAGCTAACACTCATTTTATTCACTGTTGATAATACAGTGAGAAAATGAAGAAAACATTTTGTTGTTCAAAAGCATAGGATCATTTTTTTAATTATTGTAAAAAAAAAAAAAAAAAAAAAAACTAAAAAAGTTTCTTTACAGCTGAGAAAAGTTACAAAGTATTTAGTGGGAGCATTTGCAGAGCACCCCGACAAACAATACTTTTGTGCAATTGCAATTATGATGTGAATAGCATTTTAGGTTTAGCTACACATTTCTAGGACAGGAAGGGGGTTGCAGTGAGGCAAAGGTATGGAAAATAGAGAAGAGTAGAAGTAAAATAAAAGAGAGTGCATGGAAAATGAAACTGAAAGCAGCCCATAAGCTATCTATGGAGCAGATGTGGTGCTTCTGATGCTCTCTTTGAGAGTGGTGTCGGGTAACGCTCTTACCCCATCTTCATCTCAGTCCTGCACTTACTTACTGCTCCTGACCTGAGGCACTTTATTTATCCTCCCTAGACTTAACATTTCTGGTGCAATTACCTTTGAGCACATCCACTCCACAGCTGCTGGACGTCCTCAGTTGAGAAGTGTACTGGGGAGAGATGGTACCTTTGAGATTCCCCAGAGGACGCCGATGATTGAGGCTGTTTGTGTTTCAGTGACTGAGTAGTAAACAACAGGTGTTACATATGGAAGAACTGGGGAGATAGCATAGGAAGGGATGACCTAAAATAGCATACAGTAGATTGGATGACACAACAAGAAACCTGAGGCTGTTTAGTGTCGCACTAAAGCCTGGCTCCGAGCCTCATGGACATCTCTTTTATAGTGACTAGTACAGTACCAATCGGCCCATTTTCCTGTTAAAAATCATGCATATTTTTTTATCCCTAATCGTGGCATGTATACATAATATACATTTTGTAACTGAACCAAAATTATTAGTTTTAACATAACCACTTTATTTGTCATACGTACCTTTCCAGTTAAAATAAAAAAAACTTGAAATAATGTTCCCAAAACTGTGATGTAACAATATTTTTTGTCCTGTGAACATTCCTATTAAAGTCTTTTTTTTTCTTTTGTTGGCACTGGCCTTATTCATCTTCAGTGGTTTACACATTAAGATTTCTTCAGTGAGATTTTGGAAAAGATACTAGCGTAAATAGTTATAAAGTGATTGATTTTTTTGGCATCTTGACTTGAACTCGACTTTAGTAAGAGTTACAGTGACTTGTCAGAGTTGCCAACGTTAACATAGAACTACATCTGTAAAACCTTTAAAATGCATTTTAGTTGGAACTCTGTACTACAGTTGAATTGTATTGACCTTTGAACCAATGATGCCTCAACCTTTGGAAGCCTTCTTATGGCCATTGTTTCTGAATCACTCCCATAAAGTAAAAGATATGGTATTGTTGACAACCAGTTAATTTCAAATTGCATCAGAAGCAGGTTATCACAGTAAACAAAGAGCCATGTGAGCGGTAGTCATCAGTTAAATGGACATGAACTGTGCTTCTTGTTCTGGCGCCCTCTTTTTTCCTGCTGTTCTCACACACCCACTGCACACACCTATAAAGCTGCTGCATGTGCTGTGCCCAGATGGTTTAATTCATATCCCCGCTGTTTCGCCGCTGATGTAAAACAGGTGCTTTCTGACCTTCATTCCTTGGCTGCTCCGGCTCTCACTGCAGAAACATATTTCCTCTTTTCATAAGATGACAGAGTATTCATGTCTCTTTTCAGGCCTGCTATTTCCTACCAACACTTGTAATTTGTGGCTGGTAAATGCATTTTTAGACACACTCTGTAGTCCCTGTAGTTATTTCGCCAATACTTATCTCAGGGACTAATCACTGTTTTGTGTGAAGCATAAAGCCACTGTCTCCCTGATTGCACTCTGGTGCCTATGGCTATTACATCGCATTAATGAAAGCTTCCCTCTTCTGCCGTCAACACAGTGCTGCGTAGTGGAACCCATG
>JALDNG010000041.1:1070000-1320000 GCA_024349245.1 Neodontobutis hainanensis
ATGGAAAAAGATGTGTGTATCAACATGCTGTGAACACTTCAAGTGTCAATGACATAAATATACAGTCTGCAAGGGGTATGAGGCAATGATGAGATCAAAGTTGAATCAGCTCATTTGTGTTAAATATTTCCATAAAAATGTGTTTATGGAAGACATGAGGAAAATATTTAATGTGACTGCAAATCTGGATCCTGGATCTCTGCTCATGGGCTATAAAGACATTAATGATGGTTCAGGATCCAACATGACATCCTCACAAATGCAGCACAGAGAAACATTTTCTTCTCCTGGATCTCAAATGACCCCCACCACAGCGAACTGGCACATTGGTTTAGCAGCTTGAATCTCAAAAAGGCCTTGTTTTTTTTACTGGGCTTCATACCCTTCTTAAAGGAACAGTGTTACTCACTTACCTCACAATGTAACAGGAAGCCAAGTTGAGAATCCTGGCTGGCTGTCCAAATGTTGTATGTCTATAGTAATATTAGACTACATTTGTCTCTTTCTGTCGAAAAAACCTATCTTCATGCAATAATTTTGTCTACTCTGTCGTATTGTTTGCTTGTTTGGTCACTAACAAATAATGAATTCTTTGAACCAATAGCTAGAGTCTATAACAGAGCCTACAAGATCCATGACAGACTTCCAGTTTGGACACACCACTGCTCTGCACTTCACTTTCTAATGCCTTGAGATTTCAGAACTATACAATGAGTTTTGGGATTAAATTGTATTTTCAAATCTTAAATAGACACACCTCCACAGCACTCTCTGCTTTGGTACCAAAACTCAGCTCTAGATCTGTTACAAAGAGACTTTTGCCTTTACCGGCCTTAAGGAACTTTCTTCTGTGTTCACTAAAGCCTAGAATGACCTCCCACAGCATATCAGGACTATAATATCACAAAGACTATTTAAAAAAGACTTAGGCTTGCCATCTGACAGTTATATATGTGACCACTGAGATGGCTCTGTAGCCTCCTCCTAATGCTGCTTCTCTCAGTCTGTGTGTTGGTATGTTGTACTGTATTGAAGTTTGTGATGTGTGTCTTATGTTCTGCAAAACAGGAGCATGCTAAAAAACAGTCAGGACCTGATTGTTGTTAATATTTTCCTGGCTAAAAATCTAAATAATAATTAAAAAAAAAAAATTCTAAAAAATGTTTAGTTAACCCTGGGTTTCTCTGTGGAGCTGCAACAGTGTTCGTGTGAATGGCTGGGGCTGGCAATAAATGACCAATCACATTTGCATCAATCAAATTAATCTTTTAAAAATAATGCAGATAATAAACCCTTAACAGACAAAACTTTAAAGCAGTGCTCATATTAACTGATTGACTGACAGTAAATCACTTTACAATGTCGCTAGTCAAAGTTATTCTTACTTTCGCTCTAATCAGCCTGGTGTGTGCGGACACTTTGTTCACTTTCTCAGCACCTTTTCTTAAAATAAATAATGAACAAAAACACACCTACCATGCTCGGAACAATGCTAACTTACACAAGTCTAAAAATAAACACAAAAAACACTTGTCACAACTTGTTAGTTAGCTTAAGCTTCAAGAACTTTAAACTTGTCATTTGTGTTTTCCAGCTAAAATGGTTTAGATGTACTTGAATGTCTTCTTCAAGTGTCATTTCTTTACAAAAGTATAGTTAATTCAATCCTGACAATTGCAATCGTTTGGTAAATTAGTAATGGCTCTTTTACAGCTCCTGTTAAAATGTTAGCCGTGTTTCATATATCTGCTTTAGCACCATAACGTAAGCCACATAACAGAGTTTTATATGATGCTCCTGGGAAACAGCCGCTCCAGTGTGACCTAAAGCCATATGTTTTAATATAGTTGTGTCTCAATACAAGGATTGATATATATATTTCTGTTCTCTGACAATGTTTGTTATGCACTGGACTTCAGCCACATCCGAACCTGATTTGTTTTTTTGGCTGCATACTTTTTGTTTTATATCATGTAGCTTCTCTGCAATGTGTCCAACTGTGAGGTCAGAGCTGTTTGTTGGTCCGCAGAGGCCGAAAAAGAGAAAGGGGGACGATTATGAACACAAGCGAAGAGAAGCAGATGCTCCCTCAGGAGGAGGCTTGTGCTGCACAACTCCGCTCCCCTTGTTTTAATTCTAGCAGCATATGGACGGTAAAGAAAGCCCACAGGACAAGGGACACAAACAAAGAGAAAGTGAAGGGCGAAGAAAGAGTTGGAACGCAGTAAAAGGCAAAAGACAGGCAAAAAAAAAAACAGGAAAGAGGGCGCAGAAGTGTTGAGGACTGAGCAGAATGACAGAACGGGGTGTTAGCACGGCCACATATTTGAAATAACAGTGCTTTCTTATGAAATTAGAGCTGGAATGAGAGTGAACTGTGGAAAACAGTGAGCAGGGCTGTGTGCACCAGGCAGCAGGAAGCGTGCGCTCTGAGGCAGGGCGGCGGCGAGGATATCCTCCACTAAACTTGCACACTCTACCCAAATCCCACTGGTCAGCTGTATGGAGAGTTGTTCTCAAAAACTCAATAACCACAAAAGCTCTGATTGGTTGGCAGAGGAAAGCATACAATTAATATTTAAAAAGGGCAATTATTATGAAAAAAAAAAACTATGATGTTCTGCTTAGTGTAACAGGTAGGTACTATATCCACAATGAAAGAAACAGACAGGATTAGACAGAAGTTTTCAAGTAGACTTTGGTGTTGATAATACCAATAGGTTTATGTCACAAATATAAATAAATCAACAGAATTATCTGAATGAATGGTCATTTTCCATCCATTTATTATTGTCAACTGGATATTTTATTGATTAATTGAGAAAAATGCTGCTGTTAAGACCTTCCTTCCACAAAACATACATTTGGTTAGAGTTGGAAAGTTTTGTTCCGCACTGGAGTTAAACTGTAACACATGCTGTGGTTTCCATGTGGATACCTGCAGCTGTGCTTGTTACTGTTGTTGTTACCAATATGACAATCTGTATGCAACACAGAAAACAGTTTGTTCGATTTATTACAATCCTAAATGTAAAATGAATAATAGTTATGAACAACGCAACAGCGTGTTGCTGTGGTGTTATTATTCTGCGGCTTATACTGCTGTTTACCGACACTATAGGAAGCCTGCACTCATAAATTCCAGCCTAAAGTTTATTTTATTTCAACAATCAATTAAAATTTGATTACTTGGGGGGAATATATATTCCTATGTGCCAGGTGGTGATAAAAAGCATATTACATCTTCAAAACATAAATGTTTGTTTTTCCTCTTTGCATGCCACCTGTAAAAATGTTGACTCTTGCCACACCTTCTCTTGGCAGCCAAGACTTGGAGCATAATGTGTAACCTAATATAGTTTCAAATACCTTTTCAAATGTAAATGTAAAAAACACACTTGATTGCAAAAGATAAAAATATATTTTGATTCACTGTGAAATATGATTTAGACACTGACCTCTATCAGCTACAAAAACTCAAACCTCATCATTTGTGTTTTGTTATGTTTGAGCAAATGTTTCTGGAAAGGAAGGCAACGTTTATTCACATGACTGAGTTACAGTACCAGAGGAAACTATTTGAAATGCTTTTAACTTAAAGCTACAGTTAAAGCTACAGTTTTCTTCCACAGAATACCACATTGCACCAAACTGAAGTTTAGACCTTAGCATTAGCTTAGCTTTAGCTTAAGTGCAACAGAACAGCAGTTATCTCTGCCACTTTTAACATTACGTGATTGAATTGACAGTATTTATCTGCTTTTCACGTTGCCTCATGAATGAAAACATGCCAGATTGTAGGCCTCAGGTTAATGTCCATCTGTTGTCCCAACATTAACACACATTCATCCACAAATGCTGTGTCACTGGGTGAAGGACACAACGACAGAATGAACTGTGGAGAGACCGGGAATTAAACCGCCAACCCTCCAGTTATACTCTCTACCACTGAGTAGAAGTTGTCAATTGTTAAATTCTTTTATAATAAAAAAATAGATGACATCATAAAGCCTGTTTTTTTTTTTTTTTCACAAATGATAGCTTTAACAATATACAATTTAGAGTTTAAACCATTTTCCCCAACTAGGAAAGAAAAAAAAATAGCAGGTGCAGTCTGTTTAACGTTGTGTTTCTTTTTGTTCCTTGCACTTCATTATGAATAGACGGATCAGACAACTTAAACACCCCCACATCTCACTGTTCCAAGTGTCACTGTAAGTGTTAGTTGTCACCTGAGACCTTT
Organism: Neodontobutis hainanensis; assembly: GCA_024349245.1. Taxonomy (NCBI): domain Eukaryota; kingdom Metazoa; phylum Chordata; class Actinopteri; order Gobiiformes; family Odontobutidae; genus Neodontobutis; species Neodontobutis hainanensis. The sequence goes on from JALDNG010000041.1 coordinate 1,074,244, forward strand.
TTAACCTTTGACCTGCAGAATATGCACAATGGGAGCATACATTCATTGCACAAGAGGTACTGGCTCCTCTGCGTTGCCTCAAGGTGACGCATCAGGCCAAGAATGTGCTGATTTCACATGTGGCGAATGGCAACCATGATGATGATTGTCAAATAGCTGCAGTTTTATTATTGAAACCATGCTCCACTCAGCAAGAGAGATCCTATATCGGATTCTACAAACGACCGCAGTTAATGCAACCATGAATAATTAGCAGATCTGAGGCTCATTTAAGAGCTTTTGATGAGTCAGAGCGATCGACAGTTGGATGAGGAAACGATGACAAATGATTATCAGATGATTGGGTGACTCTGAATATCTGTTTACAAGGAGCCATTTCATTTTACTGATGCTCTTCTTTACTTTTTTACTCTCTCTCATATGTTTTCAGGAGAAACTTTTCCAAGACTGAACTTGAACAAACCCTTGACAAAACCCAGGATCTAGCGAGAACATTACGAGGACAGGAGGTCTAAAACATGAAGAAGGAGGCTGAACTAGGATCAGTCCAAGTCTAAAACCAGATTTCTGCAGGTGAATCCCTCAGAGAAAACCCATTTGGAACAAAGCTAATAGCCTTGATTTAAGTCTGGTGTAAGGACTTTTTCCATCTTATGAGGAATAAGAAATGTCGTTTTCTATGCAATAAATATTTTTCACAATCTCACTGGACATCTTATTTTGTGAGTCAGAATGAATCTTTGTTATATCAACACTTTCAAAGGATTCCTCTGGGAACTGTCTGAGTGGCCCCCATCAATCTCCCAGTGTGTCAAGGGGAGATATTTAAAGGTGGTTAGCACATTATATCATTACAGTAATCATAACTTCTCTTCTTAGTCGTAGTGCTAGGGTTTGTAAAGAGGTAAATAGAGCCAATGCAATGTCTGCAGAAATGACTTGTCTATTGTTACTACTTCGCAATCATGACTTACGATTTCATCATAATCATAAGTTGAACTAACAAATGTCAAACTGGCCAGAACAGATTAAAAAAAAGTATGTGCTTTTTGGTTTTATTCTCATCAGGGGGTCTCCACAGGAAAGTAGTTTGCATGAGTAGCTTGGGAATATTTTAACACCAGATGCCCTTATTGACGCAACCCTGTCCATTTTTCCCGGGATTGTGACCGGCACAGACTGGGACTGTGGCTGGAGTTGCTTCAAACCGGATGCAAAAAAAGATTATAATGCACTAATGAATGCATAAGAATCTATTTTTAATACATAAGAAAGACATAGAGACCAATGTGAACTTAGCCATTAAGTCCATTGCTGTTTATGTGTGTGGCTTGTTTTGTAATGGACTGGTCCAGTTACACTGTCTTTGTCTTACTGTGAAATGTGTGTTTGCTCAACCTTTGGGACAATCTGTATTAACTGTTGTTGTCACTATAAATAACAACAAAACATCAGCAGCCAGGAAACAATGACAACAACAAGAGGGCTATATCCGTGATAGAGCCGTTATGTGTGAAGCATGGCTCTCAAACATCATAAATTATAGCATGTGTCATGTGATCTTTCACAGCTAGTGGCTGCTAGAGACGCATTGAAACTCATTTTCTTTAATAAAGAAAATAAAGACAGTAAGTTAATGGAAAATAAGGAATCCATGTCAACGTCCTAAATGCTACTGTGCTTTCTTTCAAAGTAAAAAATGGTAAAAAAGTGTTCAGAAGTTTGTCTTTGTAGGGTGTTTTCATAGATTGACCAAATATAAGTTTTGACTGGAGTATTTTTGTTATTTTTATTTAGAAAGAGGAAAACATAACAGCAGACCAAATACGAGTATACAGTATAATCTCTAAACCCACTGTAATTCAGATAAAAAAGTATTAAAACACCACGGGCAGTCGAGCCAAACAGTCTGTCTCAGATTATAGTGGGTTGTGAGAAAACACTGGTCAGAGGTATGATAAGGCTTTACAGATGGTTACATAAGAAATAACTGTGTTTCCTAAAAAACTCAAATTTCACCCATGGTTCGAGCAATCCAGGAGTTAAACCAAGGTCACAGGAGTTTAAGGCCACATCCAATTACCCAGCACCCTGACCACAACACCCTCGCTTTCCATCCAGCTCGTCCCATGTAAGAAACCACTAGACATTATCCCACTGCACTGAGGAAAACACCTCTGTCACTCAGCATGAACATATGTGTTTTTGAGTTCTAACATTTCCACACTGATCCACTTGGAGTACTTTGTACAAAACTGAACTGAAGATGAACAGTCCCCACTTCCTTTTACTCTGAGCTTGCTGTGTGTCCCAGTCAAACGTAGCATTGACAGCGTTCCTAATTAGAGCCAGACACACGCCGCCAAACTCATGTCAGAGATGCGGCCGAGCTAAAAAGTAAAGCCAATAATTCAGTTTGCTTCTTACAAAATAACAGAACGAATGGGATAATAAGGCTCTAACTCAAACTCCTCCGGTGTCTTCTGACAGGCTCTTGTGTTTTGTGAAGATGTGGAATGAGGGTAAATTTCCTGCAGAGAGTTTATAAAGTAACTGTCTAGTGTATTATTCATTTAGATTCATAGAAGTGAACCAAAATTTAATAAAATCCTGTTAACCCGTAGCCTCATTGTTTAAATACTGTAATTCCAACCAGAATCAATCATTTTTTATGTATTGCTCTAATATTAAGCCTCAAATGTGGCCCAGACCCGATCAGATTATCGTATTTGTTTTTGTGCATGTACTGTGCAGAGGTCAGACCATATGGAATCAGACCGCTTCAACATGTGGTCCAAATCAAATTCAGAACGGATTTGTAACAAGGTGTGAACAGGCAAATCTCAATATGTCACCGACATCTCTGACACAGACTCAAATGTGAGAGCATATAATTGTAGGAGATAAACAGAATAAATTTCTTCAAGACGGACTTTCACACAAATAGAGGGCCAAATGAAAGCTCGTCGCACTTTTATTAGTTTCGTCTTTTGGCCACATATGGTTTGGATTTTGTGAAGGTCAGAGGTCATTGGATATCTTAATTAAGCAGTAAGATGTATCAGCACGAACTCTCACCTCCATCGCTTTTTCACAATGGCCCTATAGTCGCTAATGCTTTTTGAAAAAATTTAATCACTCATTATTTGGATTATACCAGCTGCTTCTTTTACATTATTTTGTTTAAATCTTTGTTTATAAAGTTAGAAATCACAACAAAAATTATAAAGCGTCATTGTGATGCATTTGCAAAATTGGAGACTTTTCAGGGACGCTCATAAACATGACTCTCTCTAGAGAGATAGAAGTCCCGCCGGCCCCCCAGACGTCTGTGTGTTCAGCAAATGTGATTAGGGGTCAATTAGGGGGAGGAACATTTTGACACATGTCTTATATTTGGTGAGAAAAGTGAGATATCATAGGTGTAGGCAGAAGGGAGGCTGTGCAGTTGACGTCTTCTAATGTGCTGTTAAAAGAAAGCCTGCCAAAGCCTGATTTACAGAGCAGTGTGTTAAATATGTGCTTATTACACATAGTTTTTTCCCCCATTTTCTTGGATTGTCACTAAAAGTTCAACACTTAATTTGAGGTCAGGGCGAGAAAACTTCTATCAGAACACAAATGCAGAGTGCTGTGTTTGATCCAGAGCAGGACCAGTCTTTAGGAGCCATTCCATAACACAGCTCATTCTGGTGAGAAAGTACACTTACAAGACTGACATGACCTCACATTTCTTCATGCGTACATAAAGTGAGGATATACTGAGGTTTCCTACGTCACTGGGTAGCTCTGAGAAACCACTAAAGCAGAGATGGAAGGCTTGTTTTGGTAAACACTCCTCTAGAAACCACTTTCGATCGGAATGTGGCCCAGCAGCTGCCGCCAGAATTAATATGCGGTTAATGACATGGTTTGGCAAGCTGCCTTGTGCTATTGATCGAGTTTGGATTCTTCCAGTCCACTTTATTACACTAATGTAAAACATTCATCATGGAGGATTTCTGCCATCCGACTTAACTGAGTTCTGTTCAGAGTATTCTCCTTTTGGCAGCGATTGGTCTGTTGCAGAAACAGCAGATATACATGCTTTTGTCCTATATGCTGAGGTGGGTCAAAGGCCATTGGAGTCCTTATAATGAGAGATTTTCATCATCACATTATGTTCTATGGCAAAGACTATTTAGGCTTGACTGAATGTGACCCCCAAAAGACAACATCTGGATGCAATCTCTAACCATGTTGGCGCTAATGACTGACAGTCAGCAGCGTGGAGACAGCACTGCTCTGAACCAAGCAATTAATCCAGCTGTAGACTTCATTGAAAGCTTGGTTTCACAGTTAGAGGAGGGATGTTGTCACAAGCTTTAAGGTTGTGGGCTCATCCATCCATCGTTGTCTGATTGTCTGTCTGTTTCTCATTGCTCCTGATCCCCGGGCTGAGCTCCAGGTGTGTTGTAACTCTGCGGCTGTTTCCAGGGCACAGGCGCCACAGAGCTGCGGTTCCTTGTGATATAGTTTCACAAACACTTGGTTTGGAAGAACCAAAGATACTTCCAGTGACACAGACCTTAATGATTTTATTTGACTTCCCTTAGGCCAGCTGTGGGTTTTGACCTCACTGTAGAAGGTTTATTTTGTGACTTTATGACAGGCTTAAAGTTTTTAACATGTCAAAGATATTGCTTTAGCTAAATGTAAAAAGAAACTATATTATATAGAAGTTTGTGTGTCAATATTTGAGGCCATATGCATGACTAATCTGGCATCAGATTAAGATTAGTCATGGACCTGCACATATACCCATTGAGTCACAAAAGTACAATATGTACAGGGAGCATAATAAATAATAAGTGCAACGGCATTTCAGAAAAAAACAGGTTTAATTATTGCAAATATTAAAAGGTGAATGCATAGGTGAATGACATATAAGCACTGAAATTAATTGTATATTCTCACATTTAGTCATTTAGCAGATACTTCCATTCACCAGTGTTACAGCTGGAACACCACTGGAGTTAAGTGTCTTGCCCAGGGACACAAAGACAACATGAACTATGGAGAGAGCGGGAATCATACCGCCAACCTTCCAGTTATAGGACAACCACTCTACCACTGAGTCCCGTGCCCCATGCATTCTTCATGCCAGGAATGCTGTCATGGATAACAACACACACAGAACCAACACAAATGATGATCTCCTCAAACCAAAGAGAACCTAAAACAATGTTATAGTATCAAGCTATTATTTCAGTTTTTATACTTTTTTTTGCCCTTATTTTTGCTACCACCATTTTCCAGATCATTTTTAGAACCAGAAATTAGTTTGTGGTAGAAATAGCCTATTACATGTCCTGCATTTAAGCAGCTGGGCGTGATCAAGGTTTAAAAATGCTTCATACTCCAGACCTGATATTTAGACTATGCTTCCAGTACATAGGCCCATCTGGGGGTCCCAAACTTTTCCCACTGTATTATTCTTTTCCTGTCTCACTTCAAGCTCTACGTCAGTCCAATACATTTAGTGGATTCAATCTTCTCTTACAAACTTTTTAATTCATCTGTTTTATTTTTTCATAGTTTCTTCTTCCCTTTGTCTCTCTCTCAATTGTCATATATGTAGTACTTTTTGTGTAGGGTTGTGCAATACTTTGCAGTAACAACAAATATTGACAAACATGTTGTGGCTGTACCCAAATAGCCCTTCATAAACAGAAAAGTCAGCCTAAGTAAACCAAAATGACGGGGTTAGAATTGTTTGAATTGCTCCACCACACACTCACAAAGTGACATGTGCAGAGGCTAAAGGAATTGTTGAAATCCCGTCGCCTCCCATTCAAGGCATGTTGGCCGCTGCCAAAGGATGATGTTGCTGCTGATGAAGTTGCACAGGACTAAATGCCAGCACCGGTCCCCTGATGACATCACAGACTGATGTCATACAGACAGGCGTGGTGATTGGACAGGCAGCTGAGTGTGCTTTGTGTGTGCGTGTGCGTGTGCGTGTGCGTGTGCGTGTGTGTGTGTGTAAAGGCATGTTAGGGCAGAGCTTAAGCATGCAGCCTCCTCTGGGGCTTTCTGCAGTCAGTCCAAGTTCTGGACAGACACTCTCCATTACGCACAAAACAAGGAGGAGGAGGTGAAGCAACAGTGATAAGTCATAGATCAGAGCTGAACTGCATAAAAGGGAAAGCTATGAAAAGGCATTTAACAAAATACATTAAAAAAAAAACACTTGACAGTATCAAATACCAAATTACCACCACCCTCAGTAAATTCTCAGATTTTATAATAATTTACAATGTGTTACTGCAACTCCATTTCTTTCCCCAAAAGCGCACACACACTTTCAAAAACATGGTTTAAAAAGTGCTCAATAATAAAAACAATGTGTACAGTAAAACAATAAAACAGCAGCAACTTAATTAATCATTAAAATCTCAAAATCCATTCTAAAACGCACAGGGATCCAGTGAAGCGATGCTCAAACCGATGTGATGTTGTCTGGTAAAACCTGAGAGAAGTCCAAACACACAAAAGAGTTGCTTTAATAAAAGCATATCTGCGGTTCTAATGTGGAAAGTTGATTAGACTGTAGGTACAAAGTCCTTTAGCCACTGTGGGGTTTACAGGTTAATGGGACAAAAGAGAAATCTCAAGTGTCGTCTTGTTGCATCCATTTATTGAAATCCCTAAAGAAACCATCTCCTTAGAGAATGTTTTTCCACTCATGCCCTGCTGTCAGTCAGGTGCACCCAGGTGGACTTCTTGGACTTTGGTTGTTCTTCGAGTGGCAGCTATAAAACCACCCACTCAGTCTATTACCAATAAGTTCAAAAGGATCATTTAATGTCCCCCAAAACATTGAGAATGATAATAAAGTTCTAAAAAAAATCATTAAAAAGAGCTTTTAGAGAATAACAATGCTGGTATATTTGGACGTACGAGTGGATGAGAAGGTAGGCAAACATACCTCTTGCAGGTGAAGTGCAGGACAATGACTCTTTATCAGATAGCAGGTCAATGATGAGTCATGTGCGGGTAAAAAGTAGGCCAGTCTTAGAATAAGACACACGGGTATTCATGTGTGGGATGTTACCATGGTATTCATCACAGACCTGTGCCTGACCTGTGGATTTGCAAACATTGCAGATACAAAATATTGTATATGTGCATGCTCCTAGCCACATGAATGTAAAAAATCAGTCCCATATGTTCTTTTCTGAGCTATACATGTAACTGATATGTTTGTGAAACTGCCTAAAACCTTGGATATTACTTTTATCAGATATAAATCAAGATAAAATTCAAGATAACATTGTTATGACACCATTTTTTCTGCAAGAAAATTTTGTCTGCTTTTGCAAAACGTAACAATAAATCTGAACACATACAATTGTTAAACAGAATAGAACACCCATTGTTTTTTTTATGTGGGTTTAACTACAGAATATACAAACAGTGGGCATGGTATCCATAATCACAATGAGATAACAGAAATAAAACAGATTCATTTCAACAGTACAAAACTAATTCTTTTATTAGATCAACAGCTGGTGTGACGAGAGCAGCATTACATTGAGTTACTTAATTTAGAGTTTTTTTGGTCACTATGACGCAACTTCAAATATGGCTCCACAAACCAGGAAGCTTTCTTTATAGACGTGTAATTTACTTTTATAAGCCCGGATTTAGTAGCTGGAAGTCAAAGATGAAGAAAGAAAAATAACTCCATCCGTGTTCGAATGAAACTCTTAAGCTGGTCTACAATCACTTAATGATAAAACATTATGAGAGAAAATCTTGACATAGCTATTTATAGTGTGTTTTTACTGTTTAAAATGTCTTCAGCTAATCTCTTAAAAGTATAGTCCAACTGTAAAACTGTTCGACTAAATGCACACCTTCGCTGATAAGACTGCAGTTTGTAAGTGTTTAGACTGTGATATTATTTTCATTGTTTTGGCTGTACTCCAATGGATTTGTATCTTAGATAAAGAAATGAATGTGTTATAAGCTGGATTTCTTGGGGTTGACGCACTTAACCTTTTTTTTTTTTTTTTGCAACCTTATGGTGACTCCAGGCCGAAGCTAACCCCTACTCAAGCTTAGAAACATAAAGGTGGTCCCGAAGGAGACTTTAAAACATGCAGACGTTTTCTCTAAATTAAAGGTTGGGTCCTAACATAGACCCACACAGATGTCTGGCCACAGTTGGATGAGGCAGATTGTAATGAGGACTACACAGCTTGGTCTTTAGCCAGTAGGGTGTTGGCTTACTTCCCATGCCAGTGCCATGTCAACTCTCTGGTACAGAGATCACATCCTCAGTGTGGGCGGAGACATTTGCCCGTCTGGCCATCAAGTGCCTTGTCATTGCACAAGAATGAGGCAGGGAGAGTAGAGTACTAGTGAGGGCATGGATGTTGTAGCGTCACTGGCTAAGGACAACAATTATGTCAGCTTACACTTGTTTGCATAGTCAGGCACCTGGGTGTGTGCATTCCTCGATCACAGTCAAGCCTTTCTTGTGCGTATTCCTTGAGCTGACAAGAGCTTCCTGTTGCAGGACTTGTCTTTTTGTAGTTCTCTGAGCCTTCCCTTAGGCCTGAGCAGACACACAGATGCAGAGACTCACACAGACTCACCTGCACAGAAGTGAAAAAATAGCTCAACAAAGGAATGTGAAAGGGAAGAGAAGAGACAGATTTAGCTTTGAGGTGATTGGAGACTGCTGAATTATGAAAAAAAATCAGCTGCTAATCAGGAATAAAAACTTTAATCAAGTGACACGTCATTACTTAAGTTCTTCCTTATTTTGTCTGTCTTTAAAAGCACTTATCTTAGCCATACCCACATAAAAAGAACCCTCTATTGTTAATGTACTCAATAGCAAGATTAGACCTGGCTCAGCTTTGTGTCTGTAAGAACCCCACCTCTGTGGCATTCATAACATAAGCCTGGGTCACTGCTAAGATGGTGAAAAAATACAAATAGATCATCGACTGCTCTGTTATTCAAAGGTCCCCTCCCTTCTCCTTTCCTTCCTGCATTTTTTGATCTGAGCAGTGGCCTGTCCAGTGGGGGTGGGGTGGGGTGGGGGGGTGTCTGTCCTCAGTGCTTCCTCCTCGGCTCCCACTCATCGAGCAGTGCTGAGTTGCATAACTACAGGTTGCAGACCTAATCGTGTGAGGTCATTGTCCTGTGACCAACATTGTGGCTGACTCTATGTCCAGGCTCAGTCAGAGCCTGCTCCTCCTTTCCTGAATACCTTCTGTGATATAGTGAAAGTATAGTGCTTAAGTCATGCTCATTCTGCTGGAGGTGAACACAAAGAGGTATGGAAATAAAAGCACTGGTGCTTTTATAATTATGACATAATTCAACACAGCCTGATCTGAAAATAGATGATAAAATCCAAACTATGACAGGGTTTGCACTGATTACAAAATAGTTACATTACATGTACCATTACTCATATTACAGATACTAATGTAGTGACTAATTGTTTTACCAGCAGCACTTTAAACTGATATATTATAAAACCTGAAAGCCACTTTAAATGAATGAAAGGAGACATTACCCATTGCCCTGGATATTTCCAGGACAAATGGTCTAAATTATAATTCTATTCAATTTAGTATAAAATAAAACTTTTATTCTACATTTTACACTTAAATGATTGACTCTGACAATGTTACAATGTAATAAATATTTGTTTGGGCTGAAATTACTAAAAATGGTATCATAATTATAGAGGTTAAATAAGCCAGGAAGCTCTGGCATAACACATTTTGTTTACACATACAGATGTACATGATCAATAGTCCTGGCGTCAACACAACAGTGAATTAATGTAGTCAGACATGACAAGCATCTTTGGTACAAGGTCAGAGTTCAGATACACACGGTTGCCTGTGGCTACTGCCTGTATAGCTAAAGATGCTAACTGTGGTTTACAGAAAACAGGTAAGCATTTGTAAAACACACTGTAGAGGAAATTAGACATTAACTAGTGGCATAGTAATGAAGATATGCTTTATTATTTTAATGTTATAAGTGTCATCACCCCCCACATGTGACGGGACTGCATTTTGAGAGAGAAAAGAAGCCGTAACATAATGATATATCAAGGTGAAGAGACCAGAATTATCTCTATAAGTGACTTTGTTTATGAACAATACTCAATGAGACCTAGGCTTCTAGAGCCAGCCTTAAGCAAAGGCCACTTACCTCGTGCTTTTATCACTGTCCATTAGTTTGTAGTGTCTATGGTTAGTCCAAATTCTCAGAAATGCACTTTTAGTAAAGACTATAACTGTGCTTTTTACTGGTGGCCTCTACTACCAAAGATGTAAAACAGTGTCTTTGTGTATACCAATCAAACTCGTAACAGGAAATGGCTTTTTAATGACCACACTGCCCTCGTACCGGAACGCTATGCTAGCCAATTAGCTGCCAATAATTACATGCTGGTGTGTATTTTTGAAATGGTCCTTGGTTTTTCTGAGACACCAGCGAGGCCAAATCACAACTGGTCTCATTGAGTCCCTCTCAGGTGCACTTTGGCACCGTGGGTCTCCAGCGTTATCTGATGAAGTATGAGATGAAGGTGGCATTCGGGAGGCTACTTTGCCATGTACCACAGACTCGTCATACAGCAAAACCCAAATGGCGCACACAAACACTGATACAAATCTAATTGCTCCTGACAGCCACAAAACTGTGTCTGTTTAACACCGTTTTCTTTCCCCCTTTTTCCTTATAAAAATAGTTGCCTTAAAATAGAGATTCATAACACACTTTTGACTCAGAAAAAACTTACACAGCATTTGAGTTATGATAAATCATTGTGCTGCTTTTTTACATAAACAAATGAATATAGAGGCAATTCATTACTTGATGATGGGCTTTTCCACACTATATTTTCAGACTCATAAAAACCTAAAAGTATTTTTAACAGGGATCCTAAAACAAAGTGCCTCACAAAATGAACTGAGTGGAAAAGTTAAAACACTTAACACCTACCCCAAAACCCAAAGAGACATAATTCACATCTCTGATGGTTTTATGGTTCACGAAATAATTGAGCAACTTCAGACCTATATTGCTTATGCTTTACCATATAGCTTCTTCTCTAAGTGTAAATGCTTGATCAGAACTTTGTCACTGAGTTGCTATATTCCAATTTTTATCTAGTGTGTAGGCTTTTGTTTGATGTAACCCTGTTCTGATCTGAGGTGACTGTGTTTTAACACATTACTGTAATCGAATACAAGCTCTCTGGACTGCGTCCCAAGTCTTTCAGGATAATCTGTAACTTGGTTTATGCCTGCATCCAAACTAACATGTCCAGACTGAATACCTGACTTTGATCAAACCAGAAGTTTTAAGATGACATAAATCACTTGTGTACAGTCCTATAGACAAACTGATTGACAGCTATAATACTTCATAATGCCAAGTGTAATAGCACTGCTGGCAGTGTCCAGTGTGACATATAATTTAGGTAACACCCTTATTATGGTTTAATGGATTTACAAGAGTGACATAATACACCAGAGACCCTCAGCTAAATGGAAAACCCCAGCGACAATGATCTTTCTTTGACCCAGAGTTGTGTTACTACGTCCTCGACACCTGCTGCATCATAACCCATGCTTTTACTTTTTTTCTTTTTCAGATTTTTCCTATGTTTTTCTGTTTTTACTTTTTTCTAATTCAATCTGCTACAAACAATATTGGTTTATGTCTAAACTATAGTAGATTTCCACAACATTTAAGTGTTATGATCTAATTGTGGTTTTGTGTTTGTAACAATCACTGACAACAACCTGAAGCTACAATACAACCATGATGATTGTAGAGTAATGGAATACTATTCAGAGGACTGCTTACGCACATATCACAGTGAGTCATAGGGAGGGAAAGGGTTCTCCCTCTATGAGGTATTAAAATAGTCTCTAGAAGAAAAAAAAAAGGTTTGACAGACAATTACACAGTATGTCATTAAGTGCAGGGAAAGTGGTCATTGATGCGCTGATATGGGTTATGTTTATAAGTTAGTCCTTGATCTAAGCCGGGGAGTGACACTTTACTTTAAAAATATAAAGTAAATGTGCAATGACTACTGTTTATATCTAAAAATAAATCTATTCAAATGAGATTTAAGTTTAAAAATGTGTAAAAAGCCCAAACATAGCCGGCTCATGGTTTAATTGAATGTAAAAATGTTCTGTTTTCATGTTGTGGCATTTGGGGCTGCCCTGAACTCACTGAGTGACAAAGGTAAGTTACTCCAAAAATAACATAATGTCCTCCCTGAGGTCATTCTCACTTTTGTCCCAGATGTGAGAAGGTGACACAGTAAACCACAGTTTTCTGCTTAATACAATACACTGGTCCTCTATTGAGAGTTACAAATGCCCATACAGAGTTAAGAATAGTTGATCTTTATACAGTATACCTACAGCCTGTAGCTATGGGACAGTAACTTCTCAGTGATCGCTCAGTTACGTCAGGTACACAAAATGTTGACAGTCCTGAATATGTCACTGTTTGTTACTTTGAGGAAGGAGACCTGACTTAACCTAAAAAATGCGAAACCATGAAAAAACACCAAGTCAATAAACACTTTATTGTTACCATGGGTGTTCTTTAAATAGCAAACTGACTTGAAAATGTGGTTACAGTGGCACTAAAGCATCCAAGACAAACAACAAGTGTTATTTTCTTGAAGCATGAGGAGTTGAGCGGCCTCCGAGTGTGAGCGTGCATATATGGTGTTTGCAGAGCCACATACAGTATTCAGTGGTATTTGGTGAAGTTCCATAATATATACCACATCACATTTTCCCCAACGCAGATGTTGCTCGCTCTTGTGTCCAGTGTTTGTGAACAGACAGCTTAGCTTGGACAGAAGTGGATTATATCCACACACTCAACATGTTGGAGGACATCCACTGGAGGTCTATAAACCACACATCTGTGGGTGACACTGTTTAAAAAAACATGAAAAATGCGTGAAACATCACTGTCAGTTTTTGTTAGCTAGTGATGCTAACAGCCAGTCAAGAACCACTGCACTTTATAATCCATGGGTCTGTCTTCAATATAATGTTGTTCCTGCGTTAAAAAGAAAACCCTGAATGTTTGTCTCTGCAGCGATTGGTAGGCGAGTGAGCTTCTACTGCTGTGCAGAATGAAACTTAGGCTGAGTAAATTTAGAAGTCTTTAGAAACACATTTATGTAAAAAGTCTTGCCGGAGTTTTAGTTCTTCAACAGTATTAATTTCTGAAACCTGTTTGATCAGAGTGACACGCTTCATGAAATGTTATAAGCAGTTTACTTTAGTGCACAGTTAGTTGATAGATGCTGATAGTTGATTGCTTTTTAATTAACTTCCTAATGCCTTTTCTAAAGTATCCACTAGTGAAGAATATTTTGTGGATGTGGCAAAAGTTCTTACTTTGTGTTTTAAACCAATGCTTATTAACATAGTCATTTCACTCACTCGAAAGGACTTGTTTCCTTTCAGACTTATTAAATGCATACATCGAACAAGCTTTATTTCTCTTCTTTTCCTCTGGGTTGTGTGTGTCATGTCTTATAATAGAGCTTTAGCTCAAAGGGATTCATTAGGGCATACTCTATGTCCCAAGAAGAAGTTACGATATAAGATCTGTAAAGCATAACATACAGAGACTTTCAGCAGTTGGCTTTTTCTGCCAGCTTCCTTCATCTTTATGACGAATGGCACTGTATCAAATTCCCAAGATTATTATTATAAATCTAACCAAACAGGTCAGCTTTATGGGATTTAAGTTTTACAGTAACATATCTAATGGAGCCAACATTGCATTGTGCATACAAGAGACAGAGAGTCGGTGAGAGGAGGGGGCAGTTGGTTCATGAGCTGGTGGCCCATATGGTTTGAGTTACTGAAACCCCCCTCCTCAATTAGACCCAGCATGATGTCAATAAAACGTCAGACTGGAGAAGCTATCACTTAAATTAAGCCTGTCACATAGTGTTTTTTTCCTCAGCATTCCAGCAAGGCTGATCGGTCTGAAATGATTTGTAGTTTGATTAGGGTTACCACAATGTGCCATTTCTGATTTGATTTTGTCCACATGCCTTAAAAACTTAGCAATAAAAGCTGTTTGCCTATTAGTGAGGATCGAGAGGGAGAAAATATTTGATATCCGTGACAATGTCTTTACTCTACTTTTCCATGTCTATTTTCTATGTTTTTAACAACATCACTTTAGTCCCCAAATCTTTCAAAGCATTCCCCTTTACCTCCCAGATTTCTGTTTTATCATTTCATACTATGGGGAGGTTTTGAGTATCTGGTGACATTTATGTTTCTTCTTTCTTATTGCACAGCAAATTTATTAGAAGTCCTGTGTTTTTTCAGACAAGGGAGTTACCCTAACAAGATGCTCTCTGTTCCTTTACAATCCATGGATCATCCCACAATGAGGCTGAATCTACAAAAAAACTACTCCAGTTGCAAGCAACTTACCAGAGAGTTGAACCTGGACTGAAAAATTACAATCCTGTAAAAAAAAAAAGGTCACACATTCTCAACCTTTCCGTTGGAAAACATAAGCGTCCACTTCTTTTCAGGATCGCTGAGGCCTAGTCCCATGAAATCTGACAACAATTACCACATGAATCTAAGCATTAAAATGCCAAACACTGTAGGCAATCATCCACTCAAGTCTGGATACCATCAGCAAATGATGGTTGGAACATTAAGCCATTCGAACTGTAAAAGCTATTTATTCAGAGCATTGAGCCCGAACCAAATATGACACACAGGTAACAATTCATATTACAGTGCTTAAAATTCCACGTACAAGTCCTGCAACTCATATTCCCCAGCTTCATGTCTATGCTCCTCAACCACTAGCCCTCTATCACATTACATCTTAAATTCCAGTGTGCCTCGGGAACATAAAGATTTAATCAAGTGTTGTGAAAATGTGACAGCCATGGTTTAACAACAGTGCTCAGTGGAGTACAGGGTAGACGACCTATTAGCTGCCTCGGAAACAGTGCCAGTTCACTAAGGCTTCACAAATGCTGGTGATTGCAGTAATTGCTGTACCGTTTCTTTTGCAGAAAAAGGGCCAGAAACTTTACTACTCTTATGTTTCTATAGGAACGCACTCTAACATTGTAAAGATGTGGTCTTGCTTAACTGAAGGCCTACACTTGCAGATTTTATGGCACAGTCTAATGCTCGTCTGGAATAAACATTAAGGATAAAGAGAGGGTTAAAAATTGCTTCTTTAGAGCATATATTTAAATACTATATCTTCATTGGTCTGCATTAGACCATGACTTGTAACTTTTGAACATCATTTGTATTTGAGAGATTTTCCCATTGTATCTTTAAGATGTATGTGACCACGTGTGGTCCAGGTGTGTAAACATGGTCTTCTTCTGCATATTAAAATTATAAATAAAAGGAGAATGTAAAATGTAGTATAACAAACTGTTTAAATGTAACTTTTTTTTAAAGAATTTCTTTGACTTGCGCTTTATTTCATCATAAGGGTGTGAATTCATTTTTGTCAACTGAGTTTTTTCTATAACTGTGCTATTCACAGCAGCAGCAATAACTGACCAAGTAATATGTTTCTGAATCTTATTGTTTCAAAACTATCACAAAATATAAATGACAGGTCAATTATCAACACAATATGCGCTAAAGGAACCAGATCCTATACAGCGTTAACTTCATTTTGATGTTTAGTAGTACCTACCATTTGCATTGTTAGCTTTAAATCTTAAACGATCTTTGCTAAATTGGTTTTGCTTCATACTCAAAAATACAAGTTTGCTCATTGATTTTCTACTCCTCTGCCTCGGTGGCTTCACTGATCCGTTGTGAGTCCACATCACAAATAATTAATGGTGACATATGCCTAATGCCAGTTATACTTCTGTTGACGACAGTAAGTGTCTCTCAAAGGTTTGGTTTTATGATCAAAGACTGGACTCTTTTTCCTAGTGGTGCGGTAGAGCAGACTGAGACAAGAACTGGTCCAGATTCTCTGTATGTCAACAAGGTGAGTTCATGGGAAGTCCCTGATTCCCCATGTAAGACTTCAGAGCTTCACATTCTCTCCAGCTCAGTTTAGTTCCAACCCTTTTCTTTTAGAGGCTTCTAATCCTAGCGCCTCCATGGGTTTACGTCACACAGACCTCCTCCGACTCCTGTAAGACTATACCCACACTCTCATTTCCTCCTTTACACGCACCAGTCTCTGCCCTGGTTCTTTCAGTATGTGACGTCTGTACGTGATTTGAGTAAAATAGCTTGTCTGACGCCTGTTCAGCGGAAGGGTTAAACTGTGGAGAAGGCAGTGCTCAGAGACTGTGTGGGCTGGTGTGGATGTCAGGCAGCCAACCAAGATCCCTCCCCTCATTACTCTTCCCAACTTCCCTTCTTGTATTGCTCTTATTTGAATGCCTTGGCTGCATCATGTGATCAGGAAGTGTGGCTCCTTTCCATTTCCCCTTCTGACAGAAAGGAAACATTGTAACAGGGGGCTGGCGCTGGGCTCTGTTACGTCGCTGGTTAAAAATAACTGGCATATTTAAGGCGGCTGAGGAATCCCAGGGCAGGCAAAGGCTGGACAGCCTGCCGCCCGGCAGGAGCTCCCTCTCCTCAGCTTAATCTCTGTTTCAATGTACCCCTTTCCCCTGTTGACTTCCATTTTCAAACCTGTTCCACTTTACATGAACCCTTCGACATGACCCCGATTCAAAGCACCTCCTGCTATACTGTCAGTCCATGAATAACATTAAAGCTAAATGTTGTTGCATTCTGCCCACAGCTCTGTGCAGGCCTGGTGTTGTCTAAACAAACCAACCCCAAACAGGGATTCAACAAACCCAACAGGTGGTTCTTACTTTCTCCCTAAATGCTGCAGTCCAGGCTTGAGTCAGATCAGGTCTAATGGACATTGTTAAATATATCTGGATGTCATAATTGAATGTCTGGATGTCATAATTGAATGTCTACTGAATGTTTAACATCACTGAAGCTGGAGGGCAGTGTAGTGCACTGCCACAATCCTTACATACATCATTTGAAATTTTGCTGATAATTAGTTAAACAGTTTAAGACAACCAGTGGTTTTGAACTGAGGACACAGAAAGGTGCAGTAAAATGAAGTACAGTACAAAGTGTAAAGATATCTTGACTCAGCTTTTAAGAGCAAAGAATGGAAATTATTTTTTAATTACTAAACGGCATCTGGAAGAGAATATTGAAAACCTCCATTTCTGGCATAATAATTCCCTGGTATTCATGTACACTTGAATGCATCCCACAATGCAGAAGTTGACTTGTTAACTATGTCACGTTCAAAGAGTCAAAGCTGAAATACTCACCATCAGTGAGGTTATTATAATAATGAGGATAATGTTGACAAAGGTATTGTTGACTTTAATCCTAATGTGAGAACACACCAGAACAACTGTTCTCAGTAAATGCCTTAAGGTTGAAAGCCAAAGAAAACACCTGAGTGCACCTTTGAAACTGAAGCTATTTTGAAGACAGCTAATGGAAGGCAGTTCTTTTCTCGAAGTGAGTGTCATCCAGAGAGATAATCTCAAACACATCATTATTAGGGCATAAGTAACTTTGTCACTGTTGATTCATAACATTAGCACATTTTTTCCACAGCAACTTCTTGCTTTTATGTCATGTATGAATCAAATGTGAGTTCTTGGGACTGTGAAATAAAAAATAAAAAAGAAATAAATGATTTTGGCAGACTTGTGGCAGACATGGTATTGTGTTGATTTGTAAATAACATAAATGTTGGTTAGACTATTAAAAAAATTGTACATGTTTAAGTTAGTGCACAATGTCCACTCTTTTTATGAAGTCCTCTAAAGATTGATGCAGTTTTATATTTCAAATGGCAAAAATTATACACATTCGTGATAATATGTCACTAAGTACCGATTTCTTGGAGCAAAACTGTGTTTGTGTTGTGTATGCTTTCTTTTAAAGGCTGACTTTCAGATGCAATGGAAAGTGCACACCACACATCACACTTAGTTTGAGATTTTGTAAATACACAAATTCACTATTCATTGCATCTGAGCAAACCCAGACCAAGAAGAGTGGACTCGGTTGGCGAGCAACATTAGGAGGGATTCCTTTTGAGTTCAGTGGACACAAACCCAAAGAAGAGAGCTAAATCCACCACTGTGCAGACGAATAACATTTAACAAGAGCTGGACACTTTTTAGATTATTACAAAAGCCTTACAGCAGATTAATCACCCTTAGAGTTTAGATCAGGAAGAATATATAATATGCTAAAACAAGGATTGAGTGTTTTTGTCCCTAACTTAAACAAAAAAGTGACAATGACTTAATTTAAGTGTGTCATGAAAAGTACACGCTGGTGTCACATTCGCTCTCTTTTCACCCCTTCCTCTGTCATTATTGCAAAGCACCTCAATTGTCAAAAGTCAATCTTTTGTTTCCAGGATCATTTTCAAAACTATTATTTCCCACCATAAAGAGTATGGATATAATAACACAGACTCTATTGTATTCATAGCTGCTGTTAGGAAGCAGGTCTTCATAAACAATGGATGTAAAGCAAACAATATATGTTTAAAACCCCATTGTTTGCCAGGTAATTGTTACTGAAGTAAGCCGATGACAATACACTCGCTGGACACATGTTAACCCAACTATACTACTAATAGCTACAATAAACATTTAGACACAATTTGGTCTACGGGATACACTATTTACAAAGTTATTGAACCATTTTAGTTTTTTCCTCTTGGATTCTTGTTGTTACTCATTAATGTAAATTAAAACTATGAATTAGGCCAGTAACATACAGTACACTGATGAAGTTACCAGAGCTATGGAAGTGACGGGATGTTTGCTGACATGCCTAACAGACAAGATCCTGATGCAGCAGGATCAGTGGCAACTTTGTTTGCTCTTGCACTCTTGAGTCAATGTTTCTAATTATCCTGGATATGGCTGTGTTAGCTTGTGAGCTGTGAGCAAATACTGCCTGAGACCTATTCAAACGCATTTCTAAAACACACCTGATTGTTCCCAGGTAAGGTCAGCTTCTGTACTTTTGCACTTCTTTACAATGTTAAATGTTTAATTTTTCTTTGTAAGAAAATGTTGTTTTGAGTGTTTGGATTAGGCCATGGGAGACGTGAGGTTCAATATTCAATGACTTTTCTCTGAATTGCTCCACAGCCAGATACTTCATGTGGTTGATATATGTTTGAATCATAAAGTCTCAAGTACAAACGGAGCAACTTTATTCTCAAAAGATATGGACTGATAATGACACAACCCTCTCCTTGGAGTATTTTGACGTACATGACGTACACTAAATGCCACACAAATATAACTTCTTCAGGCATTATAAGACAGGTTTTATTACTTCATAAAAAGAGCCGACATATCCTGAGGATATTCCTATACAAACGGCTCAATGCATTTAAATACCTATAGACTACATATTGTAAACTGACGTTTTTTTTTAAGACCTACTATTGTCACTAAATGTCAGTTAAAGCATAAATCGTTTTGCCTTCAAAGCACTTGTGTTGCATGGTGTTTGCATTTAGTGCAGACGGCAGGATTAGAACATAATCCAAACACACGCAACAATCCTCCTTCGTCAAAAGCCACATTAAAGTATTTTATTTAGGTTACAACAAAAGAAATGTTCGCCTATGAAAGTAGCCTATTACCTCTTTTATTAGTTAGCCTATTACTATTATTATTAGTAGACTTAAATAGTAGACTAGTGATGTCTTGCATTTGGTAGTATACCTCTCAAAAGAAGTAGGCTAGGGTACTATTCTCTTATAAATCGTAAAGTTAAAGAGAAACCTTTCAAAGATAAATTCCTGACGTTTAACCCACTCGCTGGTAACGTCTGGAGAGGTGCGCGTTTTCGCCCACTTTTCCCATGAACAACAGGTACGGTTGCTAAGAATACAAACAAACCTCTCTCTACCACGCGCGCTCTCTCTATGCTGCTTTCCCCCACGTGCTCACTCCCGCCCTCTGTCCGTCCCCTCGCGCACACTCCTGCGTGCTCCTGCCCTAGCTCTCGTGTGTTTTTCTCCTGAGACGGTTTCCCGGGCAACGTGGGCGTGCCCGTCTCCAGTCATTTCTGGATTTAAGGATACTCACACGTCGCACGCTCATTTGACGCTGCCGGTCTCTGCATGGCAACAGGCGCGAGGGATTCCCCCGTGCGACGCCACTCTGTCTTCCCCTCACACACTGTTTTACTGACCTCCCAGCACCAGCATGTTTGGGGACAGAGTTTAGAGAGAAGAAACTAAAGAAACTTAGAACTACGCGGCATTCGGACCAAGCGAACGGACTCCACACAAAAATTCATAGATGAGGTGTGGACCGCGTGAAACTTTAAATGTCAATTTTGACATCTTCCTGAGGACACAAGGACTCCCTCGGACGGATTTATAACAAATTCTCTCTATTTCCAGGCAGCCTCCAAATGACGTCGAGATGGCATTAGGGGGCACGCTACTGCCATCCATTTCTACCTTCACCAGCGTCCCCACAATCAAGAGTGAATCCTTGGGAAGTGCCAATTCAGTGAGTATAGTTCTAGTATAGTCCAACAAAAATTGTAAGGAAATGTAGCTGCTCCTATGTTATTGTGGGCACAGGCAGAGCTTGACACTGCGCTCTACTGGGGCGTGCACCAGTTTACAGTCTACTCCAGTACGTCGTTAGTGTGCATGGAGACTCTAAATGAGGCGCGCATGAGGCAGCTACTGTGCACTGTCCTTAGAAAATGCAGTAATACCTATGTTTTACTGATGTATTGTACTCATTGCCCTTTTAAGTGGATAGTCTGGACACGCAGACTTAGCTCAGAGGAGTCGTTTCCTCTTGTAGCCCACATTCTTTTCCCAAACTTTACTTAGGACCTTTATTCCAACAAGCCAGCTAAAACACCTACCAAGTTTATTTTGCACATATTTCTTTATATCAATTCACATCAATGCTTGTAACTAATATGTCATTATTATGTGATCTAATAATAGTGAGGGGGCTATGTTTTATGGAAGTCGGTTGTTGGGTTCTGGCTCTAAACTAAACTACATAGTTTTGTGTTGCTCTAATTATTAAGTGCCATATTTTATTTGGATTTTGATTTAATTCTGAACAAATTAGATTGACTTACAGGGATCACACATTACAAATTCAGAATGTCATTTTGACATTGACCTAAATAAAAAGCTACACCGCCCAAACCTGGGAATCAATGCTGTAAACAATGCTACAGACTATACTCAAAAGGTTTGTGTTTGTGAACTACGTTATTGAATATTTATCCACAGGCCTACAGATTAGCAGCTTAACATATACACAGTAGTTTTGTTACTGTGCTACAGTGCTATAGCCATGTCTTTGTGACTTTACTCTAGAGATGGAAGGAGGAGTTGTCCCATCTTAAGAGATCCTGTGTGCCAACTGGAAACAGCTGCTCGGACCCAGACCACCCCACGACCACCAGCGCAACAAGCCCCAGCATGTCCAAGAAGGACACGGAGCCGGATCTGGACTTGGACTACGACTTTATCCTGTCCAACTCCATTCTGCAACAACAGCAACAGCAACAACAACAGCAGGAGGAGGCCTTGGCCTGTAGCTCGACCCAGGCCCTGTCTCCTTCCCCGGGTTCCTTCTCGTCTTCTTACCCTCTTCCCTCTCCTCAGGCCACAGCCAACGACCTGCTTTATACTATTCCTGACATCCACGACGTCTCACCCTCTGGAGGATTTGTCGCAGAGCTCATGAGGCCTGAACTGGACCCTGCATACCTGCACCCCACGAGCCTTCATGGTAAATTTGTTGTGAAGACAACAATGGACATGGGGGAGTACTGCCAAGGGGTCAACGTAAGCAAGGCCTGCGTTAATGCAGACTCTCTACGTACCTCTCCGACCTCGTTTTCATGCCACAGGATAAAGCAGGAGACCCCAAGTAACTGCACAATCTCACAGCCTATGGACCTCCACCTGGCTGGGGTAAACTCCCAAGGCAGGAGTAACAACCAGCAGCGCCCTGGACACTTGGACCTACATGGCTTCCCCAGTGGAGGGCGGTCTGTGACGGGTGGAAGGTTATCCTCATCGTCTTCCCTCTCCCCTGATCATCCACTCAGCCGCGAACACCAAGTGCTCGGGCATCCCCACTCGCAGATTCCCCTTGCTCCGCAGGGATACCACCACAGCCCGCCACAGGGGTTCCCCTCTTACCCTCAGCCGTCCTCACTACCCTACCAAGGTTAGTCAATGAGCAGTGTCTTTCTTTCAGTGTCTCTGCAACTGTGGCAGCAACTTTCAGAACTCTCAGACCTACTTTTTATACACCTTAATTTGAGTTGTAAGTCAAGCGGAGCGCACAAACTAAAATCTGTTTATTTATATTTTTTAAAAAAATTACATATTATAGATGATCACAAAGACTTAAAAAAATAAGAAAAGTTTGAATAATGTATAACTATTTTTCAAATAGTTTTTTATTATAAACATATTGTGACTTTTCTACAAAATGAGGTACAATTCAAAAGCTACTTTGTATATATTCTTTTGAAGGGCTATTTATTTTGTTATTGTAAGTAAATAAATATATTTTGCGGTGTTTTTTTTTTACTAATACATAAATACTTTTTTTCCCATTTTGAGCATAACAATAGTATTATTCATGTACACAGTATTCACCATGTTTCCTCAACCCCACAGAGCCGCTCATGGTTCCCAGTGGTGACTGTTTGCCCGAGGAACCGAAGCCCAAGCGTGGCAGGCGCTCCTGGCCCAGGAAGAGGATTGCCACACACACATGTGACTACATTGGCTGTGGGAAAACCTACACAAAGAGCTCACATCTGAAAGCACATCACCGCACGCACACAGGTAAAAAAACTATTTTTGAGTATTAAAAAAAATAGCCTTAATTAAGCAGATTTCTGAAATTCAATCAATCAGCTTTGGTTAGAAGAGAGTGGTAATAGTTTAAGACCATGTTCATTGTTGGAAGCCAGCTACTTACAAAGAGTTCAGTGTCTTTTACACAGGATGTAGCAGCACATTGTACTACAGTCATTAATAGTTGGGGGTAGGGGTGTTGTTTAGCAGGTGCAGTGAAACAGGTTGATACTGATCCCTGCTCAAATAGAACCTCAGGCTGATTACTCTGGCCTTTATGTATGAGCTGCAGGACAGGATGGACCTCTTTTCTCATGCGCTTGGGAAGGTTGGGTCATTCTAACTTGAGGCCAACATTAAACGGTCCATGCGTGTTTTGTTTCTAAAGGGGAGAAGCCTTACCACTGCGACTGGGAGGGCTGCGGCTGGAAGTTTGCACGTTCAGATGAACTCACACGCCACTACAGGAAGCATACAGGCCACCGGCCCTTTCAGTGTCAAAAATGTGACCGGGCTTTCTCCAGGTCAGACCACCTTGCTCTTCACATGAAAAGACATTTATGAGACTTGTATCTGGATCACAGATGAAGCTTAAAAAATGTTGAACAAACTCATGACCAAAACCAAAATTGCCTTCATGTCATTTTAAAGTAACTAGACGGGCTGTGGTGTTCACGGCAAAAATAAAGTTATTGCCTTTGAGAGCCAAAGACATTCTCTCAAGAATGATCCCTTCCTAGGGCATTGTGACTTGATACAACGTTTTAATCATGACGAGAAAAGTAAATAAAAGGGACCAAACTGGAAATTCTATATTTGAACTGACAAAACTTGGATCACCAGGTGCCAACAACTTTTGAATGGAACTGTAGGGTATTTTGTCAGGGAAACAAGAGGAACAAACATCTCCAGAGGCCTTCGACCAGCACATGCCATTAAAGGCTCTGTTAAATTCACACTGTTTTAAATAAATATCTGTATTTATATATACATGTCTCACCTGCAATGCCATTAATTTCAGGTACAATATTATTTATACTGGTGCTCAGTGACTCTAAAAGGGGGTGAAAAGGTACCAAAGAGAAAGGACAAAAGGGTGAAAACTATAAAAAAAAGTGCCATATGCTTTTTAGTGTTTCTTGGGAAACTTTCTTCCACATTCAGACTTTAATGAGGTGAACACAAGTGGATGGCAATCTTTAATGCACTGCAGTTGCGAAGTGCAATAATCTGTTTGAGACATGCATATTTTTGTATTAAATAACTCTGAACAAAGAATTTTGTTTATAGCCAAAATATGTAATATAAACTTACTAAATTTTGTACATTTGTAAATAAAATGCTTTGTTAATGTTTTGTATTTACAATTTAATAAAAATGCAGAGGACATTTATTGTGATGGAAGCTCAAGCATTTCTACATAACTTTATTAATCCTGAAAATGTGCTTTCTTGAATTGTTGTGTTCCATATTTGAGAAGGCCTAATTAAAAATCAGTAATAGCGCACAGTCAGCACACACTCCTCATAACAACTGTGAGATCACCAAAGGTAAACTCTTCAAATGCTACTTTAAAGTTTTAAAATATACAGTGGTCAATGGAGAGTAATCACTGCTGCTCCATCATGTTTTCATTGGGTCCTTTTTCCACCGGTCAGTAGGAAAACTACTAAGAACACCATGTTCCTGGCAAACTATTAGTTAACTTACCAAATCTGACGTACAATACAAAGTAACAGTAAGAGTAAGTAAGTAAAAAACACGTTTCTTACAAGTCATGTGACAACGGCTCCGAGTTGAACTGCAACATCTGATCTTTGGTTGCCCCCTGTAGGTTAAAGTGTTTAAACGCACCAGGAGCCTGGACCACATTGGAACAGAACTTTAACATTTTTAATCATGTACAGTCAAGCCCGAAATTTACTGGCAAATTTTAAGTTACATTTACTTTTATTCAACCAGCAAGTTTTTTCTTTATTGGAAATGACACAGGCCTCTTCCAGTAGATAAGACTATGTACAAGAGGCATCGTTGTGGAAATACAGATTTCTCAGCTTTTACGAACAAAAAATCTAATGAAAAAGTCTATTGGCAAATTCAAAGTTCTATACCATTCCAAATAGTCCTAGCTGTTCTAAAGCATTTTAATTACCCTGATTCATTTGGAAAAGCTGTTTTAATCAACTCAACAGGTGAAAAACAGCAGCTCTCTGCAGTTGGTTTGTGGACAGTCATGGCTCAGACAAAGGGGCTCAGTGAAGACCTGCAGCTGCGCATTGTGGCTGCTCACAAGTCAGAAAAGGACTATAAGGCCATATCTAAATGTTTTCAAGTTCCAGTGGCTACAGTGCAATGTATTATTTAAAAATAAGACGTTCCACACTGTAGAAAATCTCAAAGGATGTGGTCGGAAGCCGAAAGTGACACCTGTGCTGGCCAGTAGGATAGTGAGAGAGGTTAAAAAGAATCACCACCAAGGCCCTCCTGGTGAATCTGGGCTCTGCTGGTGGCAACGTCTCAAGGCAGACGCCAACAGACACTGCACACTGCTGGGTTTCACAGACGCAGACCAAAAAGGACACCACTTCTCCAGATAAGGCACACAAAAGCCTGCTTGGCCTTTGCAAATGTTCATCTGGGCAAAGACAAAGACTTCTGGTCTTCTGTTTAATGGTCAGATAAAACAAAAATTGTATTGTTTGACCACAATAATATATTCTTCATTTGGTGTAAAAAAAAAAAAAAGAAGCCTTTAACCCTAAGAACACCATCCCCAATGTCAAACATGGTGGTGGGATCCTAATGCTTTGAGGGTGTTTATTCAGCCAATGGACCAGGGAACCTAATCTTACCTAAACGGCAATAAAAAAAGAACAATACATCAAGATTCTCAACATCAAGCAGTCTGCAGAGAACTTTGGCCTTAGGCACCAGTGGACATTTCAGCACAACACGAGTGTGTTATAAAGCCTTCTGACGATGTAGGCAGCGAGTTGACCCTAATATTCACTGGACTATATCGTTGGGAGAACATTTTAATAAGCCAGGGTGTGAAAGTTTTTCATGTAATCTCCAATTCCTTATACACATCAGGCCACACACCCAGGTGTACAAAAATAGCACGTATCAGTATTTATGAAACAGTCCAGCATTTTCAAATGAAATATCCAGGATTTATGAGTAGATACAAAAGTCAACTGTTATAGATGAACTGAGTCCCATACTTTCTGTTTTAGTAATGAAGCAATCATTGGTTAACAGTTACACTGTGTTGTTTTTATTTACAATCTATAGTTGTCACAAAATCTCATCCGACTCCTATGCTGTAGCATGTGTCAATTTAAGTTTAGCTACTTCAAAACAAAATTAAAATAAAACACAGTTGATATGAAGAATGTTTTGCAGAAAGTGTCCAAATTGTTCAATATGCACATTTCAAATTTTTTATATATTTTTTTCATTACAGGTCAACTTAAAAAATAATCAAACTGTCAATAACAATCCATTGTTATTAGAAGAAAATGTGGAAGTGAATAAAACCTTTGAGACATGTAAAAGGCTTGTTGTAGACATATATAGTCAGTTATCAATCAAAAAGAGAAAGAAAAGAAACAAATGTGAAAATAACATTTCAGTCATCATCAAAATTTTGTTGTAAAAGGAAATTTGCAGCCAAGTTTTCATTCTTCTCACAGGCAAAGTAGGCTTGTATAACAAGACCCTCCGGAAATCCTAAAGCCTTTAGCTGGAATGGGATAAAAACAATTAAGGGTTAGTTAGTTAAACAGATTATATTCCCTAAGTCATAGAAATTTTGGATCCAAAGTTTGTGCCAGTAATGTTGCTTCTCACCCTTTCAATGGCCTCTTTCTCCTGTGGCGTGATCTGAATATAGTCCTGACCTCCTAAACCACTACTTCGCACTGCCCCACCTCCACCTCCTCCTGTTGGCACTGGCCCCGGGTTGGGTTCATTCAGCATTTGGATAAATTCTTGTTGGTGGTTGCTTATCTCCTATACAAATCAACATATTAAATACATTTCACGACATACAAAACATCTCAGATCAACATTAACAGATCTTTGGAGATCTACATTAAAACATTTACTTTGATCAGAACTATACCTGTAAAAGCTCAGGGTTTTCTCTGCCTATTTCCTGCAGTAGAGCTGGGAGCAGAGAGGCATTTTCCTGGATCAACTGTCTCATAGTCTGAAACTGGGGCTGGTTTCTAAGGAAATCCAATGGGTTGCCTGGGACCATTATGAGAAGGGTGTGAGGGCAAGCATCAAGACCACACTGATGAATAACCCACTAAGAAGTGCACAAGAGCCGACTACTTGCCTCCCGCAGGTGAGGAGCCTGTATTGGCAGGGGCACTCACACCACCTGCAGGTGCTGGGTCTCTTCTTACTGTTGGAGCTACTGCTTCCGGTGCTGTTGCCTGGCCTTGATCTGTGCCTGGAATACCCTAAAACAAAAAGTTATGAAGCACTGCTTTTGGAGCAAAAAAAAAATAATATTTGTTTTCCTTTCCATTCTTACTGTGAGCAGGTATTCCACAGCTCGGTCTGGGTTGTTGTAGCTGGCTCTTAAAGCTGCTACTACCTGCTCCCTTTCATAACCCATGAGCATCATCTCTGTCACCATGGCGTCATATGAGGCACCCGTCACTAAAAAGAAGGAGCAATAACATTAAAAGCGCAGTATGTTTAGTAAATCTACCACATAGTACTTACACATAATCCTACATTTCTAGCATTAACGATGACCACAAATGCAAATGTAGTCACATGATTTATAATAATAGCTAAAAGGTTCTTGACATAATGCACTGACTATGCACATACTCATATCCTACAGTTAATAGCCTGTCTAAATAATGAAGGCAAAGAAGCCAGGAAGATTGAATTGAGAGTAAAATAAAATAAGTAAACAAGTGATTGTTTTTATGTCAACTTATGGAAAATTCATGGCAAATAAATTTGTTTTACAATGGCAGCCTTACCTAAAGAAGAAACTGCTTCATCAATTAAACGTGTGCTTGAAGACTCAGTGCTACTGCCAAGAAAACAAAACTTCAAGTGTTATGATCTGCACAAGACTTACAGACACACAATACTTAAAAGTTAATGGAAAATATGGATAACCAATCCTTACCTCACAACTGTGGAACTTGAATCTCCAGGTGTAGACTGTTTTTCTTCAGATTTAGGGACTTCAGAGACACCGTTTGGGGATGAAGATGATGAGGAAGGAGGTTCTGAAACTGTGGTTACAGGAGGGGTTGTGGGAGAGGAAGACTTTGAATCGGCTGTAGCTGCTTTAGGCTGAAAAAAAGTTATGTTGATTGTGTTAATATGCCATGTCAAATGATTATTACTGAATATAAATGCAGTATTAGTGATCATTTGGCCATTTTTCACAGAATATGAATGATAACACTCAATAATATTGAGGTCAGGGGACTATGTTTCTGTAACCAATGACAGATCAACTTGGCCTTTTGCTTTGGTTTGTTGTCATGTTGGAATGTTCCATATGCAGCTTCCGGGCTGATGAGTGCAAATTTTCCTCCAGTATATTCTGATAACAAGCTACATTCCTCTTTTCCTGTGCCTTTGTAGCTCATCCACTAAACATCAGCGATCCACCTCCATGTTTCACAGTAGGAATGCTATACCTTTCATCAAAGGCCTTGTTGACTCCTCTCCAAATTTAACATTTATGGTTGTGACAAAAAAGTTAAATTTTGGTCTCATCAAGCCAACCGACTTTGTTACAGAAGTTTTGAGGCGTGTTTCTGGGCTGTTTAGCGTATTGTAAGAGAGATGCTTTGAAAGTATTTGTGCAGTAATGGCTTTCTTCTGGCGACTCTACCAGGCAGCCCATTTTTCAACAAATGCATCCTTATTGTGCATCTTGAAACAGTCACACCACCATTTTTCAGAGAGTCCTGTATTTCAGTTGAAGTTATTTGTGGGTATTTCTTTGCATTCCGAACACTTTTCCTGGCAGTTGCGGCTGAAATTTTTGTTGGTCTACCCAACCTTCATTTGGTTTCAACAGAATTCCTAATTTTCCACTTAATTAGAGTTTGAACACTAATAATTGGCATTATCAATTCCTTGGATATAATTTTATATCCCTTTCCTGCTTTTTTTTTACAGGTCAGTTACCTTTTCCCACAGATCCTTCGACAATTTGTGCTTTTCCCATGACTCAGAAAACAGAAACGTCAGTGCAGTTCTGAATAAAAGATGCAATTGTCTGTCAGGAGCCCAGAAACTCACTGACCTTTTATACACACACACCGATTACAGGCAAACAGATCACAGGTGAGGATGGTTACCTTTAATAGCCATTCAAACCTGTTTGTTTCAGTTTGTGTGCATGTTATCAGGCCAAAATCACCAAGGTATGTAAATTTTTGATTAGGGTCATTTGGGTAGTTTGTTTTCAATTATGATTTAAAAAAGAGTAAACACAGTTGTTTGACAATAAATGTCTATCCCAACCACTAACTATGATTTAAAAAAAAAAGTTTTTTGTGTTATCATATATATTCTCTGAAAAATGGCCTAAAAATCTGGCCTAACATTCTGCCAAAGTATGGAAACTTATAAGCACAACTGTGTCTTATTGCTATCTATCCACCAAACTTCTTTTCTATCCTTTGCAGTAGGTCAACAAATACAAACCAACTGACCAAATACAGACAACTATAATTTTCTAACCTTTGTTACCATGACAACCACGAAGCTCTTCTCATCAATTTTGTATTCAGTAAGAGGCGAGTCATCACTGAGGATTTTACCTAGAGAGAAAGCGCAGGTAAACCACAGCATACGTGTAATAGTAATTTTGGAAAAATACACCAAATGACAGATCCTGATGCTTTATAGATAGCACACACTTAAATTCTATTTACTCCTTAAAAGAATGTCTGAAGGTTCTCAGTCATACAGGACATCTTGAAAAAAAGGTTTAAGTAAAATCATCTGGACTCAGTTTTCAAGGTGAAGACGTTTCGTCTCTAATTACAAGAGACTTTATCAAATCTGAGAGTGAGTTTCTTTTTTCCTTAAAATGAGTAATAAAACTTTCCACTCAAAGGCAAACATTTACCTTAAAATTCATTGTATTTGTTCATGTTGTTGCAAAAATAAAAACCTTTAATAGCATACCAGCATATATTAGTTTCTGTCCAGTCACTGGAAAATTGTCATTTCCCTTTTCTTGTTCAATCTTTTCTTTTAAGGTTTTTACCTGTAACAAGAAAAAAAAGGTTTTACTGCAGCAATACGGAAGCAGTCCAAAGTATGCAAGATCATAATGATACACGCCAACTTTAAATGTAAGCTAGGTTATATAATCAGGCTCAGTATAAACTGCAACCGCATAAATATTAAACGAAAACCCTGGCATACATAAGGGAAGATGCTCAGCATAATTGGATAGTATTAAAAAGTCTGAGTATTCTCCTCATACTGACTCATCATTTGTCTGGAAGCTAGTTAGCGCATTGGAATAGATCGAAAGTAAACGTTGAGGGTAGGTTAAATTTCTCTTTAATTAAATAAAGAGATGATGGATCAGGCCTTTAAACTTAAATTTATAGCGGTAACGTTTAGCTAGTTTGTGTTTAGATTTGAGTTGCTGTTAGTTTGGCGTTAGATTGGACTAACTAGCTAACATAACTGCTGTTTTTTAATCGCCTAGCAATCAAAGCTAACCGTTTACCTATAACTTAGCCAGTTATACAAGTACAAATGTGGCTAGCTACATCATTCTACTGCAACAGTTAACCGCTAGTTAACGTTAAATCTTCCTGACATCTCAACCGTACATATTTAACTACAACCTATTTAAGTTAACTACAACATGACTGGGCCACGGCTAAATGCTGCTTTAAAAAAAATAAAGTTGATTTCAGAAGAAATACAAGTATTCAACAAAACTAAATTTATCACATATTGAATTAAGAGTGAATTGGTGAATGACTAACACTATAAGAACAAACAGATATGCATGGAATCTCTAATTCGACAAAAAAAAGTTGAATAACTACAGATATCCCTGAATATAGACAACTCCCACTCCGCCCCTTCACAGTGTATCTTACCAACTCCTTCTCGTCAATTTCGATTTTGAACGTTTGCTGCTGCAGGGTTTTAAGAGTTAACAACATTTTCTCGTTCTATTTTTGTTTATGCTTTTTATTTTAAAGTAGGATGTCCAACTTGTCAAATCTTAGCTGTTTTCAGCCGCCATGACTTGTCTTCTTCGTGTTAGCTTTGACAGGTTACAGCGCCGCTTGTGTTCTGAACGACAAACTGCAGGCAGACCGCATTCTTTCCTTTGATAACAGTTCATCAGATTATGTAGCATTTAATTTGTTAAAAAAGCATACGTCAGAATATTAACAGGACATTGAAATATTCTTATAAATTACGCCTTTTGTAAATGTATTTGCATGTCAGCCGAGTTAACAACTGAAGGGATTTGACTTTATTTTGTCCTAAATTCAGTATTATTTTCACTATCGTATTTGGATTCACCCATTAAGACTATTATCAAAACAGCTTGAATCTATTTCGTGGTCGATCTATTGTAGATTGTGAAAGAAGCGTATACAGTGCTTGATTGCAGGCTATAATGGATATGCTCTGCATCAATTGCTCTCATTCCATTGTGCTGTCTCTCCATTTCTTTCTCCTTGTCTTCTTACTTTTGTCTCTCCTCTGTGTCATTCAGCTGTTTCTCCAGAAGCAGTGCCCTCATCTGCCTTGGCCCCAGCACAGACTCATCAAGCATTCCTTATGCTGCTCCACTAGGCAGCAGTAGCAGCAGTGTCCTTCTTTCCACTCACTCCACTATGACTGTCTCTTGCACCCGTCTCCAGGGGTCGTCAGTCTGCCGTCGGCCTTCCTCTGATGTAGTGAGCCATAGAGATTACTGTCTTATCCCTGGTGACTTGGAGATATTTTTAAGAGATGATCTTAGACATGCGCAATAAAGACTTGCCTCCTTTGAAAACAAGAATGCGGCAAACAGACAGAATTGATAAAAAACTAAAACATGGACAATGGAGGGAAGTGTTGCAACAGGTGACAGAACAGGACTTACTGACTGGATCTCACTGACTTTTGGTATCCAGCGCTAAATACAAACACACACAAACTAAACACTGGCACACACACATTCAGACATTGTGGTGTACAGTAAGCAGATGTCTTGCAGGATTGTGGAGCAGAAACAGAGAGAAGGCCAATAAGGCATTTCCTGTGGACAAGTAGCAAGAACTGTAATGGTTAGTTCAAGGAAATCCGTCTGTATGTGTCACTGACAAACACATTAAACATTAGTGTGTCTGTGTGTGTATCCAGTGCAAATGATGATTCAAAGCGGGTCACATCATTTTATGCTAAAATTAATATCCAAGTGACATTAGACAACAGTTTAAAAAACTGAAAAAGCAAACCACACTGTTGACTGTTATCTGATAACTTTATTATCAAGTTAAAAAAGACAATGAATTACAATATTTACAGAATATCCAGAGATAAATGGAATAAAATTGTAAACAATCATTCTAGGCAACATCACAACCCACCATCAGGTAATCGGATTTATATGGGAATAAAGGCAAGAAGGAGCGATTCTAGTGTCAAACTATAGAGACAACAGTCTGAAAAGAGAAATGCATCATGAACAAACTAAACATATGTACAAGTATCCAGTGTGTGCCATAAGCAGAGGCTTCACTTGGGGAACGTTTCAGTCAGGTGACTGCCCACAGTGAGGGATTCAGAGTCATTCCTCTGTTGGGATGATCACAGAATAATGTTTGGGCTGGCAGCATCATCACCCGGTTTGTTTCAATTCATCTTTTGCTTCAAACTGCATGACAAGAAACCTCTCAAAGCTTATTTTTTTACAACAGGGTTACTTTGAGAATGCTACAAGCTGGTCCAGTAAGACAGAAAAAAAAACACCTGTGAGATTCAGTGCTTGGTTTATCTGTCTGAATGGTAGTATGGGCTCAGGAGCATTGGGAGCTACATTACTACCTGTAATGAACACACTCTTGGGGCTGGTCACGAGAGAGAGTGAAATCTCATACGCAGCGTTGTGCTTCCTAATTTCCAAAAGGTAATTCATATTTTTCTTAGTTTCAGACTGCATTAATTGCATGTCTGCATTTTGTACAACCTCATTGTTTGCAATCAGTACTCACTTCTATTACAGTACAAAAAGGAGAAATCTTTATTGTAACCAGACATTGCAAAACAGCATGATGTCAGACGGGCCTTAAAAAAAAACAAAAAAAAACTTATTGTTATGTATCGTTTCTTTTTCACATTTGAAAAAAACAAATACAAGGGTGAGATTATCCTTTCTGAAACAGCACATTTCAAACACTTGACAAGGAGATTTGTTTTCTATACATGACAGCAAACATGTAGTTTACTTAGGTTTACTCATAGCCCAGTAATCCTATGAGCCAAACCCACTCAGTTCAGTCTATCAATAGTTTAATGCTCAGGAACAAGCACAGCAGCAAAGTCAACAGCCTTGGTTTTCATTTTGGTACCCACTAAACACTCATTGTCTGTGTGTGGTTTTTTTTATAACAAATTGGATACAATTTATCAATACTCCTAATGACTGATTGTTGGACATGGTGGAATTTAACACAATTTTGTTGCATTTGCAAATGAGCTAATCTTATAAGGCTTTAGGGCATTCAAGCAGCAAATCCAGCAAATACAATCTCTGCATTTGTCTAATAACAACAAAGGTTAAAGTTACATCATTACCTAAAAAAGACACAATTGCAGGCAATGATAAATGTTTAAGAAAAAGATGGATAGGAAATAATGGGTATGACACATTTTTCAATCAGGAGACCCTGTGGCACAGAGTATGCTAAAAATGATGTTCCGGACACACTTGTTTTTAAGCGCAACTTTTAGAGAGTATTTGAGTCCTATGTTATGTCCAATGTCTACAAGCAGTAGTCTACAAGCAAAATGAGTGAAAGTTCAAAAAAATCTTGTGGATTGTCACATGTGGGGCCCACCTTATCCAACCAGAGTATCAAGACTAAAATCATTTTATGCCAAATGAATAGAACTCCTTTTGTTAAAACTGGGTGATATAATTGCAATCAGATACATTCTGGTTTTGCCACCAGATACATACTGGTATAAGTATTGTGTTTTTGAAACTGATTTTTTCTACATTCAATTTGGGTATTTCTTTGTTTCTTAAAGCCACATAGTAATGTTGTTATTTTAAGGCACTTTTGATCTCGCTCTGACAGTGAGCACTTTTGGGTTGGGCCAAATCCTGTTTTTCTCAATGAAACATACAGTATCTACAGCTTGATAAATGCAGCTAAGGTATGCTTACCATGTTTTTGATTGAAATGACAGTAGTCTACATAACGTAGCAGTACAGGTGAAGGCAGATCATTTTTACACTTGCTAAATTGTGTTGTAATAGCTACTGAAGAGTCAACTGGCAGAACAATAATATATTATTGTAAGGTTTAAAAGGTGCCACAGGGTGAAGGCTTATACGTAGTATAATGTTAAGGATTTATCAAATAGCAATTTGCTACAAACATTAGGGAAACTGTTATAACATCTACAAATGAAAATTATTCATTATCATTTCTGAATATTTAAGGTGCAACTCTTCCTCAAGAAACACATCTACACATGTAACACAAGGCTAAGATGAAAAATCAAACAAAAAACGTAAATAAGGTAGCTTGATGTGGGGCCACATATATAAATGCTTTGTCTAAAAGGTACATTTACAGTATGCCTCCTTTTGGTTAGCAGGAAGAAAGGTAAAAGGTGCATCAATTAAAAATGCTATTTTTTTTTAATAAATACATTGTTGGGGCCTCTCACAATGTGATCAGAATGTGATTAATTAGGAAATTTGAGTATATGGATTACCAATGTATCTGTCCAAAGGGACTGTTTCACACATTTCACAAGCTCAGATGTTTTTTTATGCAGCACAATCTAATACTTACATATGTAACACCTAAATCTAGTAATGTGTCAACTCATCAGAAGTCATTATTTTCCTTTTTTTCCTTTACCATCCTATTTTAACATCAGTGCTCTGCTGCTCCTACCTAACACTATCACTTAGTAGCACACTAGATCAAGATGCCATTATGTGTTCAACCAAACTGTTGATCTTTTTTGGTGTCAAGAATCTCTTTGTCCTCCACATATTGGCTTTGACTTCTCTGTGACTCATTGGTGAGGTCCTCTTCCTCTGTTCTGATGTTGGACAGGTCTAATCCAGAGTCCAGTAAAACCGAAGAGCAAATGGAAGATGGCGCCTCTATTGCTGAGGTGTTGCTGGTGTCTATCTGACTGCTGTTAACCACCCTACAATTAAATGGAGATGAAATGTCACTACTTTTTATCCTTCAGAACACAAAAGTTAAAAGGTTTAACTGCAGTACAACCCACATATTATTGGTCACTCTGTGTAACCCTGAAGGTAAATGCTACAGAGGACATACTGTGCGCACATAGACTAAGGCCATATGTAACAGATAGAATACGTTGTATGAGCATGCTTACTATAAACAGAAAAGAAAAACTAAAATAAAAGAAGAGTAGCAGGACAGAAAATACTAACATGCCGTGGCGAAGGACATGTCGCTCCCATTCGATGCTGTTGGTGAAGCAGCGGCCACAGAACTCACAAGGAAGACGTTTCCCTCCTTCACTGCTTGGCTCAGTGCCACTGCTGCAAGTGGGAGCTGCAAGTACTTCTGGGAAAGAGGCATATCATTATATCATACCACTGAGTACAAAAAAAAAGAAATATTTTCATTACTGCACTTTTTAAATCATTATTTTATAGTATTCGTACCTCGTAGGGCAGGTTTCTCTGGCTCCTCCTCTGTCAGCTCCTTTACCTCTTTTACCTCTTCTTCATCAGCGTCCTCCTCTGCCGTCTCTTGAAAATGATCCTCCATCACCTCGTCATCATCTATATCCCTCAGTTCCTCCGCTTCATTGACATCCATGATTTCATCTCCATTTTTCATGGCATGTTCTCCACCCACCACCATTTCCATCCCCTCTGGCACGTCTTCTTCTGCACTACTCCCATGTTCTTTTATCATCTCCAGCTGATCGAGGTTCACCCGGCCCATCAGCTCGAAATTACGGATGACCTGACAATCAGAAGAGTGCAAACAGTTAAGGACAGATGCATGGTAAAGATTTGTCAAGAATTACAGCTGAGAAAAGCGATTTATAAAATGCAGAAGGGTAGAAGGCACGCTTTACTAATATTATTTATGTTTTTTATAACTTATAATAACACCTGGAAAGAACACAAAACCAACAATTTGTATTATAGCAAATGCCTTTCAGCTTATCCTCGTCGGCTGGTCACCACAGCAAAGTGCTACACATGAGTAGCTTGGCAATGTTTTTTTCACACCAGATGCCATTCCTGACACAACCCTTTCCATTTAACCAGGGCTTGGAATCAGCAAAGACCGAGACACTGGCTGGAGCTTCTCACGAGGAAACTTGAACCTCTCATCTCCTGCACAGTACAAGCCTTTAAACCTTTCTCTGTGGCCCTTTTTGACTTGACACAAAATACCACTCTTTAGTTATTTATTAAAAAAAACAAACATACAATGAGAAAAAAAAAAACGACAACATATAACAGGCTGACCTTGTGTTCGAGGCGGAGATGCTCCTCTAGCTTGTATTTTAGACTGCTGTCAAAGTAGCAAAGCTGGCACTGGTACGGCTTGATTTCGGCGTGCTTCTGCAAGTGCATCTGCAGGGCCTGGTCACTGGAGCATGTGAAAGTGCATTTATGGCAGCGGAACACCAGGCCCTGGAGGTGACGCGACAGCTTGGACCTGCTCACCTCTAGTGGAGCCACGCGCTCCTCTGATGGAGGAGAAGGCAGGGAGTAGTAGAAAATGTAATATTCAATTCATTTAAATGTATCTGACCAATAAAACAGTCATAGGATAAAAAAAAACAATATGACAATGCTATATTTGTTTGATTTTGTTTTTCTTGTAAACCACATTTTTCAATAGAATTGCCTTTATGTCTTTGAACCATTTTTGAGACGTTCTTTAATATTTGTACAGAACATGGTGATACTTTATTGAAAATTCATTTACTTTTTAAGTTATTTACATTTTGTACTAATTAATTTCTTGCTGCTTAACTTATTCTATTATTGATAATTCCTCTACACACAACAGTGATTAAAACCAATTTTTTGCAAGCCTACCTCTGTGCAGGACAATGTGGTCGATCATATTGCTCTTGTTTTTAGTGTGGTAGAGACAAAGAGGGCAGCGCAGGTCTTTAGAGAGGTCTTCAGGTGTGCTATTGTTGTTGTGGTTGTTGTTGTTGTTATGGCCAGCCTCCACATGCTCGGTGAACGTATTCCTGAGGGGGACAGTTTATCATTGTATGTGCTGACCTTCAAACCTCTACCATCTATGTAGCATCTACTTTTTGTTTTCCTTACTTGTAGCAGGTGAAAAAGGGGCAGTCTTTACATTTGAAGAGCTTCTTGCCACCGTGGCGGTCCCTGTAGTGCCGGCGCAGACTCTGCATATATCCAGAGCTGAACTCGCAGAACTCACAAGTGAGGATGCCGTCTGGCCGATGGTCAATCGCTGCAGAACCACCAGGTGTTGAGCCGGAAGACATTTGACTGTGGGAGGCCAGCTGGTAATGACTAAGCTGCTGACGAACATCCGCTGGCTCCAAATATGTAGGGTCTGCGGTTGAAAGAAAGACAGTAGATGCAACATAACATTTAAATGTATGTATTAAAAACACAAAACAAAGGATCCTTTTAAATTGCTGAGTGTAAGGGTTATAAATTGTGACTGTGATCGTTTCTCTTTGGCATTCACTCTACTCATTCCAACATAATATGAGCAAGCTCATCTTTACATCCTACTTTGAGCCCTAAAACATCAATAAATAAACCACAATGACACTTATAGAATATGCTTTATTCAGCACTAGGGACTATAAGGAAGTATGAAGAAAGCGTTACATTAAATTATGCAGCACATTTTCTGACTTCTACAATAAAAATCCAACTGCGCTATAAATGATTCATGCTTTTAATCTACTTTGAGCTCTGCATGGATAGCAACATTACTATTCCTCTATACCCTCTGCAAAAGTACACCGCTGAAAAGAAAGGTAAATTTTTGACAGACGTCTGGAGATCCTCAGTCATCCAAGACATATTAAAGAAAAGGTTTCAAAGGAAACAGAAAAAAGTGGTTAGCCAAAATGTACATGATTCTGAATGTTAGCCATAGTGTGTGCACAAACATAATCAACATCATAAAACTATTAGAAGTATAAAATGATGTAATAATAAGTCATTCAGACGTTCTACTGAAGTTGGTTGGTTTTGTAAGGTAGAGTGCCTTTCAAGATGTCAGCTCTGCTTTCTCTCAACGCTTCATTTGTCTTGAGAGGGCACAGCTGACGTTTGGAGTCAGACCATTGAGGAATGCTTCCCTGCTTCAGCTCCAGGGAAGATTCCTCAGCTCCAGCAGCAAGGTGACAGCTGGCACTAAGAACACACTGCAAACTACAGCAGCCACTGCAACGCCACAAAAACACCTACAACATTCCATCATCGTTAGGCCACCACTTCCCAACATGGAGAATTAAAGAATATACTTTCAAATGTATATCTACTGAAAAGACAGCTGGATGTCCTACCGTCTCTGGTATGTAGGGAGTTCTGCTCTGAGTTACTGGCCAGCCGTGGCCTGTGGGTGATATGCGCAGCCTGAGTAGCAGCCCGGAGCTTGGGAAGGGTCAGTGTTTCTCCGTGAGCTCTCTGAGAATGCTCCTTCAGCTGGCTAATCGTTGTGGAGGAGAATGGGCACGACAAGCATTTGTACATGTGCTGCTCACCTGAAGAGTAGGAAATGCAGGTCAATAACATTTACACAGAATATAAAGCAAAAGGCACACTAATAAGCCAGTCTTTAAAAAAAAAAAAAAAAGTAATGCTGAACCTAATATTCTATTTTATTTTTCTTTAACACTCGACATCAATAAAAACATATCTAAACTTGAAATGAAAGCCAATACATATTTTAATAAGCATGTTTAATATATGCAACAGCTTACTTCATTGTACTGTCAAAATAAATCCTCTCAATGATTAAACTTACTTTCAAATGAGTTTGTTATCAGGAATTCATTCAAGGCTTTTAACACCTTATGTCTCCTTTTATTCTCTTGCATCATGCAATTTTACTTTATTTTGACAATATATCTTTTTCCTCAGTGACTCTGTTAAATTTTGCCTACATCTAATTAACCTTTAGCCTACTCCAATAGTTACATGTGGTGGATAGCTAAGCACAACATCATAATATGAAAGATATCCAGATGGCTCAATTTGGACAGGTTTTGTTTGTTGTCAAAAATGCAGATGTGTATTATGCATGCATGTTTTTGTTTTTTTTTACCTGTGTGTGCCTTTTGAAGGTGGCTCTTCAAACGATTCAGGTAGGCTGATTTAAAGGGGCAGAGCTTGCATTTGAAGGGCTTGTGGTGCCCATGGTGTGACTGCACATGTCTGTCCAGACTGCCGATGGGATGCCGAGGGGAGGAAGGGAGATAAGAGGATAAAAGAACAGAAAAAAAACACAGATGAAATGAGGACAAAAGGATAGCAGATAAATAGAGAAAGTGGTAAGAATAGAGTACAGGAAAGCAAGAGAGAGCTTTACTCTCTGGCTTCCGCTTTGATGATTTCAACAGCAGGGTTTCCAAGAGCATCCAAGAGGCTGATTCTGTTTACCTTACAAACAACAGCAGCCCATTTCCAATAACTACAGAACAGGGAGCCGTGGGGTGAACTCATCTACCCACAATCCCCTGGTGGGAGTGAGTGTGGGAGTGCCTGTGGGGACAGTAGCTGTGTTTTTAAAGCCAGCCTCATAGGTGGCACAGGAATGCAGCTTCTTTCTGGGTCAGGGCAAATACAGTACAGAAGGATTACACCTGGGAGCTAAAAGGAGATGAGGCCTCACTCTACGTGTCTGTGATGGATAAAACAAATCAAACGACCAATGTCTGCCCTTATGTTTGTGCTGGTCTCCAAGTAGGCAGGAAAGGGAGTTATAGGGTAAGAAGAAAAACTTTACATTACTGTGCAAAATGAGACAATCATTCAATTGATTTATATAGCAGTTCATATAGTATATCAATTTAAGGTTAAAAGAGGAGAAAGATTAAAGATTTACAAATAAACTTTGACTAGAACTGAATAGTTCTATTTACATTTACAGCATTCATAGGGCATTATACAGTTGAGAAAATGACATAACTTTAATATGTAAAATAAATCTCAAACTCATTTTTACCTATGAATCTTCAGAGATCTTCAGATATAAACACACTGTCATTATTATAAAAAGTAAGGGAATACTGAAAGTATTAAAACCCCCAAAATGCAAAGTGATGTAACTTATGTAGTGTAAACCTTGTTTCTGGACTTACTTGTGTCTGAAAGGTGAGACAAACTGGCAGTACTGGCAGCTGTATTTGTCTTCTTTGCTGAACATGGCCATAGCCATGTGGCTCCTCTCGTGGGACCTGAGGCCCTGCATGGACATGAACACTCTGTCGCACTGAGCACATGGGTGACCGCCTGCGGCCAGTCGGTGCTTTAACTGAGCCCCGGACACCACAGCCCTTGCTGCAGCCACCAATGCTGCTGCCCGTCCTTCGATACCAGCAGTCAGTGGTTCTTCTGGTTCAGTGGCACTACTAACTTCCCCAGTACTTGTAGAAATCAAGGCTGGACTCATGGACAGGGGTCTCTGGATGTTGTCTGTAGCTCCTTCTTCCAGGTCTCCATTCATTAGGCTTTCTGAAGACAGAGTCAAGGGCACTTCAGTCACCTCTTGCTGTAAAAGAAAACAATGAGGGGGGTTAAACTTCAAACTTATTACCATAAACAGAATATGTTGAGCACTTGAATGTTTAAGCCATGTTTTAAGCAGTTTGTTTTCATTCAAGACTTCTCAGTGATGAAATACTGAATATTGTGGAATCATCCACGTTTTTCTTAATGAGACATAGCTCTAAAATGTTTAACAAACTCTGTGAGCGTACAGTACATAGAAATAAGTAAGTGGAAAATGTTAGAGACTGTAATG
Source organism: Neodontobutis hainanensis (assembly GCA_024349245.1). Classification (NCBI taxonomy): domain Eukaryota; kingdom Metazoa; phylum Chordata; class Actinopteri; order Gobiiformes; family Odontobutidae; genus Neodontobutis; species Neodontobutis hainanensis. The sequence continues at coordinate 1,115,481 of JALDNG010000041.1, forward strand.
TATTAAATCTAAACTTTTTTTATTGCGTGAAATAAAATAATTTGTGGAAGGATCTGACCCTGCACTTTATGGATCAATTAATAAGATGTGGCATCCACTGGCCGAACCATACATCTAGTCTGCCCTTACTGTACTGCTCATCAGGACGTTATAGAAACTACTGAAGCTAGAGAGCTTATATGTGTGGGTTCTACATAAATCATTAATATCCACCTGATGCAGGATATGAATCATCATCTATTCAATCAGGGGGAGCTCTTGTATGCACCCTAGTTCATTCAGCACAAATGAATGCTGTTAAGTTTCCATTGTGACACTAAACAGAAAATGCAAATAAACATGAGAATGTGAAAGCCATAAGAAAACGACTTGTTCTTCTTCTGTTTGGATAAGGAGTAAGATTCTTGGGCCTGTTCCCCTCACTTACAGGCCCAGTGGAATACTAATGTTGAAATGGTTACCCACAGCCGCTTGAAAAGTTATGGCTCACCACTCTTTCCTCTCCCTCCACTGCACTGGGACAACTTTGTTTGTCACCCAAATTCTGTCTAACCAGCAGGATTCATCAGTTATAACAGTAACTAAAACCTGTTCAGATTCACCCAAAACCTGTTTAAATCCAACTAAAACCTGTTCAAAGTAATATGGTCTCTGACTGAAAGCTGTCTGCCAATGAGAAAATGAACTGTAGCCATGTTTTTGAAACAGCTTAAATTTGTAAACTGTACTAATTTAACCTAGACAAATATTATCTGATCAAAGAAGTTTACCTTGATATGTCCCTCTTTGGCCTCCCCATACTGCACATGCTTCCGAAGGTGGTTGCAGATGGCCCGGAGGGTGGCATGCACCTCTACACAAAAGTTGCACCTGAATCCTATAGGAGCTTTATTTACAAGGCTTTCCTGTACACAGAGTATCACAAAACCACATATAGTGTTTTATAGCATTTTATAAATATAGAAACTCTGTCTTTCAGAGACTTAAATCTCTACTCACCTTTTCAGCCTTAGCGTCAGGTGACTCTGCTGATTTCTGTCTGTTTAAAAGCTGCCTCCTCCTCTCTTGCCTCATGGCCCTTTTTTGAAAATCTTCATTGTGATTAATTAGATGCTTTGCGAGAAGTGGGAGACTCAGAAAATTCAGCTCACAGTGAGAACATTGATACAACTCATCTTCATCCCCAGGTCCAGGTGACACCCCAAAGTCCCTCTTCAAGTCATTACCATGGTGGTCATTGTAGTGCATAGAGAGCAGCTCCCCTCTGCTAAAGGACAACCGGAAGCACTTTAAACACTTGAATGGCAGCAGCTCATCGTCCTTGTCCTGATCATGATTGAGTGAATCCTCCATTCCTTCCCTTTCTTCTTCTGGCAATTCACAAATCACATTCTTCTCAGGCTCTTTGGCATAGATCACAGTAAAGTAGCGCCCTAGCTTGCTTGCATGTTGTTTCTTGGGGAAGACACCAGGGTGGCGTTTAATGTAGTGTGAGACAATACTCTTCCTGCTAAAAGCCTGGAAAGCACAGAGAGAGCATTTCCGTTGCTCTACAGCCAATCGTATGTCTTCACTCATTTCAGTGTTTTCTCCTTCTGATGGTGAGGGTGCAATAACTTTGGTTGGCTTCTCACTCATAGTTTTGGAAGCAGCCAAACAGTGAGTATAGTACGCGTCAATATCGTGGCGCTTCTGGTAGTGCGCTGCCAGGCCTTTGCGTATGGGGTTTGTGTATGAGCACAAAGCGCATTTGAAAACATTGTTTTTTCCCTCCGGCTGAGCTCGGACATTATTATGTTTGATACGGTAGTGTCGAGCAATGCCTTTTCTGGTGGAGCAGAAGTACTTGCAGAGTTGACACTTAAATACAGCATGTTTCTCTGTCTTGTTTACTGGTAACTGTGAGATACCATAGTCTAATTCGCTGACCTCCTGGACTTTAGTAGCACTCGCAGAATTACTGGCACTGCATTCAGCGACTGGCTCCATTTCTTTAATTGAGAAATGTGTTAAAGAGGGACTGAATATATCAGAGACAGACTGGTTGTGATACCTTTCATAATGGATTTTTAGTTTCTCCAATGTCCCATGTGTGTAAGAGCACATTTTGCATCTGTATGCACCAAAACCTTGCCTTTGAGTCTTGCACTTGTCGTCGCCATCCATCAGGTCAGTAATTTGCTCTATATCATCTGCAAAATCTTCGGCAGTCACTTTCACCTGTGGGTGTCTTTTCTGATAGTGAGTTAGCACCCCGTGGATGCGAGAGTTGACATATGGACAGTGACGACATTTATATACAGAACTGGGGTTAATGTCAGCCTCCTGTGCAAAATCTGCAGCTTTTACTTTCATGCCAGGATGCTTTTTTCCATAGTGCGTGAGGAGGCCATGGAGGCTGTTGTATTCAGACAGACACACAGTACACTGATATGTATTGTTGGAGATGGAAAGACGTGGGTGGACTGAATGGGGGTGGCTTTCCCGAGGAGGTGTGGCTATTATCAGTGGTGTGTCATCGTCAATAGGCTGGCAATCAAAAGATGGTTGATCTTTGGGGAGCTCCGGGTGAACATTTTCATCTGATTCATTCCCTTTGATGATCTCCAACAGTATGGACTCATCTCCTTTGACGACCCAAGGGTGAATGGCCTGATAGTGACTCGTGATGTCCCATATAGTGCATGCCTCAAATGCGCAATCTCTACATTTGTAATGTTTAGTTTCCACATTGCCTCCTGGTTGTGTGGTTTCTGGCCCAGCCCACAATTTGCTGGCCATATAAGCATAATCAACATTATGCTCAGGATGGCGTCTTTGGTAGTGGACCAGCAGGCCTTGTGGTTCTGCGTGAGAGTAAATGCACCACTCACAGTGATAGCCAGCCTCCAGGATGCCATCTTGGTAAGCCCAGTGTAAAATAGTCATAGCAGTGGCTTTCACAGTGGGGTGCTCTTTCTTTAGATGCTTCTTAAGAGCATAAACATATGGTGATGTATAGGAACAGTGTCTGCACTTCAGAGACCGCAGGGGTGCACCTGCTTCAGGGTCAGATGGGGCTGGGGCAGCAGCAGAAGAAACACTGCTGGACTGGACCATCTGAGCACGTTCGCGCTGACTTCGCACTACTGCAGTGTGCCGGCGTACCATGTCTGCATTAGCCTTGGTTTCCTTATGCTTTTTCTGGTAGTGAATGAGAACTCCTTTCACAGAGCGATTGCCATAATCGCAGTGCTGACAAAAGAACAGCTCGTCTTCACTTTTGTCACCGCTTCCTTTTTTAGGGCTTGAGTTTGAATCTTCATGACTGCTATTTTGAATTTGCTTCAAGAACTGTTTAGGAGCTGCAATTTGTAACTCATCCATTAACTTCATCAAGCCTGGGGTTGGTGGACCGTTTTTGATATATTTAGCTGTCACTTTAACCTCTGGGTGTCTCTTTTGATAATGGACTAAAACCCCAACAACAGATCTGTTGCTATAGACACAGTGTTTACAGTAGTACATGTCTTCATCAGACCCATATGCAGCTGCACTTGGTTTTGGAGGTGTAGCTACACTGACATTAAATGAAGAGTTGACAGCAGGCTGTGACTGATCCACTGATATTACTTTCATAGTTTTTTGAATACGGAAATAGGATGCTTTTTGCTCTGGATGTTTCTTTTGATAATGAACTAAAACAGAGTGCATGTTGGGGCTGGCAAAAGAGCATACATCACAATCATATACAACAACGTTACCACTAGCAACATCTTTCATATTATCTACTTCAGTGCAAGAGTCGGGGGTTTTGGAGACACTTTTGAGCAGCGGACTTGAGGTGGACCTCATGCTAGAGGTGGCTGAGTTAAAAGTCTTGGGCCCAGAGTTTAATATCTCCCTCAGTGTTTGTGATTCACCTGTTTTGTGGGATTGCTCCACAACATAGCTAGAAAAAATCATTGCATTGTTTATTTTCACCGTCGGATGCATTCTTTGGTAATGAGGCATGAGACTGCGGACATTAGGGCTCGTGTAGGAACAGAAGCGACACATGTACACTAGGTTGGGTTGGTTGAAGTTCAGCACATTGCTGGCTTCTGGGTGGTGATCCATGTAGTGTTGGTGCAAATCGTTATAATTTGAATATTCAATGTAACATTCTAAACAACGAAAAACTGCACTGTGATCTTCTGGGTCCAGGATGTACTTAAAACTAAACTTTATATAAGGGTGCATCCTCTGGTAGTGGGTGCTAACACTACGGGCTGATTTGTTGTGGTAGTCACAGTGTTTACAGTAGAAACGTGCGGTTCCAGGCTCCTCCCCAAAGTCACTGTTCTCATGAATCGTGTCCCTGCTGTCACTGGGATTAGTAGATATGTTTTCACTGTCATCAGAGAGTGTCAGTGAAATAGGAATGGTCCTAGGTTTAGATTTAGGGTTGCTCTTTCTTTTGCCAATTCGGCCGCTCTCATGAGTGATGGCTAAATCCTGTGCTCGGAGCTGCTCTGTGTTATATGTAAAGACAAGATTTTTTCCCTCGTGGTTTCTGCCATCTACATCAGCATTACTGTGATCTTCACCTGTGTCTTCATCATCCATGTCATCAAGATTTATGATCAAGTCCTGTTGGCTTTGGCTTATCTTACTCTGGAGGTTGCTGGCTATTTCATCAATTCTAGTTCTTTTCTTAACAGAGGACAAATCCAAAGGCAAGTCATTAATGGACTTTCTGGCTCTTTTCCCTGTTACCAAGGGCTTTTTGGTTGCCAGCCCTAAAATTGAGGTCTGGGCTTTTTGTAGCAACATGGGAGAGGAGTTTGATTCCGAGTCAGGCTGTTCGTTTAGTTGACCTTCAAAGACAGTGGCATCTAGATCATCACAGTATGAATGTTTATGCTGCTGGTGAACCCTTAGACCTTTCAAAGTTGTGGTTGAGAAGCTGCAGAGCGTGCAGCGATAAGGGTTCTGCTGGTCATTCTGCATGCTGGTTAACTTTTTCCCATTGACTTTCAAACTTAAATTACTCCCGTTAATTGGCTCTATAATGCTGTCATTCAGATGCTCTGGACTATCTCCGGTTAAGTCTAAAGTCTCCAACTCGGAGGAATTGTGGCTTTGTTTGTGGGTGCCTAATTTAAGAGGACTAGTACAAATGAACGGGCATTCGTCACATTTATACACTGTGGCTTTACCGGATAGGTGAATGTTCTCAATGTGGCGAGAGATGCTCCTCCGATGCATGGTAAGGAAGGAGCAAAATGGGCACTGAAATCTGTTCATGTACTTTCTGAATGGTATTCCTTTAGTTTCCAGAAGTTTGTTGTCCTCATCGGATAAAAGCTGCTTTACATCCGCCGACAGTGTCCCCGTATAACTCGGATCATCTGTGTCACCTAACTCTTCGTCGTCGTCGTCATCATCTAAGCTGCTTTGAGAGTGTTCCTCATTGTCTATTTCCGAAATGCTTTTGGACACGTCAGTTGAGGCAAACTTTTGTGACAAAATGGAGGAACCGATGCTGTTTGGTATTGCAGTACTCATTTGTGCATATTGAAATGATGAAATATCTGCAACAGGCTTTTCCAGATTCTCCTCTGAGGTTTGTTCAAGTGACTCCTCGTGGGAACTCATGTTTGGGCTTTTGCCAGAGGAGGGAACGTGTTGCCTGGGTGAGCTTGCACTTGCTTCCCCTTCCAGATCTGTAATGCAGGAAACGATCTTGACCTTGTCGCTGTGTTCTTTCACAACGTGATTAGTCCAGCTGTCTTTCTGGTCAGTCTGATAATTGCACCATTCGCAGGCAAAAGTACCTTTTGTGGCTAAGTCAGTGTCCTCACTGGCCTCAACGTATTCTGAAGATTCAGCTTCTTTATTGTGATACATCATTTGGTGTTTTAACATCCTTGCTTTGCGTGGCGTCTTGTATGTGCAATACTGGCAGGAGTGCACTTTTGAATGGTCGTTATTGGGCATGACTATATTGGAGCTGGGCTGGTGGGACGTCTCAGAGGATTCACTTGAGTCTGAGTCATCCTCTATCACACTGTGCACTTTTTTGGTGTGATTTCTCAAGAATGACTTTGATCTAAAATAACGGACACAAAATTTGCACTGGAAAAATGGCAGCAAGGATTCAGCAGTCTGCTTCTGTGGCGTCTGGATGGAACTGTCCGGGTTGGGGCCTAAAAAAAAAAAAAAAAAAAAAAATCAAATTAGATATTATATATATCGATTGTGAGTGTTTGCGCTGATGAAAAAAAGCACAGTTTGGTTTCCTAATAAAATACTGTTAACTAACTGTAAAGAAATAAAAAACGAAATAATAATTAAGGTCCAGATGCACTAACAATGTTTTATACCAATTACATTTAATCCTGTTGCAGCACAATTTCAAACTGGCTGTAAACTATTGTTTCACCAACTCTTGAGACGGTTTAACTTTAAAAGGGTTGTATTTTTTAGAAGAAGTTATTAATATAGTAGTTATTTTACAGACTAACTTTAAACAGAAGTGTATAAAGTGTATAAAGGACTGCTTCTGTGACTGTGAGGGGTCTGCCTGTTGCCAGTAGGCTGTCAGGAGATATGCTACAGAATGGAAGATTAAAGCTTTTGTAGGTTAAACTGTCCATTTGGTCTGTGTAATGTTTCTTTTAAGTAGACAATTAACACGATATGTTTTGTCACAATGTTAGTGCAGTACCAACAAGCTAACCTGTTACAAGCGAGGAAACAAAGCAAGGCTTCACAAAGCAACGTAGCTACAAATAAAATGTGTTTTACCATTTAACTGCAATGAGTGGAATAGGATTAGTAAGTGATTTTTATCCTCTTTGCTCACATATGTTATTAAAATAAGGAATTTATTTATTTTAATATTGCTTCTAGTACATACTCGGATTAAACCACTTTTTGAACTAAACAAGGGATTAGCACAAATCTAAATTTAAATTAAACCTTGTGTGTGCCTCTGAATCAATGAGTTTATTGGGATCTTCAGATTTTAATGAACTGCACATCAAGGATGGTCAACATATTTATGTGTGTTCTGTTAATGCTGAATAAAAAAAGTAAGTTTAAACTAAAATCTTGACCGTCCTTTTAGTAAAGTAAACTCTTCTAATGCAGTGTCTGACATACTCAGTTCAGATTTAGGAGGAGCATAATCCTTGTCATCCTTCTCCTGATATTCCTCCTCTTCTTCCTCCTCCTCCTCCTCTTCATCCTCCTCCTTCACAGAGTCAGACTCGTCTGCATCTGCAGGCTGCAGAAAAACTGTGTGTACTTCCTGAATGTGGGACTTCAAGTCGTCATATGACTCAGCGCGGAAGTCACAGCCATCACACTGCAGCACTTCCATCATTTAGACGTGGAAGCACTCCCTGGAAAATCAGGGAAACCTGCAACCAGACAAAAGACAAAATACTCTCAGGATGCTGCATTTTAGAGAGAGGGAACCATGTTACTATTAACATTTATGGATCATTTATATAAAATAGATAGATATGTTCCTATTTCAAATCTACAGAGCTTTAGAAGACATGCTTCAGTTCTACTTGTATTCTTTAGTCGGTAGAGTGTTTAACATTCACATGAATAAACACAGCTTTCCATAAAAATGAGGTTTATGATGATCAAACATGATTAATAATGACAACTCCAGCTGTGAACAAAGTATAATCAAGTCCAGGATGGATGACACATCCTTTTCACTGATGAAGCAAGACAATAAACTGAATTGGATAGAATACACTCAAATGATTTTAGGCATTTTGATTTTTCTGTTGTGGAGATTTCTTTGTTTGAACTGATCAAAACATCAAACACTGGAATTCAGAATACATGCCAATGTTATTCAGAATGCCAAGAAGATCACATTTTTTAGTGTAGCGTCAATTGAAGAACAATATAAGGGACTCAGAAGGGATTATGGAGCGATTTGTCCCATTTTTATTACCTTGGGATAAGCAACAGCTGGAGAGCAGCTCCACAGCCCAGTATTTAGAGCACATGATTCTTGCTTAGATTGTATCAAATGCCCTTAAATAAGATTCTCTGGCTTTAGACCTTTGAGCTTCTCTGCAGTTTGGACTTTCATTGTTCTCGCATCATGCCATTGTAATCAATTGTCGGTTAAGCTCCAAAAGTGTGGAATATCTGCAACATGATTCGTAGATTTGCAGTTCATGGAATAGATTACTGATAGGGCACAGTTTCAAACATAAAAATGTTAGCTGACAAAAGATTCTTAAATGGAACAGATTTTGAAACTCTACAAATTTTAATTATTGTCCCAACTGCTCACTGGGCCCAAGGCAGTGGTCTAGGGGTTTGTGGGGGTTAGAGGAAGTTCAAACCCTGGCATGTCCCCTGTGTCCTTGTGCCCTTGAGCAGCAGCGGGGGTCAGTTAACCCCACTCCCTCCACTATCCCAAATGGACGGTGGTGAGAAGCTGGAGAGCACCCAGAAAAAGAACATGCAAAGGTTTTGTCTTTCTGTGAGGTTCTGTACCTTTGACAGCTCTACAATGTTTAACAAAAGCAAGGCATGTTGAGTTATTGGTGACATCTAGTGGTTGGGCCTAACACTGCACCTAAATGCCCCCCACCTGCCCCAACCCCTTCCAGATGAGTGGTAAATATTGTGTAAATGTTCATGGGCTGCTGTGGAAACAATGTCAAACTCCAAGATACAGAGGACCATGATTTTAGTGTTAAATTTGTAAAAAAAAATAAAATAAAATAAAACGTGAATAATAAAACTCTGTTTATATATTGTATTTGTTTTATGTTAGGTAATATATCTATTTTAATGGTACCCAGCAGTAATGGAAAAAGTCTGGAAAATATCATATTTCAAAAAGAATTTACATTTTGGATTAATCTGCATCTATTCAAGGACAGCTGATTCCCACAGACCCAAATGACCAGCTTCATGCAGGAGTCAAAGCTTCTAGTCTGTCCCTGAGCAATCAGGGATCCATTGTGTTGAGAGTTAGGTTACAGCCTTACCATGGGGCCCCACCCTGCCCTGTTGGCAGTCCACCTCTGTTTTAAACAACGTTGCCTTCTAATGCCAGCTTGTCTGACAGAGATACCCAGAGAATCCTTTTGGAAAAAGAGGGAGAGGACTAGCCTGGAGAAGGGGAAAAGCCCTCTCTATAACCACCATCTGCCTTAGAATAGGCTGCGTCTTTCAGCTCTGTGCCATACAAGTTAATGGGTGAGATTGTGTAACTGCTTTCATCGAGTCAGCTGGGGCTCACACAGGCAGTGACTGAGCAGCTCAGATCCTCCTCTGAGCCCAGATTCAAGGGCAGCCATTTTGGGAGCTGACTATGTGTACTTAGGTGTTCAGCCAGCACACAACATGGACCCACTGATCTGATCCTCTTCCTCAAAGGCAAGCAGCCTGTCACTGGAGAACTGCTGACAGAAATCTATCTGCCAGATGCACTGTGCCTGAGCCCTGGGCCCACACAGACCAATACAAAAAAAACATCTCACACTCTTGCCAGACTTAGTCCTTTCATTTCTCTGCAGCATTATCTCTTACATCAAGAGATTTTCAGAGAAACGCTGGAATCCCTGTTCTGAGCCCAGATAGATAGGTCAGAACAAGTGACATACACCAACACTCGGTGAAAAGCCAAAGAGACATTTAAAGAAAATAGGTTCTGCTGAAGCTGCCAACAGCGTTCCACAAGGGGTCTAAAAATGTGAGGCATGTCTGAACTTCTTTATCTCAGTTCAGTGCAGCTCTGAGAAGACGCTGAGGGGCAGAGGGCCAGAGAGGAGGAGGGAAGAGTAGGCCACAAGGGGAAGGGTGGGAGGAGAGAGGAGGCATGAAGGCGCCACCTGGAAGACCTTCAGTTAGAAGCAAAGAGGACAAAGCCACCAGACTGGGCTCCCTAGATTCCAAAGTCTACTGACATTTGTTAATCACCAACCGGTCTCTCTGCATTGGTGAGCTCTGCCAGCGGTCACACCCTCTACTCAAACTGGCTGACAGCAGCTGCTCTGTCTGAAAGAGGGCCTTTGAATAAGCCAGCATTAAGCTGATTAGAAGTACAGAGGTTTTGTCCTTAACTGATGGTTACTGCTCCTGTCTCATGCTGTCTTAAAGAGAAACAATGTTATAATATAAGACCCACATTCTGACAACATAGAATAATTATTGTAAACAAGACAGAACGTTGGTCTTGTCAACCTGGTGAGGTTCAAAAAGTAATGACTTTGATTGAATGATTGATGATTGATGATTGTAATGATTGAAAATGACAGCCATCTTTTTATTAAAAAGAAAATACAGTGGCAATAATAGGCAGTCTGGGTCATAGATATTGATTTTTGTTAAGATGAGATGACAACATCACAGAGAAATCAATCATTTTTGTTCTGAATGAAAAAAAATCAAGATTGCAATCTCATCTCTAGTAGCTGAAGTTTACTGAGGGGCATTTGTTTACAGCTACTACATCAGTACACAGTCCCAGCTGATAGAGGTCCTTTACACACATACACTGCTGTAAACTCTTAATCATTACTAATCATGACTAATTTGATGCAGACTCCTCTGACAAGATGTTTGGAGCACCCCATTATGACACAGCAAACACATTTAGGAGCGCATTTTGCATAAACGCTCACTGTTGAGCTAAATATTCAGATACTGTGACTGAAAGCCTTTTAGAGACTTGACACGCTCATCAATACCAAATTCAGGGCCTGTCTATAGCTCACCATAAATATTTTCTGCATTTTAAAAGCCCTGACATAAAAATTGTCTGTATACAGAATTAGCAAACAACCACAACACAAAAGGACAATAAATGCACAATGGTATCTTACTGTTATAAGAAACTATGAGTGGTCTCATGATACAGCTCCCATTTCTCAATAATCTTGTTGTAGGTAGATGTCTTGTTGTTGAAACATATTTCAGAAGAGCTATATCTCAGGCTCCAGTTAACCATCTGTATCCAACATGTGCTGATGCAAGTAGGAGCCAAGCTCAGCATCAGCACATGCATTTATGTTGACAACAAACCTTTATTAATTTTTAAAACATTTTCTGCTCATTCTGTTTCTGGCCTCGGGATCTCAAGTATAACCTAAATGGTAATTGTGAAGAAATAGATAACTTAAGAAGGTAAATGTTCTGTTGCAAAGTACATCTGGCTAAAAATGAATGGAATAGAGTGAAGACTACTGTCATAAACAGAACTTAAATGAGAACTTTCCCAAACAACCTCAATAACATTAGTTGCACTAAGCATTAACCCCAAAGAGGCAGTGCAATACAGTACTTTTGCTTTGTTAAGATTTCATGATAAACAGAAAACAGTTGTGTGCATGTTGAGGTCTTTCTGAACTTGTGTTTACTGAATAACAACCATTTTCCAGACTGGCTCTATCCAGACTGTTACATGTAAGTGTTCAGAAGGTTTGTGTATTAATACCCACCAACACAATCAAGTCTGTCAAGACCTAAGGTGCGCTGTGGCATCTGGCACCAAGATGTTAGCAGCAGATATTTTCAGCGCTGGAGGTTACGAGCTTGTCCCTTAAATCCAGACTAGTTTGTCCTGTCCACTGTTTTGATAAAGTTCCACTTCAGACCAGGAACTGCACACAAGATAAACATATGTCCCATGTCAAAGTCTCTCCAAATATTATATTCGGCTTCCACTATGTTAACAAGGACATAGTGTTAACTTGGTATTAATATATCCTACCTGAGCTACCACAGTCACCAGATAAAAAAGTCCATGAGTGAAAAGGTATATTTAATAAATATATTTAGTTTTTCAAAAAATAAATAACTAGTTCAGTCTTACTGCTCCTTACATTGTGTATTTCCAAATAAAGCCACCACAGATGCTAAAAGAAGGGTCAGTGCAGACAACTGAGTCATTCCTTCCACATCTGTGCATGGTCTTAGCACACTTTTTCTGTTTGAGCTGTACTGACTGCACCTCTGGCTTAAGAACTCCTGCAGCATTTAATCACAGCTATTTTATTTTTTCACATTGAACACATTTCACCCTTATTGACTGCTCTATTACACAAAATGCAGGTCTACTACAGAAAATGAGACATGGCCAAATAGGAACCAAGAAGCTTTGAACATTTGCATCACTGGGCTGTTGACCAACATGCACAATATGCCTTTACACAGATGTTGATAGTCAGCCAGCATCACCTCCATTTGAACTCCGCACAGGTCTGATTTCCAGCAGCAACTTGTCACAGGTTTTTCACAGCTTAAGGTTCACCTGAAAGTCTAAAAAATGCATTAAGCCTGGGGTTCTAAGCATGTCCAACAGAACTACTTCCAAAAAAAGATAGCTAAAGGATTTCCTCATGTATGCTTGCAGGGTTTTTAATGGTTCAGATTAGGAATCACACTCTAGCAAACCAGGGAAACTAACGTGTCTGGTTTATGGTGATTCTCTGGACTTCATAAAGCTCGACCGCTCTTGTTGGCTCACAGCTTGGCTTTTATCTCTCAGCACTGGGGCAGATAACAACAAAGGTTCAAACGAAAAAAAGCTCTTTTGACCCGAGTAACCTTCATATTCAGCAGTGTGGCCCTACCACCACATCCCTTCTCTTAAGCACAACATATCAAGTGCATCTAGTCTCAGAACTCAAGAGGTAATGAAAAATTCAGCTGAGAAATAATTCAGTTAAACAGCTTTTCATACAATGGTATTGATTATAGATCCTACTCTAGGTATTGAGTGTTCTGTTGTAGACATTGCTCACCAATGCTTACAGTAAACAAGACCTTCAGAAGTGTTAAAACAAAACTGTCAAAGAAAATAGAAAATTTTAAACTGTCACCTGCCTGGATAGATAAAAATGTATAATTATCAAACCATTAAGACCCAAACACAATTTCTGATAAAATTGTCAAATCTAAAGAGTGCGTATGGCTTATTTCAACAAAATAGCAAAAAACAAGCATTAACAAATTCTTATGGTTTACATTTCCAGCAAATCTTTAATGCACTACAATATTTAAAAGCTGGTATATGTGTGTATGTGTGTGCATTATATATATATATATATATATATATATATATATATATATATATATATATATATATATATATATATATATATATATATATATATATATATATATATATATATAATTTACAGACAGTCAATTTAGCCATTAACAGATGCATGCATTGTAGTGTAATTACTTCAACATTATCCAGTGATATATCCAAGATATCTTTGTATCTGGTCTTGATGAGCCTATCTGTCTCACTGCAGCAGCATTTCAGCACATGTGATAAGACTAAGCGAGAGCTAGACACAGTGACCTCCGCTCCATCTGTGAGTGTAGCACCCACAGCTTCCTTAGATACTGTGATCACATGGCATTGCTCATTTAAGGAAGTCTGAATACACAGAGATGAGACATCGATCGCACCTGGTCGGTCAATAGAGCGAGCTTTTTCAGGGGAGATGTGATAGATCAATAATGTTCAGAACATTTTGTCATAACATTCATCAGACATCTGCTGCAAAGGAATGAGGGAGGGTATGGTATAAAACAGAAAAAGGACTTATTACTCAGAAATAGTACAGAAAATCATTACCTCCAGCAAAAATAATGACAGCAAAACTTTTGACGTATTTTGCAAATCAGAAAAAAACAAAAAACACATGAGAGATGGGTTGAAATCATCAAGCATCATCAGCTCTCCCCAGACTCTATATGAAATAGCTGGCATTAATCTGACAGCCAATCTGGTGCAGGAAGCATATGGCACTCAAAAAAGTAGGTCAACCATATTGACCAGCCAACAATGCCTTGACCATGAGCATTCATCAAGCTCTCCTTCCTTCATAGACCCCAAGGACACAAGTGACCGTATCAGTGCAAAGTAATAAGCCCTTTGTTATAGTTATAGGTTTTAAACTGCATATTTTCTTTTTTTTTTTTTTAAACTGCATGTTTTTCCTACTAAAGTGGGATATTTTCGGAAGTGATATAATATTGCCAATATTTTACAATTCAGATCAAACCCCCCCCCCCTCTGGCTTTTCAAAATCTCACGTTTCATTTCCTGTCTTAGGTATAAACCACAATCCTCCAAAATAGTCACATACTCTTGGTGAGAACATTTCACCAGCTGCACAACTTCAACTCTTGCAGATGAATATTGTGGATGAACTTGAGTATATCCCGGGGCCAGGGTTATTTTTAACAGCTGACCTGTTGATAGTATTTCCTTTAGAGATTTCTCTTTACTTTGATGGTCATCCATTAAACCAGTCTCTCCAGTATGGTCTTCCATGGTCCTCACACTTTTGTCTTCTTATTTAAAAGATATGCAACGGCCTGCTTTTAACAGTAACACATTAAAACATATTTCTCAAGTTTTTGTCTAATGCAGTGAGATCAAACAAGCATTTACATATATCTTATTATTCACCAATAGTTTATAATAGTGTCTCACTACATGGCCATTGTAGGACATTATGGGGTAGTGTGCTTTTTATGTTCTCTGTGGCGAAAGAGAAAGTATGTTTTAATGAACACTAAGAAAACATGCTCAGTATTATCCTGATATAACCCTGAGTCACAGTCACTGCTGTTGATGTCTACAGCCTGACCTTGGCCTGTGTCACATTCAAAGGTTGTAAAAAAATAAAAAATAAAAAAGCATCACATCCCAACAGCATGTTCACTTTTGGAAACACACCAGAAATGTCAACACATTTTGATGTTTCTTTAGTTTCGAAATGTTTAGTCGGTCACCAATTGGGCAAATTCTCCCACTTAAAAAGAAAAAGCCTGTAATTTACATCATAGGTACACTTCAACTGAGAGACAGAATGATAAATAAAAAAATCCAGAAAATCACATTGATCACATCTGATTTTTTAAGAATTTATTTCCAAATTATTGTGGAAAATAAGTATTTGGTCAATTAAAGTTAATCTGAATACTTTGTTATTAACCCTTTGTTGGCAATGACAGAGGTCAAAACTTTTTCTGTACGTTTTAGGGTTTTTACACTGTTCCTGGTAGTTTGGGCCACCCCTCTAGATCTCCTCTAGAGCAACACGGATTTTCAACTCCCTCCAATGATTTTCTATGGGGTTGAGATCTGAAGACTAGCTAGACCACTCCAGGACCTTCAGCTGCTTCTCTGTTTCCACCCCCATGCTTCACAGTAGGTAAGGTGTTCTTTGGAAGCAACTAAGCAGTCTTTCTCCTCCAAACACGACAAGTTCTATTTTGGTTTCATCTGACCATATGACAGTCTCCCAATCTTCTTCTGGATCATCCAAATGCTCTCTAGCAAACTTCAGATGGGCAGGGGGACACGTCTGTTTGTTACTTTAGTCCCAGCTCTCTGCAGGTCATTCAATAGGTCCCCCCGTGTGGTTCTGGGATTTTTGCTCACTGCTCTTGTGATCATTTTGACCCTACCGAGTCAGATCTTGCTTGGAGCCCCAGATTGAGGGAGATTATGAGTGATCTTTTATGTCTTCCATTTTCTAATAAATGCTCCCACAGTTGATTTCTATTGCAGATTCAGTTTTCCCTGCTTGGTGCAGGTCTACCATTTTGTTTCTGGTGTCCTTTGACAGCTCTTTGGTCTTGTCCACAGTGGCTTTTACAGTCTGACTGTTTGAGGTTGTGGACAGGTGTCTTTTATACTAATAACAAGTGGAGGAAAGAGGAGTCTCCTAAAGAAGAAGTTACAAGTCTGTGAGAGCCAGAAATCTTGCTTTTTTTGTAAGTGACCAAATACTTATTTTACCGAGGAATTTACCAATTAATTCATTAAAAATCCTACAATGTGATTTCCTGGATTCTTTTCCCTATTGTGTCTCTCAATTTGAAGTGTACCTATGATGGAAATGACAGGCCTCTTTCATCTTTTTAAGTGGGAGAACTTGCATAATTGGTGGCTGACTAAATACTTTTTTACCCCACTGTATATAAAGACTGTATACTTTGTGATCCTATTAAATACATTTATTACAACAGTATTGAAGGTCAGCAGACAGAAAGCTATTTGGTCACTGGACTCGACACATTCAGTTAAGTTAAAGATGGCCTGAGAACTTCCAATGCAAATCTAAAAACAAGATCATAATTTTCTTTTAAATATCTGCCTTGTCCATACTGCAAGGTCAACAGCACCTGAGCTCACCTATGTCGTTGGTTACCTGACATCACCATACCAGTCAGACTGCTGTTAATACTTAATACAACTGCATTTACTCTCCTCTTTCACTCCGTACCAGGACATTTTCTGTCAGTTAGAGCCATATAACTGTTAGCGCCATCTAATGCCTAACTTCTTGCACCAAAAAGTAAAAGAATGTGCTGCTGACCATAACCTTCCACCAAGGGTATTCTTTGTGATTCACGGTTGAAAAGGGAAAGGCTGGGATGTAAACTGCACAATTACAACAGTTGGCCTCTTGTATGCAGACACAGGATAAATAAGAGACAGATTAGTAAAAGACAAGCATTACTGACCATGCACTACATATCTCCAGATTGTCATGGTGAACCATCCACAAAGTTGATAGAGAAAATTTAAAAAATAGATCACCATTTATATAAGTTTTAATCACAGGCCTGTAGATATAATTATGTGACCTTCAGGCTTGACATTTTTACAAACCAACAAAAAATAGGTTGGTAAATGTTAAGATGGGTGTGAAGGTGAGATAACGAACACCTTTGTAGTCATGGTGTTTCTTACATGAAAAAATAAAGCTACTTGTGTTAACACATTGCGATTTAGACACAAACAGAAAAGCCTCAAGTGAAAATGGCAATCACATTGAAGGGTATTTAGTTCTCAAGGAATCTATGTTGAAGCTTTTTCTGTACAGCATTTCAAAAAGCTACTCAGTCTTTCTCTGTGTCATGGCTGACAGAATTATCTCCTGCATCAGAGTGAGGGCTGCATGGCTGACACTCCAGACGCAGAGGAGTCCATTTCATACAGCAGCAAGCAACCCCTCAGTGGCCAAAGAGGCACAGCCAATCACACAGGAGGATCAGCAGCTCGGCCATCCACCATTTTGTTTTTGCTCCTCAAGGTCTTCGACTGTCCTGCTCAGCTCAGTAGAGCTGCCTGTGTGCTGCTTGCTCCTTGCTCTGCTATCTTGTTACACAGATGGAAGTGTTTAACTTGAAGAACACAGACCTGAGCAGCCAGCTTCCCTGCTGTCGGCTTCTCTGCACACTGTCATTGCCGTCAGCAGAAAAAGCAGAAGTGAGATGTGAGGGGTTTTGTTTGCTGCAAGATGGCCACCTAGAGTGGTGCTCTGCTGTTCTTCACAAGATATCTTCCTAAAGAGATCTGAGGAGCACCATTTCTAATATAGGCCTATGAATCTGCTGAACCTGCACCTGCAATGCACTTTCAGCAGAGATGCGTCCCAAAGACACACAGCAGGTCTAGTATGTTTTACTTCCTTTAGCTGGAAAATAGTCAACGGTTAAAAAAATCTGTACCTGCATTGTTAAAAATTATATCCCAAAATGATTAAGTGTTCCATTTAATTAATAGCCTAATGCATCCCAATTCTTACACATTTATCTAAGAAGGAATGGTTAGATACATTTGGTTTCCCACTGGGTCTCTTCTCTCAAGGTTAGGTAAAAAAAAAAACCTGAAGAATAGAATATCAAGAACTGGGCTTTGATTTGTTTCTTTGCACAACATAAAATACATTTTACTGTATGTTGGTCAAAACAATGGAAATTTAAAAAATGTCCTTCTAATAGACTGGGCTAAACCAACAGCACTAAAGAGCTGGGCAAAATAAAGATGTCCAAGGATTTTGAAAAATAACCAGGAAGTGTTTTTTTCTACAAGGACAATTACTCCAGGAAACCTTACATTCCATGTGGCCTTGTATCTCTCAGAGGGAGCCATTTCCTGTCTCACATCAATCTGAAGCTCTTTCAAATCCATTCTGTACAACATCATTATTTATGCCAAAACTGACTCACAAAAGTGATCACTAGTGATCCAGTAATTCAGTCAAACATAAAACTATGGAGCAACTAAAGAACATCTTCTACTTTCACGCCATTTATAATATTGCCCTTTTATACTGCAATGGATAAAGTCCACTGAAAAGATTTTACAAGATACACTGAAGACTATATTGAAAGTTGTGTTCACTGGATTTTCCAGAACACACTGCAATGCTGACTTCCTTGTACATCTGACTTGGCAGTTACTACAGTTACAGGTATTAGGTGAGATCAAATATTTCTCAATAACCAATGGAGTGCATTTAAATAACAATTACAAGAAGGCAAACTACTTTTCTCTTGTATACTATATAGGAATACCTGGCGTTTTATGCTCTTGTGGTAAGTTTATATATGAATGGAAGAGATGAGGTTCTTCCTGGTTCACCAAACTGACCTCTGAGGCAAGCTCAACAAGTTTGAGAAGGAAAGATGAGAGAGTCATCAATATTAACTTACCACCGAGACCTCCTTTCCAAGCTCTTAAATATTTAATCGTCCTTGGACTGCTCTGTTGCTTCGTAGGCCTGGGCAGAGGATTCCCTCTACAAGACCACTCCTGTTCCTGCTTCAATGAAGGCCTTGTCCAGTGGCACCACACTGCCCAAGGAACGGGCGTCTCCAAAGAATTCAGAATTTTTTCCACCACAGCCTGCTCAAAGCTGACAGAGCTGCTTCACAGTATCTTAGTGGAGAAGAGCACAAATCCACTGTGTGCTTTATGTAAACCTCTCCTTCTATGCTTTACACTGGTGCAGAAGAAGACAGGGCACATAAAATATACAGACGAGACTATTAGCTACACTGACCTAAAATAATTTCTTTCCTCAAGGAGAAAAGCAAACTGTTGATGCTCAGATAGAAAGCAGAGAGGAGGAACCAGTTTTGCAGTGGTGTAACGTGGCAACTGACAACAGAAACTGTAATGACACCTCGAACAAGCCACTTCCTTGTTCCATTTAAAAAACAGATCTGATCTTGCCTTTTTGGCTCCTATAATAGACATAACGTTGCCTTCATGAGATAGATAAGGATAGCAAAAAAAGAGAGCATGTTTTTAGATGTTCTGTAGTGTTTTACATCCATGGGCGGTGTTTTTGAGCACACATACAAGCGAGGCAGCAGGGCCAGGCCAAGCATCTCATGAGCCATGCATCATGTCAAGAAAGCACTCACTGAAGCATTTCAATTTGCTTTTGTGTGTCTCCCCAGCCTTCTCTACTGCCCCAGGTACAGCAGAATGCCCCATGTTGACTGAGTGGATGAGAGGAGAGAAGGATGGGCTTAAATGTGTATAAATTGCAAGGTATATCAGAAAGTAATAGACTTCAAATCACTTCCCAGCACCATCCAAATAAGATTTTTTGTTGCAAAAAGTCTAAAACAGCTCCTTTCCTTGAATCAGTGAGGATCAGCAAACAATTGCTAATATTCATAGGGATTCCTTCGCCTTCAGAGAATGTCTAACTTGTATACTAGTTTACATGCTATAAAATATTATTATTATTAATATTATATTATTTGCATACTGTATATATTTTATATTTCATTTACTTTTCATTTTTTAATCAAATTATTCTATTGTATTTTATGATCTTACTTTAGGCCTCTGTTAAAAGTGTTTCAGACATGAAAGGGTTCATTTCCATTCATATTTTGTTGCATTACATGTGTAATGACAATAGATTGTATCTGAATCTGAATTTGTCAAGGTAGAGCTGCTCTCACTGGTTTTGCCTTCAGTGGACAAAATTAATCTAGTGCAACTGTGTTTCTGTGGGAACTATCAGAGGAATTAACCAATCAGAGTTTGAGTCACAGTCACATGTCAGATGTTGAGAAGTCGTGTCAGATGTTAGAAGTCCTAACCAGGGATGTATGTTGTGTCGTTTAACCCCTAGTTGGCACAATTATTATAATGTTATTGCAGCTGTTTTAACAGTAGAATTAGACACAGCTAGCTTAAAACCATTTAGCCTGGACTTATGCAGAAATCATTTCACCTTACAGACTGTCCTCATATTCCTGCAGCTACAAGCTACAGTGAGTTTAGGCCGGTCTTTGGAGTTAATTACAGTCACTAACCTGCGGCTAAATGAGCACCTCTCGTCACATGAAGCTATGGACCGGGCTCGTGTAAAGAGGTGCATGTGTTAAAAAGTAAGCATCAACCCTGGACAAAACTATTGCCAGAAGATCATCTGTTTCCACTGAGCGGGAACCTCTCATTCATCTGAAGAAGGCAGCTCTGGTGAGTGTTTATAACGACTGTGGTATAGCTCTGTTCTGTTTTGTTTGTTTATACAAGTATTACGGTATTAAGGCTTTTTTTTTACTTTTTATCAAGAGAACTTTATCATTACCTCTAAACTCTTCAGATTAATAGACATCCATACGTTCAGCTCAGGACATCTTTTTAACAGCTTTAATAACACTGATATGTTTTTAATTTGTGTTTGGCTGAAGTATTGTCAGACTCCACTTGTAATGAGCAGTAATAGAATAAAATATTAATAATAATAATGATAATGAAATGAAGTCGGTGGTGATGGTGGCTGTAGAGCACAGTTTATTTTTGTGTATAAAACAGTTTTTGTCAGTGGCGAGTGTTGTTGTTGTTGCTGATCAGCTGTTGTGTACTGTTGTGCAGAGCAGAAAGTGTGTGCGTTTGCAGCGGTGCTCTTCAAGCTAGTTTGACACACACTCTGAGACCTCTTACAGTCTGTGTGCGAGTGTGTGAAGGCCTGGGTAGGTTGGTTCTGGTTCATCACTGTTAATATTCCCCGTTTAATGTTGCAGCTATGGATTTAGGATTAGAAATAAAATGTATGTAATAAATCTAACTTGTTTTTTCCATCTTTATTTGACACTAATGTTATTTATAATTAAAGGACACATGTTGCAGCACAACTAAAGTTTACAATGTTCAAAATCTGTGACAACTGCTACAAAAAGCATAGTTAATACAACAACCCCAGACTCCCCTAGTAAAAAAAATAAAAAATACATGAAGAGCCCTGTATCTAAACCCTGTTGCAGTATGTCCACGCTATACCAAATGTCACCACTACTGCAGATCCCTGCTCTCTGTCAGCTCCTCCTTGAGAACCTGTTTGCCCAGCCATGCCAGGGAGAAGGAGCAAAGCCACCATTTTGATTGCTCTTCTCAGCCCCGACATTGTCGCAGCACAGTGTGTCAAGCTCACAGTCTCCTTGTCAGCAAGATTTCACACAGTGGCCAGGGGAACTGCAGAGCATAGCACATACAGAAACTGCCTCAAAGCATGGACAGCAGCTTACAGCCAAAACCAGCACCTCCATTCTCCTGACAGGTCAATACACACCTTCACAATATGAACATTAAACAAGAAAATACTCCAGTCATTTAAGTTAAGGTTAAGGTTGTCTACATGGTTAACCAATGTTATTTTTTTATAATGAGTCCTTTGTAACTTGAAGAAAGTGTAATAGCTTTTATATTAAAAGGGAATGACAGCCGTCTAATGAATGACAACAAAATAAAAGCCTCATATCATGAACATAAACAAGTCAAATTAACTTGAAACTCTTAAAAACTAAAACTACTGAACCATCTTGAGAACTTCCCCTGCAATAACTCCACAGCTTTTACTTCCCTCTCTAGACCACAACCTTACATGCACAGAGGAGTTAGCTGCGTCCAGATACTCGGTTGAACATTAACCACTCGCAAGTCCAAAACACTGCATTATCCTGCTTTAAAATTCCTATCTCAATCATGTTGCTCCTGTGCCTTCCCAACATCTGCACACTGTCCAAAAGGACCTCAAATAGATCACCAGATCTGTGCAATAGAAGTTAACCTTGAAAACCATGCTAAATATGCTTAGCTTACTCTGCAGAGTACTTCTTCTGCTTCCTCTAAACTTTGACAAAAACGCAGACTAGAAGAAGAGGAAGGAAGAAGAACACAAGCCTTATTGTAGCGTCTGCTCCCCTTGGAACCTCATCCTGTCTTCCTCCATTTTATGGTGAAGCTCTGGTAGGTATGAAAGAGCCTACCTGACTTCAGACCAGAAACAGCAGCAGAGACAAAGCAATGTAGCAGCAAGCGTTATGAACGACAACAAACCATAAAACAGATCGTATAAAGCCAGAAGTGGTCTTACACTGATTCCACCACCATGAAGATAAAACTAGCTCCAACATAGTGAGGAACCTAAGAAACAATCCCACCTGATACTGTTTCTTTTGTAAAACTGAGGAGCAGCAGATCGAGAAGGAGGAGGGGGTAGAGCTCCTCACACTGGACATGGCTTTCATGGTGGTGTGACTGTGTGCGTGTGAGTGGACCAGCGGCCATGGCAGCTCCTCTGTGTCTGTCGCTAATGGAGGCTGCTGCCTGCTTGGGAGAGCAGAGCAATGGCTTCTCCATGAAGCTAACGCGCAGCAACACGCACGGCCGTGGAGAGAGAGCGAGCGAGGAGGAAGGAAGGCAAGGGGCAGTAATTCCCCTGACCAGACATGTCAGAATAACAAAACACTCGAGCTCCCGGTGCTACGGCATGAGCCCGGTCCGCGTCCATTTCCTTGTGTCACTTTGACAACAAACGGAGTAAAGGCGACATAGCGAGGAAGAGCTGTGGGATATTAACTGTGTGTGCGTGCCGTGGGGAAAAGCGAGAAGACCCACTTGACTTTGGCTGTATGGGTGCCATCCCGAGCGCACACTCGATTAAAATGGCCCGGCTTGCTCTCCTAAGTCGACTGGACCTGGACTAAAAGCAGGAACGCATTTGATCAGCTCTTTCCAGGTCATTCACGAGGCGCTCCACCAAAATATACCCCATGAGCTACCACACAAACGTTCTCGTAGACCTTGAAAGACCAGGCGAAATCTTGGCGAAACTGGAAATAAGGTTGAAAAAAACTCACTGGTGCAATCTTCTCCTGAAGCGATCCTCCCAAAAGTTGTCCTCGTATTTCATGCGTGCGCCCGGTCGCTCTAATGGATGATCGCCATCTTTCCTGCTTCTCCTTTGCTGCAGCTGCAGATGACCTGAGATCCGTCTGTCTCTGAATAATGAGCAACCACACAGACAAGGAAGACAATCTGCAAAGCAGGCTACACACAAAGAAGTTTGGGAGACTAGCAAGCACCAGAGGGTGCACAAGAGTTTAGGACGAGACGAGGGAGCATCAGCACGGTGGACAACGCGTCTGTGTGAGAAGCTCATCCTTCATCTACTCAAGTCACACACTTCGCAAAGCCTTACACACGCGGCCACCGTCAATTTCATATAGGCTTTCCATAGTGTGCTCGTGCGTGTGCCACGTCATGGGGTTATCTGCAGTTCACTTTGATGATGCTGCTGCACGCTTCCAACACAAGCACCATGCAATCATATAAGATATGTTATGTCAGATAGATTATGTTTATTATTATTGATTTGATTCCCACGCAATAACATATCTTTGAATATTTAATGGCCCTCCATTCATAAGTGTCAGTCATGCCTCATCATAATAAAGAAATCTATTCTCATAAATGTACACAAGCACAACTGTCTAAAACCTTCTCTCATCTCCTCCCTTTAGTCCCACATAAATGACTGTCAATGTCCTTCTTTAATAAAACATTCCTTTATGTTGTTCATCGACATGAGACATTGGAATTTATTTTTAATCATTTTTAACTCGTAAAAAATATCATCTAAAAAGGTAATAATAATCAATGAATGTCCTATTCATTAAACGTGCCTCAGATGTCATTATATTTGACTGGTGACACACCAGACAGATGCTGCTGCTGTCTGCTTGATGCAGGCTGCTGCTCTGTCCAGCAGCTGCTAACAAAGGAGACAAAAGGTGCAGGGTTCTCCTCAGATGTATGTCACTGAGGTGGTGGGTGCTGGGTGGGGGTTGAGTGGCATGAATAACGGGCACCAGAGGGAGGGTGGGGCGTGCAATATAGAAACTGGATTGGGCTTTGATTGAGGCACTGATGTGTACAATGATGCTCCATGTAAATGCACATTAAATGTTTCTTTTGTGAATTATATTTGTCATTATGATTAAAGACAATATATCATTATGACCAGGAGCATCGAACTACAGCAAGGGATGGGAGCCAAGGGACAAGTTTACAGTGTTTCTGATTGTATTTTTCTGATTGTATTGGTTTGGAGGTCAGCCTTATTGTTTTGTTAAACTGTCACATGTGTGGGACAAAAACAGGTGTGGATGAAGGATTCTTTGTCTATGTTGCACACACTACACATATATTCTTTTAAGAGTGCACATATACAGATTACTGTTATTGTTACACCGATTAGAGGATCATTGTTGACATTTTAAGACAATTTATTATATTGATGTAAACCAAATAAGACCGTTAGTCAGTATGATGTGTAAGTATAATAAAATGATTTTATGTTTTGCAGTAAGTCAGTGGCTATTGCTATGTAATATAATACCAATAAAAAATTGTAACTTTAAAAATGCATTTTTTTTCTATGTTTCATTTACAAGATGTATATATTTTAGCTCATGTCTCACTTTTCCTGTCTGCTTTTCCAGGCTGCAGGTACACAGAAAGCATGAATATACTACATTGGGGTTACAATATGATTTACAGACAGAGACCTGAAGAGGAATTACATTTATGAAATATACAGATGTAGATAATCATATTTGACAAGTGTTGGTAGTGCTTCTTGCAAGTTAGAAATTATGGATCACAGGATACATACGTTCTGTTGAATTTAATGGAATATCTTCACATAGGAAATGAGATTTGGTCAGGCTTTCTATCATCGAGCTGCTCCTCCGTGCCACTGCGTTAACACATGGGCTACCTTCACTGCACCTTTGTTAAACAGTATTACATTGTACAATGCATTATTTGACATGGTTGGGACATGCTGAGAATATGAAAAATATGTAATGTGATGTTAGGCATTAGCGACAGATGGAAAGAGGTATGAGCCTTTTTAAGGCAGGTCCTGTGCCAGATCCTCTGTGTAGTGACGTACATAGCCCCATGTATTTCCCCAAAGCTATGGCTATTGGCTCAAACATGACTCTCTGTTCCTCAGGGGTTTATTTATAAAGTGTATAAACTGTATTCATTCAATTAAAAAGTTGATTACATGTAAGAATGACACAAAAGTATCTGTATTCCCCTCTTTGCTCTTTGAAGGAATGTTTGTAGTGAGACAAAGGGTCACCCCATGCAGACAACATAGACTGCGTTAACTGTGGGAGCTAGGTAGCTGCCTGGTTTTATCATGCTGCTCAGACATATGGCTTTTGCAGCAAATCTGATTAATATGGGACGGCCGGGAGCCCATGCAGCATGCAGCACAGGACAGGCTGCACCAGGACAACCCCACTGGGCTCCGGCCTTCCCTGCAAAACCTTGGTGGCCGCTGTCCAGCTTGGCTAAAAACAGACCAGTCGTCAGGGATTTGTATGGTCTGAGAAAACGGAGCGCTGGACAGATTTAGAAGGTGACCACTGACCAGTCACTTTTTGGTAGATCATCATTTGACAGTCGACAAAAATAGTTGTGAAGTCTATGAGGTTTAGTCAAATAAACTGTAATGGAATATGTATTTGCTGAAGTTGCTATGTTCAAAAGAAAGACAGTCCTTCTTAAGAAAACTGACTAAGACTAAATTGAACATTTCAAGAAGCTGCATAAAGCTTTCATAAAACCTTCATTACAGACCCCAGTCGTGCCATTCTTCTCCATAAACTTGGTCTGACCTATACTGCTCTTTTGGATAATCATACAGTATTTTTCAAAATAATCGCAGTACAATGTGACTAACCAGAATAATACAGGTTTTTAGTATATTTTTTATTGCTACTCGGCAAACATGTTACCAGTAGGTGCAGTAGATTCTCAGAAAACAAACAAGACCCAGCATTCATGATATGTACGCCTTATGATATGTTTGCCTTTGATTGTACAAAAACTTTTTTGTACAAATATTTTTGTTTCTAGGATTTAGCAATCCTGTGAATCACTAAACTAATATTTAGTTGAATGACCACAGTTTTTTAAAACTGCTTCACATCTGTGTGGCACCAACTTGTGGCACCTCTCTGTTATTCCACTCCATGGTTCTTTAACAGCATTCCACAATTCATTTACATTTCTTGGTTTTGCTTCATAAACAGCTTCTTAATTGGATTAAGGTCCAGTGATTGGGCTGGCCACTCCATAACATTAGTTTTGTTGGTTTGGAAATGAGACTTTGCTTGTTTACTTGTGTGTTTAGGGTCATTGTCTTGTTGAAACAATCATTTTGGGCATGTCCACTTCAGCTGAACGCAACATGACCTCTTCAAGTATTTTGACAAATGCAAACTGATCCATGATCACTGGTTTGCGATAAATAGGACCAACACCATTGTAGGAGAAACATGCCCATATCATGATGCTTGCTTCACTTTCTTCACTGTCTTCACCTTGTACTGTGGCTTGAATTCAGAGTTTGGGGGTCGTCTCACAAACTGTCTGTGGCCCTTGGACCCAAAGAGAACAATTTTTTTTACATCAGTCCACAAAATGTTCCTCCATTTCTCTTTAGGCCAGATGACGTGTTCTTTGCCAAATTGTTACCTCTTCTGCACATTGCATTGATCTTGAAAATAGATTAGCTTCACACAGGCGTCTTCCAACATTGTTTGGGCGGCAGTAGTGCAGTGGGTAGAGCGGCTGTCTTTCGACCGGTGGGTGGGTGGTTCGATCCCCGCTCAAAACATCTCAAAACATCATAACATCCCGCTCTCCCACACATACTGTTGTTGTTTCATTGGGCAAGACACTTAACCTACATTGCCTCCAGTGATGTTCTGTAATGCTGGTAATAGCTTAATGTGCTAATGTAATGTAATGTAAAGTGCTTTGAGGGCCTACTACAGTAATAGGTGGAAAAGTGCAATATAAAGATTATTATTATTATTAACTGTCACAGTACTTACAGGTAACTCCAGACTGTCTTTGATCATCCTGGAGCTGATCATTGCCTAAGCCTTTGCCATTTCATTTTCTTCCATGTCTCTCTGGTTTTCTCTCCATTCTAAAGCATTGGAGATCATTTTAGCTGAACAGCCTATATTTTTTTGCACCTCTTTAAAGGTTTTCCCCTACTCCAATCAACTTTTAAATCAAAGTACACTGTTCTTCTGAACAACAACCCATTTTCCTCAGGCTTTCAAATACATGTTCAACAAGTGCTGGCTTCATCCTTAAATAGGGGTCACCTGATTCACACCTGTTTTTTCACAAAATAGATGATCTCAGTGATTGAATGACACACTGTTATTTTTTTAACAAACCCCTTTCAACTTATTGCCTCATTGCACAGCCTTAAGAGCGTACATATCATGAATGCTGGGTCTTGTTTGTTTTCTGAGAATCTACTGCACCTATTGGTAACATGTTTGCAACGTAGCAATAAAAAAAATACTAAAAACCTGTATTATTCTGGTTAGTCACATTGTACTGCTATTATTTTAAACAATACTGTAAATGCCACTGATCAGAATGCTATTCCATTTTGGCCCATGTTTACTGGTAGAAAACCAAACAAGGTACTAGAAGCAAGTATTCATTTGAACATTAGAAATGGACTTTAGTAAATCACACCAAAACATCAATAAACCAAATAGATTAGTTGTTGTAACATATTGTTTCATTTAACCCTTCTTAAGTCTCTTTGGAGAAGTGTTTTCTAACAAAATACAGAACGTCAAGTCTGAAACTATTGAACGGTAATGAACAAACCGTGGACCAAAATGGCAACCACTGAGACAAAATGGCAGTTCAAAAGGTTTATTGAAAACAGGAGCAGGAGGTGGAGATCCAGAGGATAGTGGAGCAGAGGAGGAGGCCAGGCAGGTGTCGCGAGCCGGGACGGAGTTCTGCACAAAGACAAAAGGTAGGTGTTAAGGTAAGTTTACACAAGCAAGAAAATCCAAACTTAAAGAGATTTGAGCATTGTACTGTAGCATAAAAGGTAAGGGACTATCTGGCGAAGAGTGGAGGACTGAAGAGACTTCTTACAGTGTTGCAGGTGAGTGGTGATGATGGAGGTGTGTTGGAGTGAATGCTGGCTCCAGGGACTCTGTCCAGCTCCAAACAGACTAACATACAGATACAGACACATAAGGGAGGGAGGAGAGATCAGAAACTTATTGGATTAAACGTCTCTATGAAACAAACAAACAGAGAGCGATAGGGATTCACACACCAGTCTGAAAACTGTATTAAAACCAAATCTACCTCAGCTTTATTTTAATCTGTAGATGCTGTCAGTGGATTTATCATTAGATCACAATTATCAGGACTAAAAGAGATGTTGCAGCGATGGCGTTTAGCATTTACTAATTATGTATTACAAAAACTGGGAACAAGTCACATTGTGGTGGGTGATTACAACATGCAAAGAATTCTATTAATTCATAACTTATTCATACATTTAATTTTATTCAGCAATTAAAAAGTGTGTGTATTCATGTGTGTATCTGTATGTGCTGGCTAATTTTATTGCTTTCAAGTCCCCATTGTATGACCTCAGTGCCTCTTATAGTGCCATTTATTATTCCCCTGCAACCCTCTGGTACACAATCGAATAACTGTTAAAAAATACTACGATTTCTGAGAGGTGTGGTCTGTCCTTTGATTTATCAAAGGGCGAAAACTGTCTGCATTTTATTTGCTTCCAACTAACTGAATCATGCATTGATCGGCCATCAATACTACACTTTTCATTTGTATGCCAGCTGCTGAGACAGAGAGGGATGGCTGAGAGAATGAGCAGTAACAAATGGCACACTGACGTTAAAAAACTGTTGAGTCCTTCTTTCTAGTTTATTCCAAACAGCTAAAGAAAGGGACAGAATTATTAAGCATATCCTTACAGGATTGCCACTTAAATACCCCAATAGAGTAACCATAAACACAGTGCTGTGCCCAAGCCATATGCTAAATTACTGAAAGACAGTTCTTAAGGACTTGGACAAGCAGTGTCGGTTCATAACATGCTCGTTTTAGCTCATAACTCTGGTCAGCCAAAATGTCATGGGAATCAATAGTTTCTGTGGATGACAGTCATGTCTATATACATGTGTGTAATAAAACTGCAATACCATACAATTGAAAAACTCCCCATGGGTAAAGGCTGTGCGAGAGGAGCCCACTATCAGGGAACAGCCAAGCATACAGTGGACAGTGGCATCATGGGATTAAAAAATGCTGCATCCACTGTTCCCCTGGCCCATTGACGGATGGATAAAGCCCTGGACTTCACCTTATTGAAAGAGGGAGAGAGCGCCCGGGGAGCCATGAAATCCATAGACCCTTCTTTAAATGGGTTTGTAAGAGGCTTCCGTCCTAGCAAACCACGGCTGAAAGAGCCCATTAAATAAAGCCCAAGTCCTCAGCAAGGAGCTGGGGCAGATTCATCAGAGAGAAGGCAAAGATAATGATAGCTCATGGCCAGATGTGAGATGCTTGCTCCCACTCGCATGCCATGTGGGACCATGTCAATAACAGAGACAACTCACAAGCAGGCAGAGCTTGCTTTGCCGTCTCATTTTGAAGATTGTGTTTGGCATAAAAATAGCAACATTGAGTTGCAGACTTAAGTTTTATTGTGGCCTGGAGGGTAACTACATTTGATTGTTGATACTGGACTATAGAGAAGACTACCTGCACTGTGAGAACTTTATCACCCAGTGGAGGTGTTGGCTGTTGAGAATTATCCTACTGGCATCTTGGTGTAGTTCCTAAAAACTATTTTCATAACAAATTTTGATTTGCCAAAGCAGGATGATATTAAATAGTAGCAGCATTTGAATCCAGCGATGGTAAGGTCATGATGAACTTTCTGTATGGAACACACAACAGAACTAAACTCAGTGGCCATTTATGGATTATACACTATGTTATTATTAACTTTGATTTTGTACATTTTTGAAAGGTCTCTGCAGCTAAGTAACAGAACAAATAAACTTTTAATGAACTGCCACACAATTTTAGACATTTTCTAAACTTAATTTCTCTAAAGCTCTGATCAGCATGTTAGCTCAATCCCTGTTATACAAGATACAAGTGTTGCTACTTGCTATGCTAATGTAACCTTGCAATGCAGTAGAATTTTTATGAGATTTGTGAGTTTCTAAACTCGCGTAAATACATCTTGACCTGCTCCAAGCTAAGTATTCACAGTCTGAGACCTGGCTTTACTGCCTCTTGTGTCCACTAACGTGGCAGCACTGACAGGGCTGGGCCTGTTTTAGGTCTGAAGATGTAACAATAATTTTACTGTTAAGAACGTAAACAACATGGCACTATACTCTGATTGGATATAACTGCGGTTTATTAATCCAATCACTCACCAGGTATTCATTGAAAGTACTTGCCCTTTCAAGTGGAGCTCTCCCAGATGGTTCTGTGGAGCAGTTCTATCCGGCACAGTCAGATTAATGCTATTGCTAATGGGAAAACACCTAAAACATGGAGGATGAGTATGCAATTTTACAATACAATATATACTGTATCTTAGTAATGTTGTGCAAAGAGTTGATTTGGGGAGAGAATGTATTCTCATGTGGAGTATCTCCAGAAAGAGAATGATATAGAAAAGCATTTATTTTAATGATTTAATTAATAATCTTGTTCCATAAAACCATACAAATGAGAGGCCAAACATGTCAATGATTGTGAGTCTATGTATTACATGGGTGAAAATTACTGTTGCTTTAAGGTGTCACTCACACTTGTTTTTCCAAACAAGGTACAAAAGGTGTACATTTATTCTATTCTCTCTAATCACTTTTTTGTTTGATTGTCACTTACCTACAACATATGCTGTGTTGTTTGGCTGTGTAGCTGCAGATTAACAATCAGGGTGAGGACGTGAACCCCCCTTTTCTCCCTCAGTGGTTTGACAAGACCTGCACAGCCAGAGAAGATGGAGCGCAGCCTGGCCACATTTGAATATCAATGTGGTTCGATCTGATGGGAAGGTGCTGGATGGAAGAAGGGAGGGAAGGCTGGGAGGGCCGCTGGCAGGACACTGGAGAGAAAGATGTGCCATTTGCTTGAGGTTCCACCTGCTCCCCTGTCATGCACCCCGTCAGGGGTGGGTAGCTGGGGGGGGGGGGTACCCTGACGTCTGTGGGAGACAGGGGTAGAGATGAGTGAGGTAGAGCAAAAGAAGCACATAAAAGGAAGTGCAAAAGATGAGCAGGGTTAAAAAGAGACAAATGTGGTTGAAATGAATTACTGGGCTACACGAACACACAAAGAAAAGATACTCCTAACTACAGGGGCAGGCAACAATGCAAATAGAAGGATGTTTCAGGGCATTACTTTCCCTGCAATTGCTATTCATATATTTGCAAGGTGACTCACTTCAGACAAAGCAGGTGATCAAGAGCTCTTTCTTGAAACCTTTTTTTCTCCTGTAGCTCTTTCCCTGCCTGCACACATGTGAATGGTGAGGAGAGGGAGCGGTGATGGATACACAGCCTCAGCACAAGTCATAAGCCTTGCAAATGCAACGGCCCACAATTGCATGCCCGCAGATTTGATATGTATTCCGTCAGCAAACCCCATTTAATCCATTTTGCTGTCAGCTCTCTTTAAAAGCATCTTGACTAATACAGGCTGAGTTTAGAGTGTGGCAGGGAAACAAACAAGAAGATGTCTACAGCAGCTAATAATCACAAGAAACATTTTACTTTTTTTTTTTTGATTTATTCAGGCTTTTGTTGTTTTTCATGTCGGTTCATAAAAGGACAGACCTTGCCAAAAGCATTCGAGGAGGTCTGTTGACTAATGGCACGGGGTCAGCATTTTGCTAAAAAGCTTTTGGCAATCAAAGTCCCGGTTTTTAAAGGATGAACTTGACACTTGATAATGTACATGAGATGTTGACCGACCTTCTACTGTTCACATAATGGAGAGCTTAAAAAACAAAAACTTAGCTAAGCTTCCAATAAGAATAAACAAGCAGGGCATGTATATCTTATGATTGGTAGCAAAGATATGTGTAAAAGATTTGAGAAAAGTAGCATGGCTTTTGGAAAATCTAGTTCTGAGTTAACTCTGACTCCACATCAGTTACTTGAATGAGATCAAAGGACCCTAGGAAAATTGGCATCATCCTTGTGATAGAACTATAGACACAGTTTGGGCCCAAAGCTTAACCAGGGACCAGATCCTGTCCTGAACTGACCCAGTACTGAACAGAAACAGGCCACAAATGAACCAGGACAATATTTATGGGTACTTTCAGAACTAAACCAAAACTAAAGCCCTGAGCCTCTGAACCCTAAGATGCCAGACCGGTTCTCAGTAAAGGAGTCTACCCTTGCCCCTCAGTGACACCCCCCATATTATTATTCTTTGTATTGCTACTCTATTCTACTCAAAACCTCAACAAACCCAGTTTAAAGCAACTACATTGACATTTTAAATTCCCTATTGCTAAACCATAAAGAAGAGAGAACAGAGGTCCACTTTGGGATGCAGCCCATAAAAATGACGCCTCTGATGCACTCAATGTGCAACAAGGTGCCACATTCTCTCCAAGGTCACCGCTCATCTCTCCACCGAGTCATGCAATCACTAGAAATAAATGAAGAAGCGTGCGGCGGGAGAAACACAAACTCTGTGCTTTCGATTTCATTTCACAATATCTATGTAATATCTATGTAAAGTTTTGTTCCTTGAATTGTGACATATATTTACATATTAAAAGGCTTATCTAGAGACCAATCTTTGGGTCAAATCTCAGAAATCTAATCCAAGCCTCAAGGCAACATTATGACCTTCATTAGCAGCTTCATCGAGTCAAAAGGACTATTATGTCAAATTGTTTCTGAAATATGTTAAAATGGGTTGAGGAATGAAAAAAATCACCTACGGTTATATATGTTGTAACAATATTCTGCTATCTGGTGTGGATAAATAGGACGTTTTTTAACACTGTCAAAACAACCATTAAATTTGATTTAGGGAACCTCCTAAACAACGTATTCGAGTGAATTTCTGCATATTGCACAAGTGTTGCACTGCAGGTGACAAAAGTGGCGTTACCTAAATCCTTCAAGAAAGCCTGAGAACATTTTCAACCAAAAAAGCAAAACACATCCTTCTGCTACTGCGATATAATTAAAGAGCTTTTATAACTACCGTAAAACTGAGCGAATAGCGATGAAATCACAGCCCATGAAATGACTACTCTCTGATTACTTTGATTCTTTCAACCTGGCTGTAGGAAGGTCAGAGTCGTCAATAAAAACTGAGCAGATGGAAGTGAGTATGAAATATTAAAGCTCTAGGAAGCAGAGAAGAAGTTGTCGGCATTTAATTTCACTTCTTTGTTGAGATTTGTTCCTGAGACAGTTGGCGGCGTCAGCAGATTCTCACTGCTGGCACGAAATTCATGGGACAAGTGTCCATGTCAGCAGTTTCTCCCCCCTCAGCCGGTGTGTAAAAGGACATTGCTCCTGTCAACTATGGTAAACCCGATTTATAAGGACAAATAGAATGGTGTCTGATGGTGATTTCACTTGAAAAAAAAAAGAGAAATCATATCAGTTTATTTATGCATGACTGTGTGCTCAGTCTGCTCTGAGTAGTTGTTCTAGAGCTGGCCAAAGAAGTAGTGGAACTACTGGGTTCTATGGGGATCCCCAAATAAACAGACTGGTGTGTTGTCTTTTGTTCAACCGGATAATGACATTTTAAAACTGCACCTTTAAAAATACTTTCACAATAAACCAAAAAAAACATGTACTAATTCAGACTAGACAGACTAACTAAGATTTAACAATGGTAGATGGTTGAAGCGGAAACTAAACCTCCCAAGATCACAGCTGCAGAAATATGCTGACCTGTTTCCTCTCGGTTTGTTCATAAACAACAGCATGTCCCTGCAGGGCTACTGTAGGTGCTCACAGGATGTAGAAAGAAGGCATGTGAGATGTTGGATTTAGACGAATGCAATGGATGTGTTCAACAGGTTCATTCTTACCAATAAACACGTTTAATCTTCAGGGGTTACTCTTCTTCGTGGGGTGTGTTTTCACTCGTAATAGGTTTTCATCCTTCCTCCTACTATACACAACGAGGCCTTACATCCCTGTTAAACAGATAGAATCACTGCAAAATCCATTTAAAAAGTTGACATTCATTAATTTTGCATGGCCAAATGGCAGAAATCTCCTTTCAGGTGTTACTCACAGACTTGCTGATGTAACTGCGTGCAAATAACGGGAGGGTTGCAGCAGGTACATGGTTTGTGATTTTTATCGGCAAAAACTGTGAGAATGGCTGTAATGCTGCAGTGGTTAAATCTGGAATATGGCAGTGGTCTTGTGGAGGTAAAGAAAAAGTCTATAAAAGTTGTAAAAGTCTAATCCCCACCAATTCCATCAGAAATCCTCAGCGGGCTTCATTATGAACTTATTGATCCGTTGGCTGACTGTGGTGGATGTCACTGCAAAGAAGCATCACTTTGTGCTTCAACGCTCAATGTAAGGAGCATGTATAGTTGATATGTGTATACAGTGCATACACTATAGGTTAAATAATAGCAATAGGGTCTAAATCTTGTTTTTTAAACTGGAACACAACGGGAAACTTGAGATAATGTTTACCTTATCTGAATTTGCAGGCACCTACATACTTTAGACCAAGCTGAGAGGGAGTTCTTAAAGTATATAAAGTAGTAATAGTTGTTTGTTGAATTTAAAGGAGCATGGGGTAGGCAGTAGCGCAGTACACAATCCAAAACAAGCTCCTAACGATGCAGTCAGTCTGAGAACTAATTGGTGCACGTCAGCGCTGACAGAAGTAACTCTGCTCAGATGCACGGCTTTTGAGCTGAAAAGCAATCATACCTACTCTTAATAAGCACAAACTTGTCCTGCCGTAGGTGGGAACGCTATGTGTCTGCATTTGTTAACGTTTGACAGACACAAATACAGCAGAAGTCAAATTCAGCCTGACCGCGGGGACAGCACATTTGCATAATCTGATTGCAAAATGCTTCTTGCATTTCCATACACAGCTCCATTATTCATTCTTTACCTATGATCATATGGATGTCTTTGTTGACACTAAATAAATAAATAAAATGAGTTCTGTCTTCTTTGAGAGAAAAAGAAGCCGCTTGTCAGACTCCTCTTGTTTTATATTCAGCTGTAATATAAGGATTCAGATAAAGAGAGGAACCCAGGTGTATCTCACTGCTCTCTGCACAGAATTCAATCAAAGGACCTGCTCAGTTCCCTTTCCTCTTCTTCCTTTGCAATTCCTTTTAATTTCAGTTCAATTCACAGTGTGCCGCTGGCAGATACATATTTGTCTATTTTAGTCTTATATGATTACTGATGTTGGTTACATCTCTAAATGAATACTTCCTATTAAAGTAGACATTAGATTTCATGGTCATGTTATTATGTTGTTTTTAAGTGTTCGTGATTTAGTCATAAATTGTGAATGTGGTTTGTGGATTTGCCTCCTTTCCACAAGTAAGCTGGGATAAGCTTTGGTAAAACCATCTGCACATCATGGACACTATGTGTGTATTGTCCCTGTTCATCAAATAAACTTCACAGTAGATAAGAATTGCTGTTAAAAACCCACATGGTTAAACATTGTGAAAACATTGCTCACTCCAGTGGCATACTTGACACATGGTCCTTTTGTCAAATGAAGGTAACGCCATGACTCCTAATGGCGGTAGACATGTTAAACTTATAGCAGTAATTAATAACCAGGAGGATGGGACTTCCTTTTTGCTGCTGTTCTGTAGTGCCTTGCCTCAGAGTGGGTTTGTGATGACACTTTGTTGTGAAGGGATTGGATTTTCTCTCCCCATTTGGGCCACCAGCGATTAGATGAGTCTATGTCTGAGAGTTTAATCCTCGTTGGAAGGAGCACCAAGTTCAGTGTGGTACGCACGCGTATCCCAAACCTCAAACAAATGTAGTGCCTGTATTACACCACACCACACTCATGAAGACAGTGGAAACTAATGCATATTCAATATCTTAATGAATACATGGCCACACATAGAATTTCTTAATTTGAGACCCAGATGTGTCCAGCTACATGGAGCATGCAGTGTGTGGCACAGGCCCAAGCAGCTTATTGATGTGTAGATTTAGTTTCTTTTCATTTTACTCAGGCATTCCTTTGTCTCATTGCTTACATCAGGTTTCAGATGAGGACATCACAATGGGACCTTAAAGACTCTTAATACAGTTTTTATGTTCTTAGACATTTTATTTAACGCTGACGTCTGAAGGTAATGAAAGTAAACTACACCACTGCATCAGGTTAAATGTGTATACTTTGGTTTACCATAATAATGCCTTCTTCTGACTGCACATTAATATTCATGTTTACAGATGGCTGCTGCTCTGACATGTTGGCCCCTCTTTCACCTGCCACACAAGTGTTGGACGATGTGACTTGTGAATAGGCATATTCAAATGATCATGTAAATATGTTTTCCAACACTTCAGTAAAACATTACAAAGAGAACTTGCATTACCTGACTTGTGCTGGTCACATGAACCAAGAGCAGGACGTCCATTTTTTTTTTTTTACAGCAAAAGTCTTTTTAAGGCAAACAAACAAAATCATAGTAAATTAAAGATTGTATCTGAAGAATATACCCTGTACTGGTTTGAAATTGACATCAAGCTAATACGTATTAAATACCTCACACGGGCTTAAATGTACCACAATGTTCTTTTCACAACTGCATGTTTCTTTTCAAACTTAATTTAGTTCAATATCATTTATTATTATTTAAGTAATTTCATACTATTTTCAAATTACAAAAACACAACAGAATCTCTATTTTATAAATGATAAAAGGAGCACCTGTACACCTACAATTAATTATCATTCGTGAATGTGGTCCACATAAGATTCTGAAGCTCACAGGTTGAACATGTTCAAGATCCCCTGTTTTCTACAACAAACTATACAGATACTACAATTACATAGGGTCTATGTCAGATATTAAAATTACATAGGGTCTATGTTAGAGTTATGTTCTTTGATTTTTATCAAGTGCATTCAACACCATCAATCTCCTTTGTGAAAAACATAGGAGTCTGGGGACACATCCTTTCTCACATGAACCACTGATTACCTGACAGGTAGACCCCCATATGTTCGGATGGGAACCTGTGTCTAGCACAGCTCTTCTTGCTCTATTCCTCTTTACATTATTCACAACAGATTTAAATTACAGTATAACTCTGTCCTGTCACATTCAAAAAGATTCTGATGACACAGCAATAGTGGCTTGCATCAAAGATGAACAGGAAGAAGAATACAGGAACCTCATAGAGAGCTTTTATAGATGGAGCCAAGAAAACTGTTTCATTCTAAACACCTCCAAAACTAAAGAGATTAGACTTTCATACACTTGATTTGAACTGTGACCATCAGAGGAGAAGACACTGCAACCTATTAATACTGTACCTGTTCACCCCACACACACACACACACACACTCTGTCTGCCCAAGGTGTGAATGTGCAGGAATGGGGCGAATGGTAGCATGATGTAAAGTGCTTTGGTAGAACCAGTTACAAAAAAGCACTATATAAATGCACACCATTTAGTCAGTTGGTTCTTTCTTTTCTTCTAATCTTAATTCTAATTGAAAACCAAAGATCCTTCAATTGCAAATATATTTAGCTCATCTTTGGTGTTAGAGCATTGTCTTTTTGTCGCCATTTGTTCCATATTTTAAGGGAGAATATTGTTGTTCTTGTTGAACTTCTGACCGATGCAAAAGTGTAACAAGAACAACAATATTCTTGCGAGACAATGGGACAGAGTGATCTAAATAAAGACAAACAATATTCTTCCACTTCCATGTAAAATAAGCACGACTTTAACATACTCTTTTTTCTGTTTGGCATCACAACAAAACCTCTCTCTGTACTGCAATACCTGTCCATGTCACTTCTGCATTTCATTATTTGAGATCACCTTTTTCTCTCTCAGGCAGGAAATAACATATCTTAGGGCGAGACAAAGGGAGCGTGAAGGTGAAGAGATGTATCAGAGGAATGCTTTCCTTCAGGACAGAAAACAAGCGGCTTGGTGCTGTCATTTAATTAGAGACAACAGCAGCAAGGTGATTGGTGTGGAATAAGAATTGAGAAACAACAGTTTGAGATTTCACTGGAGAAATAGGAGTTTGCAGATGAAGAAAAGGCTTTGTTTATAGCTCCATGCTGAGTTTCTGTCCCCAAACAATCACATTTGTACAATTCAGGCCTGTGTTTTGATCTTAACCTGTTCTCCACAGTTGACTGTAGATCTTTGCTGCCTGTCTT
The DNA here is from genome assembly GCA_024349245.1 of Neodontobutis hainanensis. Lineage (NCBI taxonomy): Eukaryota > Metazoa > Chordata > Actinopteri > Gobiiformes > Odontobutidae > Neodontobutis > Neodontobutis hainanensis. Next base: position 1,153,889 of record JALDNG010000041.1, read on the forward strand.
GGTGTGACACATTTATAACGCGACAGAGAAAAATAGTCAGGTTTTCTTGCTTTGCAGTCTCCTCGGAGGTGAGCATCATGCAATTAGTATGCAACAAAGACACCTTGATGTGGCCACAATCTGAACAGAGAAAATGAAAGTTGTGGGAAGTATGATGTCTTTTTAGAGCCTTGGGAAAAAGAAGCTAATATGCATGTCAGTCAATCCTAGTGGCAGCAGATAAAGCCCAGCTACAGCTTTATGCCTCGGAGTGACTTAGATATGGGTGTGAACTAACTGACCGGATGCTGTTTTTGGAGTCAGTGACCTCCAAACAGAGATTTATGCAGAACAGCCGACTGTGTGAGAGAGAAGGCAAAGGCAATTCTCATTTGTCCAAGACATCATTCAAATGGCAAGTGGAGTGACACTTCAATTAACTTCCTGTCCTCTACCAAGTTTACCTTGGTCTTTCGGAAAGGCACAGAATTTCTTCTTCTTTTCATCCTGCTGGATTAGCCAATCATATTTCCAATCTCAGACCTGTCACCGTGGTGTCGCTGTATGCAGCAGCTGGTAGTCATAATGACAGTCTATTCTTTCGGTAGTGTAGAGGTGTTTTTTTTGCCCTTCAATCCTTCAAACCAAAACAGAATAAGTTCTGCCTTCACATTGGATGGGATCTTATGTTGTGGGCTAAATCTGTCTTGAATGTGTTTTGAAAGTTGAGCTCCAAGGAGTCATTTGGGGTTGCCTGGTTTGCATGTAGATGTATTTTGAGCTTTCAATTACATTGTTTTTGTTGTTTTTTTTGTAATTTTCTAATGCACCTAAGGTCCAAGGGATGGGGTGACCCTTCCTTCCTCAAGTTATCTACCATTTCTTTGGTTTGGCTCCCCACTGAGGCATTGGATGTTTTCCTGTAGACTCATTCTTGTGGGAGATTAGTCCCACCACTGCCATGTCGTATGTCATCTACAAACTTGACAGTATGATTGCTCGGGTATTTGACAGAACAATCATCGCAGGGGCTTGGAACACATCCCTGGGGGGCTGCTCATCAGGTGGGAGTGGGAGCCTGTGGCTGGAGGTGGAGTTATTTTCAAGAGACCACAGACGTTTTAAGGTTTAACAGTTAATCTATAATTGTAAATAACATGAAAGAAAGTAAAGTACCGACTGTGCATCTCAGGAGCACTGGTGGCTCAGCCACTGCAAAATTCACTCCGGCTTGTGATGATAAAAATAGTTGGAGTACAGTCAGAAAAGTGGTTTAGTTCCATGTCATTAATTTTCCTATCATTGTGCTGACCCCATCTACAAACCCGATTCCAAAAAAGTTGGGACACTGTACAAATTATGAATAAAAGCAGAATAGATTGATGTGGAAGTTTCAAATCTCAATATTTTATTCACAATACAACATAAATGACATATTAAATGTTTAAATTTAACGGAAAAATAAGTCGATTTTAAATTTCATGGCATCCACACATCTCAAAAAAAGTGTGACAAGGCCATGTTTACCACTGTGTGGCCTCCCCTCTTCTTTTTATAACAGTCTGCAAACATCTGGGACTGAGGAGACATGTTGCTCAAGTTTAGGAATAGGAATCTTCCTCTTTATGATGTGCCAAATGTTTTCTATGGTTGAAAGATTTCAGAACCGGGTCCTTCTTCTACGCAGCCATGATGTTGTAATTGATGCAGTGTGTGTCTGGCATTGCCATGTTGGAAAATGCAAGGTCTTCACTAAAAGAGAAGACATCTGGATGGAGGCATATGTTCTTCTAGAACTTGGATATACCTTTCAGCTTTGATGGTGCCTTTCCAGATGTGTAAGCTGCCCATGCCACACACACTCATGCCCCCATCCCATCAGAGAAGCAGGCTTCTGAACTAAGCTCTGACAACAACTTGGGTTGTACTTGTCCTCTTTTGTCCAGATGACATGGCATCCCAGTTTTGCAAAAAGAACTTCAAATTTTGATTTGTCTGACCACAGAACAGTTTTCCACTTTAAATGAGTCTTGGTCCAGAGAAAACTCCTGAGCTTCTGGATCATCCAGAAGATGACCCAGAAGCTCAGAAAATATTCTATTTTCCATAATTACAAATGCATTGTGGAAAATGTATTTTTGAACCGGCACTGCAAGAGCAGCTATATATACAGGTGTGGGTCCTCGGGTTACTATGGTTACAGACAAGCAGATTCAACATGCTTTTAGTTAGCGTGATAAGTTTGAAATGACTCTGTTTCGCGTTCGTTCCAAATAATTTTTGGACATTCACAGACATGACATTGTTACGAACGGAGAGGGAATGTTTATGTATTTTATCAGAAAAATACAGCTCCTAGGCTGAGACTTTAGCTCAAAGGGAAGTGAGGAGTTCTGCATTCGTCTGTTAACTTCTTTATTCTGTTGGTTACACGACTCGTTTGTCTTGACTCACATATTTGACCTAGGTCTATTTTAAACTTGTAAACAAAGTGAGTAATTATCTCGCGCCATCATTTGAAACTAACCTACAGGATGATAATTGGGTGTGTTTGTAGATAGTGACAAAATAAGTCTGTATTGAGTCTGCCTTAAGCTCAGTGTCAGTTTCTGTGAGAATCCTGTATTCTTTCTTGTGCCTGTTGACGTTGAATAAAGACAATAGGAAGACATTAATTATGACTGTACCATTGTTATATTTGATCAAATTTGCTTGAATTGCTAGTTTTGTATTTGATATGTTCTTACACATTTATGGAGTAGTTAAAAGCATAAAATGTTGGATTTCAGGCTATTGTACATAAACAACCTGGTTCTGAGCCTTATACTTTCTGTCAAATAAAGGTTTAGTTTGTCTTTGAATAAACTCTAGCCTCTTTTTTATTTTGTAGCCTTTTCCCTTCTTCTGTGAGCTGTGTTGGTGAAAGCTAAGCACTCAAAAACCTCCCTTCCATGTAAACAAAGGGAAAAGAGGACAATGTAGCTCCACATTGTTAAAGAGGCAGTAGGTGTGAAACAAATGGGACTTCACTTGTAGGAGGACACTAAATAAAAGTATGTTTATCTTTTTATTTCAACTTTGCGGTGAGGAAAGTTAACTAAACGGACCTTGAGCAAATTTAGTTAATGACCCCTGTTCTGAAGAAATCTATGTGCTCGTGTTATTTCACCAGATTCAGACCAGTAGAGAGGGAGATAGTCACAGATGTTGGAGCAGGACAGAGCTGGGAAGCTGAAGGTGCAATAAAAAACCAGACAACTCAGAAATGCGAGCAGATGTCTAGCATTATGTCTGTAGTCCTACTCTGGCTGTCTTCCAGTCTTCATGGATGACAGAGGAAGACTTTCTGCTGAAGCTAAGAATGGCTCCTCTGTGGCAATGCAATCCAACAACTGATGTTAAGAAAAATACAGTAGATTACATAGATTGGAGTCACTCAGAACCAGTGACAGTTGTGTAATATGCTGGACTGAGATTGTGGACTCATTGGATGTCTCCTAAAACTTTTGGGATCTGTTGCTAACGTCTTTGTTCCAAATCCCACAGCACAGAGGTTTATTGGAGGACTTTTACTATGACCATCCTGCAATGTTGGCCATTATTTCAGCACCCAATGATTGTGTTAGTTGATGGTAGTGCTTTAATTCTCATGGGATCAATAAGGTATCCATGTAAGGTAATCCATGTCATCTTCACTGCTGGTTGTTTTGGGGTAATTGTGAACATTGGGTGGTCACAATGTTCTGGCTCTTCATAAATCATAAAATAATAATAATAAAAATAATAATAATAATTCATAAAATTCAAACTTTTATTCAGTTTTTGCCTGATATAAATGTATGTGCATATATAAAATGTTTGTGTGACTAACATTGTGTCTGGTGTGAATAAACAGTGTTAAGAGCGGACTAAAAAAAGTGTACTGGGCGTGAAGTGGACCTACATTTTAAGTATTTTGGATTTGGAAATGATTAGAGTTCATCCATTCGTTCATTCATTTTACAGACTAAAAGAAAAAAAAAGGCACTGTTCTGACACCTGTCACCTACTGGGGGCCTTTTAAACACTGTAATACCTCTTATTTGAACATCACATAGGGAAACATATTTTCCTTAAAGTTGCTGTGAAACACATCATTAAAAAACTGTGCCTGGAAAAACTCGCTCACACATTTGATTGAAAAGGCCTTGATCATTACTGTTTTACCAGTTTACAGCGAATGAAAGTCTCAGTAGGCAGAAAACATATTGACATTGGCTTTCTTTCCCATCAGCTTGCTGTCCCTCATTTCTTCCAAATAAGAGCAACTGCTGTGTTATTGTCTTATTTGCACTCTCTCTGTGGGTAACATCTTTTTATTTTTTTAAAAACACATGATTCTTTTTATTTTTTGGTAAGTCAAAATTGGTTATTGTAGGCAACTGCATAATAAAGCTCTTTTAAACAGTTTACAGTGACAACCTAATGTTATGGTGTATTTACTGATGCTTTGTTTGTTACAATCAGCCGCAAATGAGAGAATGATTTGTTTATGGACACTGCCTGTGCTGGGAAAATTAAACATTCCTGATGGGAGCTGAGCTGTGAATGACAGTATTCTCAGTTTTATTACCCGACAGTCACAAACAAAGCAATCATATTGTCACACTTGAAGTCTTACTCTCAATGTGTTTTCTTTCTCATTCTTCCTTATTTTTATACTTTATTTTTTTACTTAGTTTTATTAGATTCTGATATTTTATGTGGACATGGCATCATTACTCCACATCAACAGCGTCAATTTCAAACTCAAGCTGCTTAACTTAGCCAGTTACTAACCACCACAGTTGCCTAGACATGCTTCAACATTGTTAAACGGCTGCATTAGGTTTGAGGTTCTTCATTGCACAACAAACATTCTGCAGTGTGAGTCGCCCAAACAGCCGAGGTGTGCGTGAACCCATCACAGCTAATTCAAACGTAACAAATATCATTCCTGGTGTGCCCCTGTGCGCCAGGACATAACTTCTGCATCATTACATACCTAAGGACACATGCAGCCCGTCATGGATATAAATCTAGTGATTCATAAACAGGACGTCACAAGAATATTTATAAGCAAGACATGCATGGATAATAACAAGTTAGCAATGGGGTGCAAATGTATAAGGAAATAAGTGGAGATACTGGAGAAGAAGTGACGGTAGGAGATTATTGACTGAAAAAAACAAAAAAAAAGAAAAAAATGCTTTGTGTAGTTCAAACAAAATGAGTTTTTTTTATAAAGGTGTAGATGAATTTATCAGAATTTAGATTTCAAGAAATGATAATTGCACAGTTTACAAAATAGATTAAGTTATTTTAGGATTAAACCTTGTTGTTAAGCATGCTGCTGTACAAATCTTGACATATGTGAACATACTTACACTGAATGCAACACTTTTGTTTTTTAATATTCCTCAGGTTACAATCAACAACTTGATCACCTCAATGCGAAGGAGATTTGTGGTGTTGCACTGCATGAGGCAAATGGTGGTCACCACAGATACAGATACAGGTTTTTGGACCCACCCAGATCCCCCCAATACGTGAAACAGCACATTTTAGAGTGGCCTTTTATTGTGACCAACCTAAGACAAATCTGTGCAATAATCATGCTCTCTAATCAGCCTCTGGATATGCCACACCTATGAGCTGGATGGATGATCTCGGCAAAGGAGAAGTGCCAACTGACACAGATTTGGACAGATTTGTGAACAATATTATTAGAAATAGGCCTTTTATGTACATAAAAAAGTCTTAGATCTTTGAGTTCAGCTCATCAAAAATGGTGGCATTGAAATTTTTCTTCTGTGTACATAATGCATACTTGAGCACACATAGACCTGCTGCAATTTCTGTAGGTTCAGTTTTTGTAGGTACCACAATGTTACTGTTTCTGTATGGACTCTGTCAGATTGTGGTCTGCCTGGGATCACTTTCACACCAGCTGCACTTCCTCTCAAAAAGCTCATATATAGTTCTCCTTTGAAATGCGTAGAGGCTAAAACCAAAATGCTACAACAGACAGACATCTTTTTTCTTTACTAGACAAAAAAAAAGAGCTTCCAATGAATTTTTTGTGCCATTTTTCAGAGAATATGAATGATAACACAAAAACTTTTCTTTCACTCATAGTTAGTGGTGGCCATTTATGTGTCAAACAATTGTTATTACTCTTTTTAAATTACAATGACGACAGAAACAGTTCTTAATACCGTGTATTGCCACCTTTAACATCAATGACAACTTGAACTCTTTTGTGGTAGTTGTGGATGAGGCTCTTTATTTTCTCAGATGGTAAAGCTGTCCATTGTTCCTGGCAAAAAGCCTTCAGTTCCTGTAAATTTTTGGGCTGTCTTGCATGAACTGCATGTTTCAGATCGCCCCAATGTTGCTCAATGATATTGAGGTCAGGAGACTGAGGTGGACAGAACCTTCACTTTATTCTGCTGTAGCCAATGACAGGTCGACTTGGCCTTGTGCTTTGGATCGTTGTCATTTTTGAACGTTCAAGTACGTCTCATGTGGAGCTTCTGGGCTGATGAGTGCAATTATAGTAGTATTTTCTGATAACATCCTGAATTCCTTCTTTCCATCAATTTTGAACAAGTTTCCTGTGCCTATGTAGCTCACATATCTTCAAAACATCAGCAATCCTTCTCCATGTTTCACAGTAGGAATGGTGTATCTTTCATTATAGGCCTTGTTGACTTCTCTCCAAAGGTAATGTTTATGGTTGTAGCCAAAAAAATTCAAATTTTGGTCTCATTACTCCAAATAACTTTGTTTTGAAGCTTGTCTCTGGGCTGTTTAGCGTATTGTAAGAGGGATGCTTTGTGGCATTTGTGTAGTAACGGCTTTCTTCTGGCGACTCGACTATGCAGCCCATTTTTCTTTAAGTGCCTACTTATTGTGCATCTTGAAACAGCCACACCACTATTTTTCAGAGAGTCCTGTATTTCAGCTGAAGTTATTTGTGGGTTTCTCTTTGCATCCTGAACAATTTTCCTGGCAGTTGTGGCTGATAATTTTGTTGGTCTGCCTGACCTTGGTTTGGTTTCAACAGAATCCCTCAATTTCCACTTCTTTATTAGAGTTTTACACACTGCTGATTGGCATTCTCAATTCCTTGGATATCTTTTATATCTCTGTTCTGTTTTAAACAGTTCAATTACCTTTGATGGGGGGGGAATTCTAACACAAAAACAGACACAACACTGGGAGATGTACACTGACAGAAAAACATTCACCCTCATTTTCATTTATTACTACTTTAGATTCACCAAGTCATGGATCAACCTCCTTGCTGTGTGGCAAAACTATTTTCTGTTTGCATGGTTTAGATGAAAACTAAACAGCTTTAAGAAATTCTTTGGAAAATTATGCTAAATTAAGAAAAGTAAAAAATAAAATCCAATAATATAATAATATAATAAAATAGTTACTGACAACTTAGAATACCACAAACAAGATTTTCATTTCAGTATTTCCCTGGAGCTTGTTGAAATGCTTTTTCTTTTTTTATATCAAGTGAACATCCTCTGTTGAAGGCCAAGAGATGCAAGTGAAAAGACATTTAGTGGGTGAATTATCAGATCTAAGTGCATAATGCTTAACACCAGTGACCTTCCAGTGGCTAATGACCCTTGTCATCACACAGGCTCCAGACTGGCACTTTACACTGGGGACACAGGATAAACAACAGCCTCGCACCAGCGCTCCTCCATCACCGCTCTGTAATAGTAGTTACCTTGGCACAGTCATATCCGTCATCATCATCCGCCCTTAATTTATCAGAACGGATGAGTCGAGCGAGGGCTGCCTCTGAGGGACACACAGTGCAGAGGAGCGACAGGGGCTCCCTCTGGTGTGTTGAAAAGAAACGGGGAGGGCTCCACACTGAGAGATGTGCAACACGTGAGAGGTTATGTTTGGGGAAATTGGACGTTATTTCAAAGAAGATTGTCACAGAATTATAGTCATTTCAGAGTTTTAAGGGTTGGTGTGTGTTGAAGAGATGCAGTCATTTTGACAACAGTTTGAATGTGCTTGTGACAACTACCACTTTTAGAGTCTACTTTATGTGCTCCTAATATTTCTTTAGATTAAACGCTGTCTACAAGACAAGCTGCATAACATTAGTAATGAGTTTCCAAAACATAATCTGATCATTTGCACTCAGTATGACACTCTGCAAAGGTTTTTTTTTCAGTAAGTGGCATGTAAAGGTGGTAGGTTTACACATGGTTCCATAGGGGCCTGAAGAAGAGGACCGGTGAAACAGGAAAGTTTTTTTTCCCTCTCACAGCAGATGGTGTTCTTGGTGTGCCGTCTCAGAGGCAAGACTTCCTGCTCTTTATTTTTCTCACCCTAGTGTCATGTGGCTTCTTCTTGGTTGAGGGCAGCTCACAACTATTCAGTCTCCAGTATACTCACCATAGTGGAGACTTTAAAAGCACATTGGAATGAAGAACTTCAGAATGTTTTTTCAATCAAATAGAAAAATAAGAAACACTGAAGAAAAAGATGTAATCACAATGTTTGATATTTGTGAAATATACATATGTGGATTATGTGAACTCATAAACACAGCTTCTCAAAGGATGTTGAAAAAATCTGATAAGAAAACCAAACCCAGGTCTCTTTTTTACTATACAATATGAACAAGGCTTTATTCTCCAGCCTCAGTTCCTTCATTAGTCAGTGGCTCCACCTGTTTCTCCGTCGTCCTGCGGCATTTCCCTCGTGTCATCCTCTGCTTCCTGTTTCTTCCTTTGTCATCCATTTTAACCTAGTCTTTACATTTCATCACTCCCTGTCCTTTTGAAAAGACCTAATTTCCAACATTTCCATTTATAAACCACTTTGTTTACAGCAAACATGACTTGTGCAGAAAACATCTGTATAGGAACCCGTTTTAGTTGGGTCTGTGTTGATGTTTGCAGAACACAAAAAGCACTCACACTCTGCCAGCCTCCACCTCTCAGTCACTCTTCCCTTTCTTTCCCTGTCTGTCTCTCTGTGCCTGGTTTCTAATGTATTCTACCCCTTTGGTGGCCTCTAGCCAGCCTGGCTCTTATGTTCTTTAACAATGGTGAGGGAGGAGGTCACTTGATGCCTCTCTTATGCTTGACTCGGCTCTCTCCAGCTCTCCTCGTATTCCCTAATATGCTATGTTCTTCTTTCTTCTTTCTTCTCTTTTCTTGCCCATTATTTTCCACATTTTTCTTCTCTTGGCAACCACCCCTGGAGGCAGGGTTGTCCTACCAGGCTGTAACTAAAAGCGTCCCCAGCAGAGAGACAAGGAGATAGGGCAGGTTGCTTCAGTGTATAATATGACGCACAGTGAAATACCTCAGCAGGCAAAGATGTCAGTTTAGTCATGACTCCTTCCCCCTCACGTATTTATACCTGTGTTACTAAACCTGTGTGTGGATTCAGCAGGGGAATTCATCCACTCCTGATCGACCTCCTCAAACCCAACAGCCACTTCATCCCTCCAGCCCACCGCCGAAACCCGTCCGAGGGCCATGATGAATGATTCATCCCCCGGCAAGAAAAAGAGCTGACTCATGACTGTGTTTCAGCTCCATATTTCCAAAGTGGGCAGGAGCTAAATGATTTTACCAATAGTTCTTGTCTTCTCAGCAGCTACACAGTATCTTCGCGATGAATATGCAGAAGGATAAATTATATAACAGAATGAGTCCATTTGCCTTGAAAACCTCACAGTGGTGTAAATAAGTATGTAAAACAAAATATATGTTTGCATACCTAAAGATACAATATGCAGGATTCTATTAAAAAATACATATGGTTGTTTATTGTAACATGTTGCTGATTTTAGTTGTACACCCTCAACCCTCTGCCTAAACTTTACTGTTTAAAGCCGTTTTGGACATGTTTAAGTAATAGTGGCTTGATTGTTTTAGCATGATTTTAGTGCAAAGGAAAAAGAGTACAGAATCTGAACAAGTGGATAAAGTTTGTAAGAATGTTTTTTATCTGCTACAAGCGCTAAAGAAGATGAGAATAGTGTTTGTTTGTTTTTTTCTAGCGCCAGAATAGTACAAGAATGGCTTTATGTGACAACATTAACAAACAAATCTTGCATATTGAGTCTTGAGGAGAATTTGGTGAGTTTTGAAAGTATGTTGTTGACATTCTGGCATCTCCACCAGTGGCCTTTCATGGACAAGTATTTTTGAACTCAAACCATACAAGGTGTGAAATCTTCCAGGGCAAAGGGAAAACCTGAATCTTTCTTGATAATTATTTTTGAAAGCTCATCCAGTAAAAAAAAAAAGTAAATGGATTCAGCTGTGTGTGTTTCTCTGAAGATTTGATTTGCACAAATATTCAAATATTGTGATGTGTGGAGATGAGGGGCATTTTAGTTCAGCCCGGCTGCCGTGGTCTAACGGTTGATAACACATATATTTGCAGTGTTTATGTGTTTTGCTCACAATGCCAGAGTGTGCGTCCTTCACTTCTTTCCCTGACGCTTATTATGGAAATTTGAAATTCTGTGCCAGTTTCTAGATTGAGCAGGGGGATTACTCATCTGCCTCAGATATTGTGCTCCTCGGTGGTGCTTGGCTTTAGCGGCTGACTTAATGAGAGTGGAAGGCTTTGTTGTTGTGAATTTTTCTATTCATCTGAAAAAAAAAAGAGAAAAGGTGCTCCAGTGAGGAGAAAAAATAAATAAGGTGCCCTCTCCACATTGCTTTTTTCAGTGAAAAGGAATGGCAACTAATACCTGAGGGCACTGCCTTATCTGAGGCCTGTCAACACAGACAGGCCGCATCATTCACTGCGAGCTTTACTCTATGGAGGAGAAAGCCATCTACCAGTGGGAATAAGCCCTTCCTTGAAAACAGAGGTGCTCTTTCTTTCACGGTGACTCTGTAACCTTTATCATGCCGTGTTTATGGAAGAATAGTTCTTTACTCTGCCAAATACTGAGACTTGCTTTCATTTCCTGATTTCAAAGCAGGGCCAAGATGTTTTCAGCTTAAGAGAAACAGAATGAGCGAAGGAGCCACCAAGTGCAATGTTGGACAAAGCCAAGATTATGGGGTGATGAGAGAAGATCAGGCTGAGATTCAACTAATCTGCTGACAGCAGGTAGTACTATTAATGTTTGGTGTTGGACAAAATAGAACATTTTTTTTATCCCTCATTAAAGATTATAGTTGATGATGCAGTTTATCAACAACACCATTTCTGAGAAGTGTATTCACATTTAAAAAGTAGTATCTTATACAACAACAAGACTTCTGAACAAAACCAACAAAACCACATCCTGTAGAAAACCAGTGAGGCCACATCCGGTGAAGCTAAAGACTGTAGCTGCACTGTAGGAATGACCATTCAGAACAGGCAGACACCGTAAGCTGCTGAGCTCTGGCAGTTTACTAATGAAAGAGACCAGTCTAAAGCTATTCTGCCTCCAAAGAGTCTAGCAAGAAGAAATCAATGACCTTGAGGAGGTGGAGACGCGCCAGAATCAAGTGCACAGTCCAGTAAATAAGTAGCCACGGGCAGATGATGTTTAATAGGATCCACAGAAGATAGCACAATATGTTACAGCTTTAACACCACAAGCACCTTGAAAAGGCAGGACATATTGCAAAGTCTTTAGTTGAAGGCAATGTGACTCTAACTACTTCTTCCTGCAAACTCACTAACCCCTTCCCAACCAGAATGTAGACTGGATGACATGGCTTCACAATAACAGTAGCAGAAACATATGTACTCGCTGGACACTGCCAAAACGTATGCTCAACATATGAACACGGCATATTCCTGTATTTATATTCAACATGTTACATGGATACTTTCTATGTTCCCTCTCTCAAACTATCTCTGAGAGTTGACCCTTGTACGTCTTCAGGTCTGATGTCTGATAAGATGGTGTGCTTTTATATAGAGCTTTTTTGTACCCTTCTTGGGCACCCAAAAACTTTACATTATGCTTCCATTCATTTCATTCATACCTTTTTACATCGCTCTATAAAATTATCGGACGTTGAGTTAATTGAGGAGGTTGGCAGGGGAATTTAACTTTCTCTTCCTGGAAGATCACAGAAACTAGATCACTCAGAAGGAGATGGCATCATTAAAAGTAAACTACAGTTGTGCTCATAGGTTACCCTGGCAGAGTTTGTGATTTTTTTGGCCATTTTTCAGCGATAGGGATGATAACACAAAAACTTTCACTCATAGTTAGTGGTTGAATGAAGCCATTTACTGTGTTTACTTTTTTTTAAATCATAACCCTGATCAAAAGTTTACATACCCCAGTTCTTAATTCTGCCAGGGTATGTAAACTTATGGGCACAAGTGTAAATCATATATGATTGTGGCCTTTATTCTCCTTGTGTGAAATGTGAAATTCAGTACATAGACATAAAATTAGTTAATAAATAATTTCCCTTCATGGGTACAGCTCTGGAGATAAGCTAAATTATGACGGCAATACACTAGCTACACCTGTAAATATTTTTTTAGATGTCTTCCTGAACAGATCATCTAAAATGTTTCTTTTTTTGTGCGCTTCAGTCTATGAATAAAAGTAAAAGCCACATTTAAAACTGGCCAAGTGTCTTTTTTATTTATTTTTTTTATCCAGAGTCGATTGTGATGAAATCGTGGGCTCTAGGCAGTGGTACCTGGGAACCCTAACACCAACTGAATTATGGTGCATAAGGCATGTTAGTAACAACGGAGGTCAGAAAAACGCGTGAATATCACAGTTGATCCATTGAAAAACAAACCCTCTAAAAATATATGTAATCAGCCGTCTTTGGGTGCCCCTTCTCAATTAGGACCCTTGGTGAGTGCCCAGTGTGTCTACCCTCTTGCAACACCCCTGCTTCTTATAGAAAATTTGAAGACAATAAAACTTGAAGTAAGGCTCTTGAATATCATTTAACGTTGTTGTTGAGACATCACAGACAAATATCTTGCGAGAGATGTTGTCCTTGGTTGGTTTTCTCCCCTGGTGTCCCCAGACAAAGCAGGCCCGAGGTGCTTGAGGATTCCCAGATGAGTGGGAGAGACACTGTGAGGTTGTCTGAGTAACACTTTTACTCCCAGGAGAAAAAACAGCAATTCTGAAAACCACACTGTCCACATGCCTGTTTATTATTATACATTATATTGCACTGGTGCCAAAAAAGACATGATCCTGTCTCTTTAACTTGCCTCAAGAGTGAAGCAGCTTCACCTCCATCAAATATTATCAACTATAGCTTTTTGTCAAGAAAACTGTTTGAGGTTATGGTGAAAAAAAACAGCTTATATGAAAATGTAATGCTTTGTCATTTCCAAACATTTCAATATAAGACTTTATCAAGTTTAATCTAGACTTGCTAATTAACAAACATCTGGGTTCTCTGTCAGAGGCTTTAGTTTCTAATCTTCTGCACCACAGGACTGGACTGTGAACGTTGTAGGTAAGTACTTGGCCTTCAAACGCAGCTCGTCTTATCGCTGGACGTGTGCATTCCTTTCCAGAGGCAGGTTGCTCTCGGGGCCAGGCTAAGCTGGACAGGAACAGATGGGTTGTTGGAACAAGACTGGCCTTTCTCTCCTTTTCACTTCCTCACTCCCTCTCCTTACAATACCCCACTGCTGTTCTCATGGTAACACTATCTGCCAAGTCTGAAGGATTGGATTTTTACAGGACACATGAGCTCAGCACTGTACCAGCAGAGGAAGGCACTCCTCCTTTGCTTCCATCCTGCACCTTCATCTCTTACTAGCTTTACACCCAAAGCCTTTCTTCTTTGAAACGCTTTATTCTTGCTCCTCCTTCTCCTCGGCTAATCTGCCCATGCTGCGCGTTGACTCAACAATCTTCCATCTTCTCTATTCCTCTGAGGGTTTGATTTCATCATGCAGAAAGCCCATCATGTGGAAACTTGCCGTTATCGATGAATAAATCTACTGTATCTAATCAGCCAGACCTGCCCCACTATTGTTCCTCTTTCTCTTTGTCTACCTGTATCCTACACACCTTGTCTGTATTGTATCATGGAGATGCCTGCGGCTGCAGATAACACTTCTGTTGCGAACAAAACTCCAACATTGGTACAGTTGTTAAGCTTTGTATAATTTAAGGCCAACCAAAACAATTTCTCCTGATACTGTGAAATGCTGTTTTAGTTTGTGAGATCTTCTATTCCTGTGACTGTTTTCCTGGAAGTTAATCAGGTACGTGCATGCATATAAACACACTTATTAAGGACATTTGATTGAAATAAGGCTCAGCATGGTGCAGAGGAAAACGACGAGCCAGCTGTTCTTTGGACAAACTTGCATGTGTGATATAAACAGTGACCATCTGTGGTGGTATGAACCAGAGGGAGTTCTTCTGAATTCAAAAAGGACCACACATCCATCTGAACAATTCAAATGGCAGGAGGTAAAGCTGTCTGGCTTTATGTGTGTGCCATCTTTCCATGTGTCCACAAGGTGAGCCCGCCTCCTCTTTTTTATTTTTGCTTCTTCTTTTGACGCTATTGTAAATGGAATGAGTCTAGTTGCATTGCTGTATTACGGCGGGATAAAGTATCAGTGCTGGTAATCTTCCGTGGATTAATGGCTTCTTCTTTATCTGCTGCGGCTGCTCTGCTCAGATGTCTGGCCGGTCTGGGAGCCTCCTGCTGGAATACTAATGACAGACAGACAGACAGCTCTAGCTCCTTTCTCCTCGTGTCCCCAGTCCCAGCCATGGCCCAACCCTCGGGATTCAGTGCGTGTGCACGTATGAGTGAGTTTTCGCCCCCTAGACCCTGTCAACCTCTTTGTGAGGTATGGCTGCGGTCCTCCTTGTCCTGCCTGACACCTGCTTTGCATACAGGAGGGGCCACGGCACAGGACGGGGAGGGGCAATCATGGTGAAATAAAGGTCCCCCAGGATGTTTGTGTGTGTGAGTGTGTGAGGGGGACACAGCAGGGACGGGGGAGGAAAAGATGATCCAGATTAACAGCAAGGAAATAAAGCAGTATTTAGAAATAGAGGAGAAAAATTGTGCGTGGACCACACAACCTTGTCACATGATCCTCAAGCTGTAGCATGGTTGCTCCAAAACTAAACCCCTCAAGCAAGGTCAAGCCATACACACATATCACAGGCTAAGAATACCTACTAGGTCTTATAAAAAAAAAAAGGAGGACCAACACTAAACGCCATCTGCTTCCTCGGTGAAAGAAGAAAGGAAGAGGAGGAGAAAGAGAAGGAAGAGGAGGGGGAGTGACAGGAGAACACCATGTACCAACTACTGGCCATGCTCAGCTCAGAAGAAACAGATGCAGTGAAAAAAAAAAAGTTAAGAAGATCAGCGGAAACCTAATTTCCAAGGTGCAGCAAATCAATATGAGCAGAAGCAATTGGGTTAACCTTTGACACATCACAAAGCAGTAGTGGACATTTTAAATGTGGAGTCACCGTTTCCTTCAAGCATGTGTAGCATTGAGACGTATTGGTGCTAAACCCCCAAACAAAACCAGGAAGAAACCATAACTATGAAAAAAACTGGGAGAAAAACCAGGGCTAGATCTAGACTAGCCCTGAATAAGGCAGCCACTACAAAGACTTCCTTCCTTCCACCTGAGCAGTAGGGAATGTACAAGTAAGTTTCTGTTGGCAAAAGGAGTAAGAAATGTCCCAGATACGTAACATACCGTACAATACTACTTTTGCAGTATTAGGCTCCGTTGTGATGACTGTCCGCTATAGTTTCTTGCATCAGTACTAG
Source organism: Neodontobutis hainanensis (assembly GCA_024349245.1). Taxonomy (NCBI): domain Eukaryota; kingdom Metazoa; phylum Chordata; class Actinopteri; order Gobiiformes; family Odontobutidae; genus Neodontobutis; species Neodontobutis hainanensis. Next base: position 1,169,656 of record JALDNG010000041.1, read on the forward strand.
CCTACTAGCCGCTATAACACAAGGATTTACAATTCTAGTTTGAGCAAGAAATCTAAGTTTTAATTTTAACGCGTTTTCAAATAAGATTTATATTGGAATTTTAACTTCTGTGACACTGTCATTGTTCACAGTCATTGTTTGTGGCAGACATCGCTCTCCTTCAAATGACTTAGAGAGAGAAAAGACAGATGTGGCGACAAGTTCGACCCCTATTGTACAACTCAGTGAAGAAGTATGACTATTAAAGACTTACTGCACAAATACAACACCGTTGGGTTTAGACATCAATTGTGTATTTATTGAAAGTTCTTTTACCATCCCAACCTCAAATTATATAAAAGTAATCAATCTCGCACAAACCCCCAAAAAGTTAGACAGAATTTCTTTGATAACAAAAACTCAGTTCCTGTAGAAGCTATAAACTGTGCTGTTACAAAACTAGTTCTATGTGTTTGCAAATAGTCACCGACTGAAAAATGTTTGGAGGAAAAGACTAATACATTTCTTGGTAGAAGACAATCCCACAGTGTTTATCTTGCCAGTCCCATTGCCGTGGCCCAATTTCTTTGCAATTTTCCTTGCAGCTGTTCTCCACATTCAGCGCTCAGATGGTGAAGGACATAAGTTGAATGGTTTGGCATTGATTTGGACTTCTCCAAGGAGAATACATGGCTCATGTGTGAGAGGGAAAGAGAGGTGTTATGAGTTTGACACAAGCATCTTGTGCTAATGTGACTTTCACAATCCATTCCCCACAGTTAATTTTTCCTCATTTCTCCACTTCAATTAGCAATCCTTCCTTTCTTCTCTTGCCCTCTATCTGTCTTTCTCCTTCCTTTTCCTTTCACTTCCGAACGGAGTTGTTTCCTGTGTGGTCCTGCGCAGATCTCGCATGTACTTTCATCTCACTTGATGAGCTAATGAGCTGTGTTGCATCACCCCAGAGTCACTCAGCAAAACTAAAATAACAAAATGCTTGTTTAAAAAAAATTTAAGTTGTCGTAATACCAAGTATGTATTAGCTGTTACACTCTAATGAAGGTTAAGACATCCGATCAAAAAGCCAGGAACATGTGGTTGCCTTAAGCTGCAATGTTAAAGTTGAACCTTTTATGGGCATTTTTGTTTAGGTATGTAGAACTTCTCTGTTCATAGACTGTGCACATTACAAAACTTACATGGTTGTTGTGCTAGGTTTCTATTATACTCTGAATAAATGAACAATAACACCTATAACTAAACTAGGACTGCATTGGGTCTCAAAGGAAACTCAGAATTAAACAGGTCTAAACCCACGATTAATACTAAGACTAGACCCAGATTAAACGTGGAATAAAGTAAAACAAAACCCAAACAATATTAGTGTCTAGGCCAAGTTGTTAAAGTTGTTAGTTGCCATTAAACACTGGTTGGGACATGCCCCTGTGTCTTTTCACAATTCTAATCCAATGTGTGAAATGGCAACACCAGCATCCCTTTTAGACAATTGTATTTAGTTTAATGCAGTGCATGCAATGAACTGTGGCAACATAGTTGTGAACAGATCAGCAGGTCCGTCGCACTGGTTGTGATTTCGAGTCCACACGTGGCTCCTTTCCTGGAGTCTGCACGGCCTACAGCTCTTTGTGCCTTTTTGATGCAATCAGCTTTTGTTGCCCTCCTGTGCACCAACACACAGCCACAAACAGGCTGTATTCTTCAACCCTTTTAGTATGTGGAGATATTTTTTTACATATTACATTATCAATAAACTAGCCCAAATAGCATTTTCTTGGTTGTATGAGAAAACAAAAACAAAAAAAGACCTCACAAACCCAGTGGACAGTTACTTTGAGCATCACAAGCCTTAAATGATACTGACACACACATGCAGACTGCTGCCATTGGCTCTGCGTCAGGGGTCTCCTCCTGCCCCTGTTTCTTGTTGCCTGCAGCTGCTGGCCAGCCTGTCAGTTCTCAGGCATCAGGCCACCAGAGACTGGGCCTCCTTACGCCACCAAGTGGTAACTCCACAATCCTGCATCGCTACGGCAAGAGGAGCCATAAGTTCTTACAGGTCCACCACCTACGGAAGGCCACTTATTAACTGAACAAGTGTACCAATGTTGGAGTGTTTATTCTGATTTCGCCGATACTAGTGGCCTATAATTAGCCTGTAGTAGTAGTACTAGTGTCTAAAATGACATCCACTAATACTACTAGTAGGCATTTATTACCTCAGTACTACACTAGTAAAGTCTTAATATACTTTACTAGTACACATTTTGGCATCTTGTGTCTTACCTGTAACACAAGTGGACTCCAAAACATCAGCTAGGAGTGTAATTGAGCCTTTTGGTGTCTACTAGTAGTACTAGGCACATTTAGCATCTCAAGTAGCCTACTACTAGTAATAGCATTTATGCTATTACTAGTAGAAGTAGTGAGATGTTTTAACACTAGCACTAGTAGCACTGTTTAGCACTAGTAGACTGCAAGCAGGCGGGACAAGGATTTTGATTAGTCAGTTTAGAAAGTGACTTCTGGCAAGCCTAATTGAAAGTTTCAATTGATGAACCTCCCGCCTCCTTATTAGCATTTAGAGCTACTAGTACTAGCCTACATGTGAGCGGTCAGGACCTCACTATGCTACTAGAAAGCCAGAAACTAGTACTAGTACCACATTGCACATTTTGAACAAAAGGAAGTGAATAAAAAAGGCTTAGCCTACTTGTAAAAAAATAAAAAATAAAATAAGGCTGATTTCAGCTATATCAGAATACGTACTCAAACGGCCTTCCATAGGCCTCGTGGATCTGGAAGTTCTGCTGCATTTGCCTTTTTCTTGGTGCTCAGACTGCCTTTGCCTTTTTCTTGGTGCTCGAACTGGATTTTGTTTTTTTCTTAGTGCTCGGACTGCCTTTGCATTTTTCTTGGTGCTCGAACTGGATTTTGTTTTTTTCTTGGTGCTCTGATTGCCTTTCAGCCTACCGGGTGTGTCTTGTTGTCTTTATAGGGGATTAATGTTATGTGATTTGAGATTTAGAATTGAATTGTTGGAAATTGTACACGTGTATATAATAATTTGATTATTTTTAATTTAATTTATTTATTGCTATTGGCTAAATCATAAATTCTCATCCATTAATACCCTGTGTTTGATTTCTTCTTTTAAGTATAACATCAATTTGAAAACTAAAAAAAATATATTTAATCATCATTGTGGCTTAGCTTTAAATGTGGATTAGCAGACACCGTTTCTGGGAGTGTAAAGTTAAAGAAACACAAATGTACTGTATGTGGTGTTGATACAGGTTAAGTTCAGGGAGTGAGGGGCCATTGCCAAAAAAGAAAAGCCTGGAAAGTAGGGAGCCTAAAGGTTCACTGGTTCATTCAGTTTCACATCAATCAGGCCCAGACCTCATTAGGACAATTGTGAAGGAACTTTGAGCTCTCGTCACGTCACCTGTTTTCTCATCATTGGACACAAAACACAATGTATTTACAGCAAACTCTTTGAGATAAAGGACTGACATGCATACGTCTCATGTCTGCCAACCAGAGGCGCATTAAAGGAAGAGAACATCATCCCGACCAGTACGGCTTTTGATCGCCTTTGAATGTCTTCTTTTTCTGTCAACACCCCCGTCTGTTCTTAATTTGTATTCGCAGGGGTATTTTTGCTGTCTATGGTAACATAGATGAGAATTGGGGGGGATTTAGGAGGTTCGCTTTCCAGCAGCTTTTTAGAGAGGGTGAGGTATCAATCAGGTGCTGATGTTAGACTGATGCAATGTTCCAGTCTATAGGTTACTTCAGAATGCTGTAGTGCTTTGTATTAACGCACCAGCAGCTTACACAGATATTCTTTGATATTACACAGCCCTGTGTTTAATTCTTTATTAATGAGTTGCGTTATCTATTCTGTTGTAATGCTGAAGTTAAATATACAATGACACAAACAAGTTCAGTGGAGCATGTGCAAGATTTTTATTCCCATGCTTTTAATTGTAATTCAAAGCATCCAGTGAAGAAACAGAAAACATAACAAATGTCTTCTTTTGGAAATGTCACACATGCAAGAGTGCAATTAGAAAGTATAAATAGAATACATTTTCTGATAATATAATCTCTTATTTAAAATATTTTCCTCAGTAGTAAGAAAGATAGCATTTACATCAAGCAGACTATAACCAGAAAGACATTCGGTCCTGAGAAAAAAAAAAAAAAAGCATTCAAGAAGTTCCCAAAAACAATAAATATATCATTTGAAATTAGGCTACACATTGTCCTGAAGATGTGCAATCAGCTGAAGCGCATGAGATTTAACAGCTTAGATCTCACTTTACATTAACAACTGGGTTCATCTTCCACAATGAGGTTCAGGTTGGTATGAGTCATCTCATGTTCAAAATCTCTTTTTTCATTTGGTAAATCTTTTTTTTCCCTGGAAGAATAAAAATAAAGCACACATTTGTAAAAGAACAGGGAGTTAAAATGACCCCCTGACTTGATGAAAGTGAATCAGAGATGACTATTCCAACTCTGAGTAGAGGTGAAAAGGCGCTATAGGCAAACTGTGACTAATTGATCTTCTTGCAACTTTTTGTTGCTGGCTTCTCTGACTCGTCTTTGGCTTGAAGCGACCCATTTTTACGGTTGACTCGAGAGACCGCGGACTCTTTGTTTGTAGAGGCAGAGGCCATTCTGTCCATACACGACTCCTGGATGTCACTGGTAAGAGCAGCATAAGGCGAGAAGCCGATGAAAAGCGTCTTGTAAATGGCCGACTCAATGGCCGCGAAGGGCGAGGCAGATGAACCCGTCAGCATCATTCTTGACTGAACAGGGAAAGTAAGAGCAAAGTGATAAGTAAAATAAATTATTCACCCATTTGTAAGTGAAGTCATTGAACATGACATGACATTAAATGAATCTTTGTTGTACTTCTACTAAAGGGCAGCAAAGGGAAATATTCATTTTTAGGTGTAATCTACAAAAGATTTCTGCATTGTGCAATAAATTATGCTGTTCAGGATGTACGTACAGTTGTGCTCATAAGTTTACATACCCAGGCAGTGTTCTTTTTTTTTTGGGGCAATTTTTGAGAGAATATAAATGATAACACAAAAACCTTTTCTTTCACTCAAAGTTAGTGGATGGGTGAAACCATTTTATAAACAATTGGGTTTACTCTTTTTGAATTTCAAATTGACAATAAAAACTACCCAAATGACCCTCATAAAAAGTTTACATACCCTGGTGATTTTGGCCTGATTACATATGCACAAACATCAACAAAAACGATTTGAGTGGTTACAAAACCATCCTCACCTGGGATTTGTTTTCAGTGTGTGTGTATAAAAAGTCAGTGAGTTTTTTGGCTCTTGACAGACCCTTGCACCTTTCATTCAGTGCTGCACTGATGTTTCTGTATTCTGAGTCATGGGGAAAGCAAAATAATTGTCAAAGGATCTGCGGGAAAAGGTAATTGGACTGTATAAAACAGGAATGGGATATAAAAAGATATCCAAGGAATTGATAATGCCAATCACCAGTGTTCAATTAAGAAGTGGAAAAAAAAAAGGTCAGGTAGACCTACAAAAATTTCAGCCACAACTGCCAGGAAAATTGTTCGGGATGCAAGGAAAAACCCACAAATAACTTCAGCTGAAATACAGGACTCTCTGAAAAAAGTGATGTGGCTGTTTTAAGATGCATAATAAGCATGCATAATGCAAGACAGGACAGGAAATTTTTGCAAGGACCAATGGACAGCTTTACCATCTGAGAAAATAAAGAGCCTCATCCACAACTACCACAAAAGACTTCAAGTTGTCATTGATGTTAAAGGTGGGAATACACGGTATTAGGAACTGGGGTATGTAAACTTTTGATCAGGGTCATCTGTTGTCCTTATAATTTAAAAAGAGTAAACACAATTGTTTCACAATTAATGTCTTCAAACAACCACTAACTATGAGTGAAAGAAAAGGTTTTTGTGTTATCATTCATATTCCCAGGGTATGTAAACGTATGAGTACAACTGTATGCCTACTGAAGGTGACAAATGTGACTCTTATTCTAAATATCTTGTTTTTTAGAGTGTGATGTTAATTTACATTGATGCGACAAGTTTCTGACAAGATGGTAACGTATCCCTGCCATTCGGAATTACCAGCACTCAGCGGAGAATTGATTAAAGCGTGAACATTTTGTCTTAATAAAAGTTGTTAGTTTCCCGTTTCATGTCAAGAAATTATCTAAATAACTCAGAGTCTAATATTTTATGGATTTTCAGGTTCCTTTTTTAGAATAAAAAGATGCAGTGTTGCTTAAAGTACAGATTATCTGTTGTGCATATTATTAAACAGGGGTTGTTAGGGTTATTTTCTATTTAGTATGCATATATTTGCAAAGATTACAAACATGACCCATAGGTGAAAATTTATTTCAAACAAAATAACAAGCTGACAAGATTTACCTGATAATCAGATCGGGTTGGTTAAATGTAAGAAATTATGAACACAAGAGTTGCAAACTAATATACACTGGCTTGAACAAAACTCTTATATCTGATGAAATGACTTAGCGTTAATTTGACAGATCAGACTCAGAGGGAAGAAGACATGCTAGATTTATCTGTGTCTCAGTCAAGAGCACAAGTTTCCCAGAGAAGAGCGGATGATGCAAGCTGATGAAAATGATGCAAAAGCCCCGGCCCTGTGGGTAATACCAAGCGATATGCGAGTCACCACAGCTAAAACTTCAAAAAAGCTCAGAGAGAAAGGTCATTTAGAAGACGAGGACTCAGGACAGAGAACACAAGGACCTTACAAAACATTCATCTTTAAACATCAACGTGTTGGTAATAAAGTTATAGTTAATTCAACATTTAGCAGGATTTTTTTAGGACCACAGACACTAGGGCTCTTTATACCAATGTTTTTTTGCTCATCAATTCCCATTTGGAAGTTATTTTGGTATTTTCTGCCTGTTTAACCTCCCACCAAAACAGACCAAAATATTGAGCATCAAAATGTATTGTGAACATAATTATTATTTTTTTAAGTACTTGGTTCACTGACCTTGTTAGCAACGAGAAAGACGGTATAGATGAGCATCAGGTGGTGCTTTTGAAAAGGCAAGTACTGGGTGTGTTGTAAAGCGAACAGCACTGCTCCTATCAGTGTGATCTTTGTGGGGCTTAACAAACAATGAAAGGTCTTGTGTTACACATTACAAAACACACAGAAATAAACATAATGAAATACATAATGGAATAGAACTTACTAAGTCATTTTAAGGAGCTCATTGGTTTCTGGTTTCCAAACACCTCGCACAAGCTGCTCAAAGTTACTAATCAAACCTCCTCCAGCCCCTGGAGAATGTACGGCACATGTGTGATGTAACTGTATCTGTTGCTGTAATGATAACTAGTTTATGGTTACGTACCTTTGGCCCAGCCAATGGCAATCATAACCAGGAGGCTGTCCTTGTATTTAATGTGAGCCTGTGTGACTCCTCCAAGCACCTTCCACGTCCTGGTTACTTCTTTCATCCCTGACAACACGAGCCTGAGAGGCAGCAAAGCAGCGCAGCAATAGAGCAGGTCCCCGGGGCAGTAAAACACCAGGTACCTATGAAGACATCACACACATGATCAATGACAAATATTATTTATTTACACAGAGGGAAAAGACACTAAATTTAAAAGTACAATTTGCATAGTTTTCCAAGAGCACAAAACAATTTAACTCTTTAAACAGACAAAATAAACTGTTAAACTGCTTAAACTGTCTATCAATGTATGTATCAATCTTTAACAGCAGAGGGCGCTACTATTTTTGACAGCTACCATATTATGTGTCACCAGCAGAGGGAACCAAAGACTAATACTTAAAGGTTAGGCATTTCATAAACTTTTTGAAGCTTGAATAAGTAGTTTATAGGAAAAACAAAAATCTTACTCCTCATTTACATTTCTCAGACTAAAATTTTTACCAGATGATTGTGGCAAGCAGCACACTGGTGCTATTGGAGAGCGGCGCTACAAGTGGCTCAGCCAGCATGATCCCAGAGAGTACGGCTCCTCCAAAACAGAAGAGCATGGAGCTGAACCAGCAGGCTAATGGACTGGCTCGGGACACCTCTAAAGCACCTGGACAATGGGACACAAGGGCATTAGTACTGCAGAGGTTTCACGTTCAGATGAGTTCTTTTTTATACTGGTAAAAATCAGGTTCAAGTGTTGCTTATTTTACAATCAGACAATTAGCACTCAAGGGTCTTTAAGGGAAATGTCCTTTATTAGTAATTAGTTATAGAGGGGTAACCTAAAACATGCATTTTTATACCTCAACACAAAGTCTCATTTAGAAGACCTGTGTATTCTACAAAACTCATGTGCTTTATATGACTAACAATAATTAATGGCCGGTAACAATACACAAACATAAAAACATAATTATTGTAACACTTTCCATTCCCCAAGCTCATAGTTCATAGCTTAAGTTTATCACACGAAGGGGCTCTCATTTGAAAAGGCGTTATCTGCTCTGTTTGGGCCAGAGACGCTGATGATCTTGTGACCAAGATGAAGACTGTGTGTAAATTCTACACCCTGAAATTGTTGCTGTTAACTTGACTTAAGCACTATGCCAAGAAAGCTGGGCTGTGGAAACAGGTATGATCAGTGTAATTGTGCAACCCTCCAAATGAACTCAAAACACTTTGTTGGGCAATAGCAGAGACTGATGTTTGACATTAAACACAGCTTTTGTCACAACAGTTTGAATATTAACTTAGAGGGAAGAGACGGCTACTATATTTACTTGGGCCTTTGGTTCAAAGTACAGATCAGAGGGGCTGCATTTACAGTTGACTGATATAATGTATCTGAGCAGTCAAGATAAACTGCTCAATGTTGCTGTGTTTTTAGAAGAGTACACTGTATTCTTTTTGACTCCGACTGTTTTGAGGTTTTCTAAATTACATGGTTCCAGCAAAAGTGAAGTCATGAGATCATGTGCATGTTATACTAAGTGCAGTTTAATTTTATAACTCACACAACAGCATATATGTAAGCATTTGAGGTACAATTAAACTTCAGGTCGGCACTGAAGCTTGGCCTGAGTCACTGAAGCTATACAGGACCATACTGGTAATCTGGGGATTACAGACGGATTATGGACTCCTGGAGGGAGCTTGGTAAAGCTCAGTGTGTGGCTCCTCTCCACATTTACTCTGCTTAACATTACGACTCTTCAGATAGTCATGACTTATTACTGTCTGTAGGATCATTTATATAGGCTACATAGGATTCACTCAGTACAAAGAAAAGTGTTTTTTTTTATTATTATTCATTGAGAAATGCTCAATTTGTCTATATATTGTGTTATAAACATTTGGTAATAAGTCACAATTAGAACAGGAAGTTGGTAAAACCCTAAAAGAGAAAATGTCATCATTATAAATCAGAAATGTCTAAATTTGTGTAGTGTAACTGATTCAACCCAAAGTCACTGTAGCCTATGGCTCACAAATATAGCACTCACAAAGTAAACCGTGCTGCTGCGTCAACAGATTCAGATCCAGTCCAGAGCACACTGGTGCAGTGAGTATTTGCCTATTTACACGCCATAAGGAGGAAAAGTGTTAATAAAACCTATATCTTGGTCTGTTTCTTCCTGAGGGTTAAAGGGCTTTTGAGGTTATTCCTTTATAAAGTATAGAGACTTCTAAACCTCTTGCTTTTGCATCTTTGGTGAAACACTGCAGCTTTAGATGAAAACGTACTGGCTTGGCCTTTCACTCTCTGGCTAGAATCTGTAAGTAATACATTTACTTTCTAGTCTGCACTGTACATAGTGGTAATGTGAATATCTAGATAAAGTGAGCATTCACTTCTTTACGAACTACATTTCCTTTTTTATCCCCCTTTTTACTGTTATGTACCTCAGGACAGAAGCATTACTGCAGTATTCATCATCATAGTCCCTTTCCTGTTTCCCTGTAAAAAAAAAAGTTTACACTACACACAGTACATATACTGTATGTGTACTGTACTAAACAAAAAGGGGTCAGAATGTTTTTTAGTGTCAACCAGAAAGAGAACAACTAAACAAGTTCAATGGTTCATAGCATTCCTTTCCTTTTTGGGAAGAGGAGGGACAACACTGAGGGTTTGTTGATCTGTCACGTTTGCTCTATGCTTGATACAAACCCCAGGCAAACATAATGGTCCTTCATCAGAGGCTCAGGGGGGATTGTTCCCTAAATACGCTCTGGTCTGACCTCCCAATGTCAACGTACACACAAACACAGAGGCAAGGTGTGAGGATTTTGTGTTGTGGTTTTAACCTTTAGTATATTCAGTGTTTTTATTGTTTATTTTTCAGGCGTGGAAAGGGCGGACATATAGAGCGTAGCGGGGTTAAAAGGTCACAGAGGTCCAGATTCTTTGCGAGGCACGTTTTAAAATAGACTGTAGATTTACAGAAGCTAGACTACAATGGTTTGTGTTGTTGTGTGAAGTCAACAGTGTGTAGTTAAAGTGCACCTGTCGTTTTTAGCCACACACTGTGACGTAACAAAGTTAGCATAACAATAGACTGTGTTGGATTTTGTAATGTAAACTGTGTTGGAGGTAAGGGGAGTGTGTATCTTTACATTCTCAACAGTAATATTAGACCTCAGGGAAAACTCTGGCAATAAAAATAATTACGTTTTAAATATTGATTGGTTTGAAGTTGCACAGTCTTTAGACAGCTGTTGTAAAATGTAACTAGAGCACTTAGTAAAATACATTTATAATACATTATGTTACTTATTTGACTGGAAAAGGTAAATTATGTTTAAAAAACAAAACTGATGACTCTAAGAAAACTGGGAATAAGTTGGTAGTCTAAATAAATCGCGCAAGAATATCTACACAATGAATACAATCTATGAATAAAAAAATAGATACTTTAAGGAAGGACATAAAGTTTTACAGTGATGAGTTTGTAGCAGTCATTTGGGCGGGGACTGTGGATTAGGTGCTACTGTCGCTTACTGTAAATAAACTTATATTTGTCAGACAAAGTTTGCTTTAGCAGCTAGTTATACTTGCCATAGTTGTAAAAAAACAACAACAACAACAAAAACAACCTTTAGCAGGAAGTTTGAACTTTGTGTGGGTCTTACCTGGCTGCTCTCTGAGCGCCATCACTGACACAATATAATGCGCCATGTCAAAGTATGGAAACATGGACAAGTTTGCCAGTCCATGGGCCAACTCATCCACATAGAGCAGCTCGAGCAGATCCATTGTCCCGCGGTGTGTTTGCTATCCTTTAGCAACAAAAGCTATTGATAATAATCCACAGGACAGTTCAAGTAGCCCAGAGAGAAAAGGGCACTGATCCAAACTAAAGCATCAGGGCCAACACTTCTGTCCATCCGCCGTCACTGCAGAGACAGACATAAGCCGCGGGTCTAAAGAGGCGGGCACATCGCTGACAACCTGTCCGGCTGCTTAGCAGACCTGGGGATTGCTTCTCGCCGCCGGGTAACGTATCCGTGTCTTTACAGCCGGAGGATGGTCGCCGCCGAGAGTCATCGGCGCATACGCGGAATTCCTGATCCGTGTTCCGCCATTCTAGTGATGTGGCAGGCGGAGCTTTGTGATTGGAGGCACGAGAGAAAGGCGGCCTATCATGAGTCATGAAAGTTGATGCCACGCGACTCTCTCTAACTTGTTTTATTTTGCAAAGTTGACATAGGCATGGGCCTAAATGTGTATTTTAAAATAACAATATTTATCCCGGGAAAGAGTGGATTTTTGGATGCATTTTCAGAACTGAACCTTTTTGTGTCTTCGGTCAAAGACAGGCTACTCGGTTAAAAGTGGTTTTAAGACAATGCTTAAAGGTGACAATGGCCAGATGCTTGTCAAATCAAACGGACTACAATGGGTTATCATCAGTGTGTTACTCTAACACGTCACTCCTCCTCATAAACATTTTCTTGTCTTGAAACGCAGTTGTACAATATTGCATTTTTAATAAACACACAAAACTATGTTTTTAGTGTTTAGTTTTAACAGTCGGTCACCTATCTGTGGCAGTTCAGCACCCACTGGATCTGCACGAGTGTGACCTCTGGTGGTGGCTTTGTGAAAAATGTAGTTTAGTTTAGTAAATAGTCTATAGTTTGATTTTTAAAATATTCCACCTTCAGTTACATTTGCTGGCACAAAGGAATAACGCCTATAGGTGTTTAAATAACTTTAGAATAGCTTTGAATACACTTAGATTATGCACAAAGCAGCTGAGGAGTTTTTTGTTATTTTGGCATTCATATTTATTCTGTAGATCATTTACTGTATTAATAAAATAAATTATTTATAATGTCATTAGATAAAAAAAGAAAAGGAAAAAGCTGTGATGTGAGATGACAACCTATAGATGGCAGCATTGGGACACCCAGTGCATGTCTGTTCTGAATTTAGCAAGTCTCGTTTATCAACAGTTAAGGCAATACAGAAGAAATTGTCCTCCCAGTTCAATCTCAGATTAAAAAGAAAATCAGAAAAATCTCAGGAAGAGCCTACTGAACTGAATTTACCACCGCCACACTATTTTGTCTTCAAATATCTAGATAACATTATAATAAAGTATGTGGTGATGTAAATAGGTGTCTCAAACAAACAGTGACATTCCCCTTCTTTATTTGTTTTGGTGGGCAGAATAGCCAGATGTGTATCAGCTTATTGAAACTTCTGGTATGTCGTCATTAAAAGCTGCTCTTTACTTTGTTAGGGTTATATAGGCCTATCGCGTGACACCACCCAAAAGGAAAATTTTGAAGCTGATCTTTCAGATTGAAGTCCGAGTGCTTGTCAATACTTGTGTCAGTCACATGTAGTCCCAGTAGAGCAGCCTCAGATGGTGTCCACAGCTCATCACAACATACCATAAAGACTGAAATAAGGATTTAAAGAAACCAGAAAGTATTCAATTAGATCCGGACTCTACAAAGATGAAAGACCAGGAGAGTCAGAGGAGTAGGTCTCACTCAAAAATTGCTAAGAGTTTAAATAAGTTTATACTCTTAGCAAAGATATATGATTCATATACAAAGAATCATATAACTTTGTATAAGATTCTGTAAAGCAAAAACAGGCACACTGTGAGAAATTGTGAGAACGCTCAAACACTGACCCACCAAACCCACAAACTATTTTCTTGACTGTGTGAAATATCTTATTCTTGACTATAGCGTTCCTTCTCTTCAAGCCGAGTCTGGGAAGCTACAAACATAACAATGATGATAGCACCTTTATTCTCTGTGCACTACCTGAACATGTCTCTGCACATAACAGCAGAAATGTCCACGCCTTTAGGATATATCTCACGAGAGTAAACATGATGGCCAAGAAAGCTGCAGAGACAGGGGCGGGTGTTCAGCTAAAGGGTAGAGTAAAAACATGAATGAAGGTACCGCAGGCAAATAATGCTAGAGGCATGTTCTGTGCAAAAACACAATAACAAAAGATAACAAAAAGCAAGTAAAATACATACTGTAAGCCCTAAGTAGAACCTACTAGGAATAAACAAAAGATAGTCACACTAAAGGGTAAGTAAGGATGCATTTACAGAATGGTGCAATCTCTGCACAATCTCATTGTGATGTTGACAAGGGTGTAACTTTGACGTGTACATTGTTAGGGATGTCACAGGGTGTGGTTTTATCCACGCAGTCCAAAACAGTTATTGACTGCAATTCTGTGTTTGTGCAGTGGGAGGCACTGAGGTGAGCTAAGCTTAAAATATATTTAATTTATACCAGTTTATGATGGAAATACAGACTTATCAATCAAGCCGTTGGCTTAACACTATCAGTGTTTTTGACGTACACTCAGATATAAGATAACACACCTATGATTACAACATTACTGGAAAGAAAACTACTATAACCTCCCTCAAATGTACAATTAACTACTCTTTATAATACAATATATCTCTAACAGAATTATCATCACCATACAGATCATTTTAGTTATCCTCTTTAGGATTAAAATAAAAATGTTGCTCAGCTGCTGTGGCCCTGCCTCTCCAGCAGGACTACTTCTGTCACCAAAAGAAATGTATTTCACAGTATGACGTCATTTATATTAGACTCTTTACTGACATAACTCAGTGCCTGACCTGAGACCCTGCCTCTCCATCCCACTTTGAACAACCTGTCAAGACTACTCCAGTGTCTGTCACCTGATAAATTTCTGCACATAATCCATAAGATCACTATAAACCGACTAAAGGCACCAATTTTAAGTCTGGAGTTCATTCATCTCATCAGGGTTCTGTCACTATATTTATGTATTTATTTAAAATATGCACAGTATTTATTAATAAACATACATATGGTATATATATAATTTCCAACTGTAGTGCCGAGACAGGTTGATTGAAATATTTGACGTAACCTTATTGAATTATGAAAAAAGGGTTGAAGTAAAAATACTGGTCCATCCTAAAAACAAGACCCCCTCACAAACAGAGTAATGTAGTTTATGCACTTCAGTGAAGAGTGCAGTGAAAGTTATGTTTGTGAAACTAAACAACAGCTTCACAAGAGGAAGTATCAGCAAAAAAAGCCAATCCTGGAGGACCTGAGTCTGCAGTCCACCTCCACCTCAAAGAGGTTCTTGAGGACAGTGCTATTCTTTGAGGACAGTGCTATAATAAAAAAATATATTTTAATCATATTATGGAATAATAATCTTTTAGTTTAGTTTAAATCTTGAAACAGGTCTTCTGAAGTAAATGTTTTGAAATGCACTTCTTGCCTCTGACTTGACTGGGTCCAGTAAAACGGATTGTATTTAGCCGTACCCATTTAGAAAACTGTACATTGATATGTCAAAAAGGACACACTGCTTCGTTGCATAAGAAATATGTGCCTTTCTCTTTATGGTATAGTGTGCAACAGTTAAAAATCTGTATGTATTCTGTGATTGGTAGATGCACCATTAACTACAGAACTTTCTGACATATAGCTAACATCAGACCATGTTTGTCACACTGCCACTGTATATAAACTGTGTTAGCCTAACAATAAAGCTTTGAGAGAGAACTGACTGAACCACAAAACCAGCGTGTTGCCTCTTGTCTCTCTCCCTCTGATCAGAGTATATGTAGCATGCTGAATCACCTGTATCCATCAGATTCTAAACCTGGCAAATGAAGAAGGTTGCAGATGATGTTGTATCGCAATTAGCCGTCAGTTTCTGGGACTGGCATAACTTGCCACGGTCCTCTCTCTGCTCCAGACAGAGGAATTGTGGGACACTATTACAATGACACTTGACACTATGACAAGTTATTACAAAAAAAAGCTATGGCTGAATGGAGAAAGTTTAACAATTAAGTAGTAGAATAGTACTAGTGGTAGACCTTTGAAACAGGCCTGCAGGAGTTTTGAACGCAAATGGTGCGTTCTAAATTATCAAAAGTGGTGTTTGTGTGTAAACACCTCTAAGCATGCCCTCAGCACTGCAAATACTGCCTATTTTTCATCTCTTATAAGAGAAAACCGGCATAACCCCAGGTTTCTCTTTGGAACAGTTGCTAAACTAATCCAACCAAAGACAACTGAAGACTCCTCTCCCTTTAGTGCACAAGACTTTTTAGATTTCTTTAATCATAAAATTGAAGATATTAGTGATAATATTTTGTTTTTTGTCTTCCTCAACTCCGGGTCCCATTCACTTGGATCCACCGATCTCTCGTCTCTCAGTCTTAGATTCTGTTTCCCTTGATGAGCTGACAAAGGTGGTTTCTTCATGTAAAGCAACTACGTGTCTCCTGGATATCCTCCCAGCAAAACAGCTTAAAAAACTGTGGCCCTATGTGGGGCAAATTATGTTAAACTTTATAAACTTCCCTGTCTACTGGCATCGTTCCTTCCCTTTTCAAACAGGCTGTGGTCAAACCCCTGCTCAAAAAACCTACTCTGGA
Source organism: Neodontobutis hainanensis (assembly GCA_024349245.1). NCBI lineage: Eukaryota > Metazoa > Chordata > Actinopteri > Gobiiformes > Odontobutidae > Neodontobutis > Neodontobutis hainanensis. The sequence goes on from JALDNG010000041.1 coordinate 1,185,639, forward strand.
TCCTGGATGCCTAAATGTCTCCAATTTACCTTTTCTATCTAAAGTCCTCGAAAAAGTTGTGTTAAAACAACTTACGCTATATCTATCGGAAAATTACCTCCTCGAGCCATTTCAGTCTGCATTTAGGGCCTCTTATTCGACTGAAACATCTTTAGTTAAAGTAACAAATGATCTTCTCCTTCAGATGGACGAGGACTCATCGGCTCTACTGTTATTGCTGGATCTCAGTGCTGCATTTGATACGATTGATCATGCAGTGCTAATCAACAGACTTAAAGATGTTTTTGGCATCTCTGGCTCTGCTCTTGCTTGGTTAGAATCCTATCTGTGTGATAGGTCTCATTTTGTCTCTTTTAATAAATCGTTCTCCTCCACGGCACCAGTGAAATTCGGTGTGCCACAAGGGTCTGTGCTCGGTCCCATACTTTTTTCACTATATGTTACACCATTGGGACAAATTATCAGAAGTTATGGAGTGAACTTCCACTGTTATGCCGATGATACACAGCTGTATCTACCAATAAAAGCGAATAATACTACTGACATCATGCGTCTAGAGGCCTGCCTCGTTTCAATCAAAACATGGATGTCTCAAAACTTCCTCCATCTGAACTCGGATAAAACAGTGCTCTTGTTAATTGGTCCTGCCAGTCATCGGCACAAGTTCAACAATCTTACTGTCTCAATCAACAACTGTGTGTTGGAGCACGGCAAAACTGTGAGGAACCTCGGTGTAATTTTTGACCCCACACTATCTCTGCAGCAGCACATTAGTGAGGTCACTAAACTGGGCTTTTTTCACTTGAGGAATGTCTCAAAAATTCACTCCTGCCTCTCTTTAGCTGATGCTGAAATTCTCATTCATGCATTTGTCACATCCAGGCTGGACTACTGTAATGCGTTAATCTCTGGACTGCCGAAGAAAAGTACTCACAGACTACAAATGGTCCAAAATAAAGCCGCCAGACTTTTAACAAAGACCAGGAAGTTTGATCACATTAATCCGGTCCTGGCTTCATTACACTGGCTTCCTATTCATGTTAGAGCTGATTTCAAAGTTCTCTTGTTAACCTAAAAAATCCTTTGTGGACGCGCGCCCTCTTACCTATCTGACCTTATCACCTGGTATACTCCAGCTCGTACCCTTCGCTCTCAGGACGCTGGCCTCCTTCAACTTCCTCGAATAAAGAAGAAGTCTGCTGGCTACAGAGCCTTTTCTTATAGAGCCCCATTTTTGTGGAATGGGCTCCCGGTGGAAGTGCGGCGATCTGACTCTTGAGATTTTCAAAAGCAAACTCAAAACTTACTTATTTCACCAAACGTATGGAGACTGATTGATCATAGGGTTAGGTTTACACTGGTTGTAGCTGTAGGTACACACTCAACCGCTGATATTATTATTACATCTGCCTATTTTCAGTAGTATTTAGCACTTTTGTTTTTCTCCTTTCTACCTCCTCCTAGGGTGGACGCAAACCTCTGATCTGCTGGGTGATGTGTACTGCCCCCCCGACTCTGCTCCAGTGTGAGGACCCACAGCTCATCTTTCATCTACCTTGATAATGGCTGAGGTCCCATCCACCTTACACACACAGACAGAGTGGACACTGGACGCTGTCAACATGAATGTTTTTTGTGAATATGTTTTGTTTTTATGTATTTTTTTTTCAACTGTCCTGGACACATTCTTGCATGGCCTGTCCGTTCTGTGAGTGGATCCCTCCTTCTGTGGTTCTCCCTGAGGTTTCTCTTTTTTCTGGGTTTCTGGGTTTTTTTGGAGTTTTTCCTCACCCTGATGGAGGGTCTAAGGACAGGGGATGTTGTCTTGTGCAGTCTGTTAAGCCCTTTGAGGCGGCTGTTGTTGTGATATTGGGCTATACAAAAATAAATGTCTTGTCTTGTCTTGTCTTGCCCTTCACTGCCCAGTTGATCCTGATGCTCTTGAAATGTCTAGCTCTGGCAAACACACAACAACAAAAGTTGCATAGACATAGGCTTTTCATTTGCCATAATTCACAAAGCAGGCTAAGCATGCACAGAATATGTTCACTATATTAATTTTAGGCTCTACACAGGCCAACACGTTTTTATTTGTAGTGTCTTAATTAAAAAAGAAGCATCTGTGGACACACTGTTAACACCTGCTCTGTTCTAAACTGGTTTATTTTAAATAGAGCCAGAATTTAAGAAATACTGAGGTAGGCCTACATATTATTCTTTTGTAAAGTATAATACATTAAGTTTAAGGAAAGCTTTGTAAAAACATTAAAATCCATTCATTAAGCATTAAGGGTGGATGTAGCTTTTATGTAGATCCTACAGCTTATGCACAAAACCTACTGCGCTCCTGTCTCAACATGAAGCACTCTAAATGCATTTAATAAGACAGAACTGCAGGGGGGAATAATCATTAAACTTTTGCAACTTACGCTTGTGTTTTCTAGTGTCCAAGTCCAGGGCAACCTCATGTGAGTTCAATCTTCTTTTATTGGTGGTTGATTCAGGAAAACAATAAGTTACTTAATTGTCGTTTCATTTGTTATAAATTATTCTAGAGACTGTTTTGGTGGATTTCTGTCCACGTGCGTCCCCAGCTGGTCATTACATGTAACTACAGACTTCCAAATTTAAATATTGGGGCGAAAATAAATAATGTGTAGCCTACTTTTGAAAATGTAAGTATTTTAAATGACTGATATGACTGATGATATTTTAAAGACCTTTATGCGACATTGTAGTGGTCATTTATGTTCGTTTATGTTCTAGTCATAAATCCTTTTGCAACATTTAAGAAAATAACAGTGTTCCGACTTTTAAAAAATAAATGTCATTAATTCAATTTTCCATCAGAAATATGCAGTAAAAAAACAATACAAAATTTGTAATGTGTTAAGCAGAGCCGCAGCGCAAAGAACAGACGCGAGCTGCAGCTCGTTGCTACGATACCATGGTATCGTAGCAACGAGAAACCGCAGGCTGTCACGTGATTATTCTGCCGCGTTCGTGACGTAACGTTCTGACATTCTCATCCATGTGACGCACATGTCACAGTCCACATGGCACACAGTTCACAGATCAGATCACAGCTGACAGTATTTCGGTCTGCTGTAAACATCCACTAGAGTTAATTACCACCCGTACTTTTAAAATTAGCTTATTTAATTGCAAATTGAACCAGGAATATTACATTTACATCTATTTATTTATTTAGCTGACGCTTTTATCCAAAGCGACTTACATTACTATACAGTAATTACCAGCGTTACAGCCACTGGAGGCAAGCCGGGTTAAGGACAACCGCTCGAACCATGGTGAGATACAGCAGTGGACCAGTGGTGATACCTTACGAAGACCTACTTGAAATTGTGACGTGGCATTTTAACAAGATCGGTGTAGTAATATTTTTACCGGAATTGTGGGATTTACAATTTAGAACTGTTCTGCTCGAGATGTTAATTAATTTGGTGCAGACGTTGTCCATTGAAGTTTTTAAACTGGTCCTTTCTATAAAGAAAGAGGATGACACTTTCCAGCCTAAAATATTCATGCATTTAATAACCTGGGCCTTTTCCAAGGCACTAAACATTCCAACCGTGCCGGATATGAACAACAACACAAGAGAGTTGACAAAAATGCTGGAGAGAGAGATTTACCTAAAAGTGACATCAGTCCTAGATGGGTCACAGTGGCCCATTAACAGTAGTTTGTCTAGTGCAGATGCTGGATTCAAAATGGTGAACATGGCCGAATACTGCCTTAAAGCCTGTTTGGCCTGTTATGTCTGTCCATGTAAGGGATATAAAATCGAGGGCTTTATTCAGGAGGATACACCAGAGGAGTCGATACAAGAAAAAATCATGGGACGATGTAAATTCTGTTTTCTATTGTTTGCAAAAAAACAATTTGATGAACTGACACGCACAATTCTTTGTCCGGGCCAGTTCAAAACAGAAGAGATTGAATTTAACATCGTGCGACAGAACTTAATAAAATTCCACATTACTATGTTGAAAGGGATGACAAACAGCAATATTGATATACTACATAATGTGTCTAGAAAAATTACCAATCAGTTATTTGACCGCCTACAAATGACCGGGAGTCAGAATATTTACAAAATGCTCGAGAAAGAGGTGAGAAAGTATATCCATAACTTACTCGGCTTTTTACAAATTCCACCAAGAGACAATTTTCAAAAATATAACAAATTGGACACGTCAATATACAATCAAAATTCACCCGTCTCCACCGAGCCGCTCCCCACCGAGACCACCGAGCCGCTCCCCACCGAGACCACCGAGCCGCTCGCCACCGAGCCGTTTCCCACCGAGCCCACCGACCCGCTCCCCACCAAGACCACCGAGCCGCTCCCCACCGAGCCCACCGACCCGCTCCCCACCGAGCCGCTCCCCACCGAGACCACCGAGCCGCTCCCCACCGAGACCACCGAGCCGCTCGCCACCGAGCCGTTTCCCACCGAGCCCACCGACCCGCTCCCCACCAAGACCACCGAGCCGCTCCCCACCGAGCCCACCGACCCGCTCCCCACCGAGCCGCTCCCCACCGAGACCACCGAGCCGCTCGCCACCGAGCCGTTTCCCACCGACCCGCTCCCCACCGAGCCGCTCCCCACCGAGACCACCGAGCCGCTCCCCACCGAGACCACCGAGCCGCTCGCCACCGAGCCGTTTCCCACCGAGCCCACCGACCCGCTCCCCACCAAGACCACCGAGCCGCTCCCCACCGAGCCCACCGACCCGCTCCCCACCGAGCCGCTCCCCACCGAGACCACCGAGCCGCTCCCCACCGAGACCACCGAGCCGCTCGCCACCGAGCCGTTCCCACCGAGCCCACCGACCGCTCCCCACCAAGACCACCGAGCCGCTCCCCACGAGCCCACCGACCGCTCCCCACCGAGCCGCTCCCCACGAGACCACCGAGCCGCCACCGAGCCGTTCCCACCGAGCCCACCGACCGCTCCCCACCGAGCCGCTCCCCACCGAGACCACCGAGCCGCTCCCCACCGAGACCACCGAGCCGCTCGCCACCGAGCCGTTTCCCACCGAGCCCACCGACCCGCTCCCCACCGAGACCACCGAGCCGCTCCCCACCGAGCCCACCGACCCGCTCCCCACCGAGACCACCGAGCCGCTCCCCACCGAGCCCACCGAGCCGCTCCCAACCGAGCCCGATCAGTTTAACAATGAAAAATTTGCAAGGGCTCATTGCTTGATCAGGTCTCTGATAATTGCAATATACGACAGAAGGCCGCCATGGAATGAAAAGTTTACAGCACTTGTCAATAGTTTGACTCAGAAGATCTGGGACAAAATCGACATCCCTGAGACCTATATCCACATGAAGAAACAGTGCAAAATAATCAAGGCCGTCATGAAGGACCTGCATAAGGAGTTTGGGACCTCCGCCAGTCTCCAGGCCTCTGCCCTGGACCCAACAAACACTTGCTTTTACAACGCAGTGTTGAAGTACCTGAAATGTCACCTCAGCATGAAGAAATCTGCAGTGGGTCGCTTTTTCTTCTATATCAGAAAAAAGTTCCAAAAGAATTCAGACTCCGGCTGTAACCTGCAGAATCCCAGGACCCCATCATCGTAATTGTAAATATTTGAAAAAGTGCTTTTGCGGAATTCCAAATCGTGTCCTGATTTCATCAAAGGACATAAGGTTTCCTTCATTATAGAGATCAGCCACCTTACAAATACCCTGACTTGACCAGATTTTCTGTTTTATATATTTATTGATTTGCACACAAAAACAAAGTAAAGGCATTTAAATAACAATAACAAACATATTTGTATACAACATTTTTTATTTATTTATTCCCCCCCCCTTCCTCTTTTCCTTCCCCTCCCTCCTTCCCTCTCCCCTTCCCCTTCTCTTCCTCCAAAAATAAATAAAAGAATAACCAACTAAATAATACAAGATATATATTTATGCATTTATCACAGTAATTGAGTAAAAAATAATAATAAAAAAAATTATATTATATTACATTTATTTATTATATAAAAGGGAGTACGTTTTAAGAGTTAGGCCTAGTTAGCCTGGAAAAATTGTACAATTTAGCGAGATTGCCCTTTTTAGAACATCTTATTTTTTCCAGTTTTAGAAAAGACATGACATCAGTCGTCCAAAGTGTACTGGATGGAGCATTTGTTGCTTTCCAATTAAGAAGAAGATGGCGTCTCACTATCAAGGAAGTGAAAGCCAAGACCTCTAACTGCGCTGATGAAAAACAGTAGTATTCTTGAGGGGTACCAAAAATGGCTACTTGCGGAGAAACATTGATGGTCCTGAGGAGCACTTTAGACATGGTTTCAAAATAAGTTTGCCAAAAAAGACTGTCCCACTTCTGCTCAGGAGGGATTTGCGGAAAATTAGGAAATAAACATTTTACACAGTTCCTAATTTGAAAATATCTAAAAAGATGTGAAGGTGAGAGGTCAAATTCGTTAGTTAGATCTGTGAAAGAACAAAAAACCCCATCTTTATAAAAATCCTTAAAACATTTCAGACCCCTGTCATGCCATAAAGTGAAAATGGGATCAGTAAATGCAGGTTTGAACGCATAATTCCTCAACAGTGGACTTAACATTGTGGGAGTAAGAAATTTAAAATGCTTTCTAAATTGAAACCATATCTTTAATGTAGAGGAAACCACTGGGTTGTTAGTAAAGCAGGTGGGGTTGACTGAAGCCACACCAGACAGTATTGCCAGTAGAGAGGATGAGGGGCATGATTGCATTTCCAACTGACACCAGGGTATATTGACCAGTTTTAGCCAAAATAAAGTTTTAGTTATATTTGCAGCCCAATAATAAACTTTGAAATTTGGTAGGGAGAGGCCACCATCAAATTTGCAATTCTGAAGCAACCTTAGCCCAACTCTAGGTGTTTTACCGTTCCACAGAAAATTTGATATAACTGAATCAATATTTTTGAAAAATTTTTAGATAAAAATATAGGTAGGCACTGAAACAGAAACAAAAATTTTGGCAGAACATTCATTTTAACCACATTAATTCTACCAATCAGAGAGAGGGGGAGAGAACCCCATCTTTGGAAATCAGCCTTAATCTCAGTTAATAAGGGAGAGAAGTTTACATCATAAAGAGTTTTATAGTATCTGGACACATGAACCCCCAGATACTTAAATCCCGACGAGCTCAGTTTAAAGGGGATATCAGATTGAGAGAGCTGCATTGCTAGGTCATTGACCGGGTAACATTCACTCTTTAGGACATTGATCTTGTACCCTGAAACCGAGCCAAATCTATGAAAAAAAGAAAGAATAACGGGGGACGCCCTTATAGGGTCTGTGATATACAATAAAAGATCGTCAGCGTATAAGGAAAGTTTGAATTCGACCTGGGAACGCGTAATGCCGTAAAAAATGGGGAAAGATCTCAAATAAATAGACAGAGGTTCTATTGCAAGAGCAAATAGAAGAGGAGACAGAGGACAGCCTTGTCTACAGCCACGGTTTAAGGGGAAATAACTAGATTGAACGTTGTTAGTTGTGATGCTGACGCAAGGTGATGTATAAAGAAGACGTATCCATGATATAAAAACATTACCAAAACCAAATTTCTTCAGAACTGCAAACAGGTAGCTCCATTCGACGCTGTCAAATGCCTTTTCTGCATCAGCAGAAATCACAACTTCTGGAGTGGCTGTGGTTCCCTTCGAATAGATGACATTTAATAAGGTACGGACATTATAAAAAAGCTGGCGCCCTTTTATGAAGCCGGTCTGTTCCTGAGATATAATTGTTGGAAGCACCTTCTCTAGACGGCATGCTAAAGCTTTTGCAAGAACTTTTGTATCTACATTCATCAAAGAGATAGGTCGATAAGAAGAACAGAGTTCGGGATCCTTGCCCTTTTTCAGAAGCACGTTAATAGAAGCCTGTCTCAAAGTGAAAGGGAGAGAGCCATTTGACAGAGATTCTACATAGACAGCATGTAATAGCGGGATGAGTTGATTATGGAATGCCTTAAAGAATTCAGCCGGAAATCCGTCTGGTCCAGGAGATTTATTATTTTGCATATTTTGTAGAGCCAATGTAAGTTCTTGTGTAGTCAGTGGAGAATCCAACTGACCAATTGCATCTATGTTCATATCCGGAAAATTTAGGTCTTGCAAAAACGTTTCCATATCACTCAAGTCCGATGGAAATTCTGAACTATACAAGGATTTATAAAAGGATGAAAATACTGAATTTATAAGGTCAGGTTCCTCTACCAACATCCCAGACTCGTTTCTGACACGGGGTATTAAACGTGAGGCTGTTTGTCGACGCAATCGGTGAGCTAGCAATCTTCCAGATTTGTCTCCATATTCGTAATATTTGGCCCGGGAGTGTAGAAGTAATCGCTCTGCTTCATTAGTTGTGATCAGGTCTAATTCAGTTTTTAATACCACTCGCCGTTTTAATAGAGCAGGAGACGTGGATGTGGCAAGTTGTTGGTCCACTGCTTCCAGATCGGCTGATAATTTTTTAATGGTTGACGTTCTTAATTTCTTCACGTGGGCGGAATATGAAATAATCTGACCCCTTAAGTAGGCCTTTAAAGATTCCCACAGGAGTGTATTAGAGATGGGTTCTGATTCAGATTGGTTGAGAGATATAAAATCCTCAATTGTACTTATGATGAACTTATGAAATTTATCATCAGACAGAAGAGATATATTAAATCTCCAGTGGGTGGAGTAGTGAGATTCAGAGGAGAACTGAATTTCCATGGTTAAAGGTGAATGATCTGAAATAATAATCGGATGGTAAGAAGTGTCTATCACCTTGGGCATCAGTCTGGCATCAATAAAAAAATAGTCAATTCGGGAAAATGTCTGGTGTACATGTGAATAGAAGGAGTATTGCCTGCCAGTTGGGTTACGAACCCTCCAGGGGTCGATGTAGCCATTGTTGGACATAAAACTACTTAGAGTTCTAGCCATTTGTGACTGATTCGAGTTGGCTTTGGAACGGTCCAGCTCAGAATTTGCAACACAATTCATGTCCCCGCCAAGTATAAAAAATATGTTGTTTAAAGATGGCAATAACTTAAACAGATTGTTAAAAAAACTAGGATTATCAAAATTTGGTGCATATACGTTGACAAGTAGAACTGGAACCTGGTATATGGTCCCTAAAATGATCAAATACCTGCCGTCCTTGTCAGAAATGGTTTTAGTGTGTGTAAATGGGAATGATTTACTAATCAGAATGGCAACCCCTCTGGCTTTAGAATTGAAGCTGGAATGGAATACTTCCGAAACCCAGGGGCATTTCAACCGTGTTTGGTCATTTTTTCGCATGTGGGTCTCCTGTAGAAAGACAATATCAGGCTTTAAACGCTTTAAATGAGACAGCACCTTTGACCGTTTGACAGCACTCCCCAAACCCTTGATATTCCAACTAAGAAATCTCGCATTTAAAGCTTTAATACTTGTCATGTTTAGTGTATATCAGAACCACAATTCGACCTCCCAAGAAAGAAAAAAAAAAGAAAAAAAGAAAAGAAAATAAATAAATAAAATAAATAAATAAGTAAAATAAATAAACAAATAAACAAAAAAAAAAGGGACCCCCCTTCCCCCGCACCTACTCTTACCCCATCCCCAAATGATAGGGTACAGACTCCACTTGAAGTCTTTAGCAGAACAACTAAACTCCGTGTGTTAGACCTAACAGTTATCTTCATACTTCTCCAAACTCAACAGGAACTCCTGCACAGCACTAATGAAATATGTGTCTGAAATAACAGGGTGCAACTAGAGCTTGTGTGAACCTGAGAAAAATATTTGTAAATCAAAATGACCCAATAGTTGTGCCACTTTTACTTATTCTCATATGTCTCAGAGTCAGATTTACCGTACTTAGATGTTACATCGACGTTCAAAGAGATTTTGTAAGCAGCTGGCACCGAAAATCGGCTCTAACTATTTAAGGGTTTTGATAAAAACAGCAGCCTCTCCAGGAGATGTGAAATCCTTTGTAACCCCTCCATTAGTTGTGATCCGGAGGAGAGCAGGATATATCAGACCATACCGTACACCTGGAATGTCCCTGAGTTGTCTCCTAACGTCATTAAAGGCGGCGCGTGCTTTCCCCGTCCGGGCTGTATGATCCGGGAAGATGGACATTGTAGAGTCTCCAATCTTGATCCGCTGTTGGGTCCTGGCCCGTTGAAGGATTTTGGCACAATCTGCATAATAGTGCAGACGCGCTACTATGGGACGTGGCCGTTCTCCGGGTTTGGGCTTGGCATTTAAAGATCTATGAGCCCGATCAATAAGAGGTGCTTTATCCAAGTTAAGCGCCTCCTTTAGCAGAGCGGAGGTAGATGCCGTGGTAACCGTACTACTTTGCTCAGATAATCCGATAATACGAATGTTATTGCGGCGAGATCTACCTTCTAGATCTTCGCATTTGTTCTCAAGAGCTAGAACTTTGTTAGACAGGGTCTCCACCTTGCTCTTGAGATACGCCACGTTGTCTGTGCAGGTTGATAGTGATTCCTCCATCTCATTCACCGTCCCCTTTAGCTCACCCACATCAGATTTTGTAGCGGCTAGGCTAGCCGTCAGCTCCGTTTTGACACTTTGCAATTCTGACTTGATATTGGATAAGTTTTCAGTCATAGCCAAGCGTAATTCAGACTTGAAAATTCCTACCATCTCTTCACGGAGAGCAACAAGAAGTTCGGCTTTAAAGTCCGCAGAAGCCATACTCGAAGCTATGGTGGTACCTCGGTCGTGATGCGGCAGCCCGACAGGATCGCACTGGGACGGGGATGTAGCCCCTACATTAGGCCGCGTTTTCGATGCCGTCTGGTTGTCCTCCTTTAAGACTTGCTAAGCACCTTTTAGGTCTTGCAGAAACCTCTGAGCTTCCGGGGGGTTGTCAAACAAGTGGCGCTTTCCCTTATATGTCACGCACAAAGTAGCTGGATGCAGTATGCCATAGCGCAATTCGGGAATGTTGAGATCGCGAAGATCCTTCTTCACCAGGTCAAATCGTTTCCGTTTCTTGTGCAGTTCAGCTGACACGGCAGAAAAGAACATAAGCTTTCTTTCGTCCAACATCACAGTACCTTTTGCTCGAGCTGCTTTCAGAGTACGGACTTTGTCAGCGTAGTTTAGGAATTTCATTATTATGGCTCTCGGTGGAGAGTCAGAACTAGCTTCGGAGAATCTACTGGCCAGTGCGCTCTCTCAATTACAAGAGGGCCAGGAAAGTTTCCCATTCCGTGGATCTCAGGGAGTAATTTTTCTAAAAAGGCACACATATCTTTCCCCTCGTTTTTTTCTGGAAGTCCCACTAATCGTAGATTGGACTGACGACTGCAATTTTCCAGATCATCAAATTTCAGTGAAAGAGATTCTATGGCACTTTTCAGTTTTGTGTTCTGCGTTTGTAACTCTGAGACGTTTTCTTCTTGAGTGCTTATTCGATCTTCGGCTTCTGTTACCCGTGTTGATCGCCCGAAGCAGTCCTTCAAATCGCACAGCAAAGTCTGATTTCAGTGAGTGGATAGCCTGAAGGATAGCAGACTCTTGGCTAACACCTGACGCTGCCTCCTCGCCGTTAGCCTCCTTGGATTTAGCATCTGCCTCATCCTCTCCAGGTACGGTCGATTTGGCTTGTTTCTGTGTCGTTTTCATTGGTTTCGGTGGCATATTAGGACGTTGAGATGTATCCAAATTTACAATGGAATCAGTTTGTCAACGTTTGATGAGTTAAAGAAGAGAATTTAAGTCAGTATTTTGCGGAGCTCAGACTCGCGTTCCACTCAGCACCGTGCCATAACTGGAAGTCCTGAAACGCAAGTTTAGTAAAAATGAGATGTTTCATAATGAATATACAACTTTTCTCAAAGAAATGATTGACAACGGCTATGCTGAAATAATACCAGCGGATCAACGGAATCGTAATGATGGGGAAGTCTGGTACATCCCACATCACGGGGTGTATCACTCGAGGAAAGGAACCTTAAGAGTGGTCTTCGACTGCGGTGTTAGCTTCAATGAAACATCACTCAACGAACAATTGCTACAGGGTCCAGATCTTACCAATTCACTCATCGGAGTACTCATCAAATTCAGACAAGAGCCGGTTGACCTGATGGCTGACATCAAAGCGATGTTTCACCAGGTCAAAGTGTCAGAAAAACATATAGACTATCTACAATTACTATGGTAGCCTGATGGTGATGTGCAGCAGGATCTTGTCGAATACCGTATGAAAGTACACCTCTTCGGAGCGGTGTCATCACCAAGTTGTGCAAACTTTGCACTAAAAAGAACCGCTGAAGATAACAAAACTCACTTTCCAGCAGAGGTTATAGACACCGTAAAGAACAACTTAGATGATTGTTTGAAATCCATGTTCTTCGAAGAGGATGCTGTTATTATGGTGAAAGACCTGACTGCTCTCTGCCAGAAGGGAGGATTCCTACTAGGGATGGGCATTTGATTCAATTTTCTTAGTCGATCGTCGGTAGAATTAACGATCGACTATCGATTAATCATTAATATTTTTATAGCTAATATAATTAATTATTACATTTTTATAATTCAAAAATGCAATGAATACAAAAACAAAGTGTGTTTTTCCTCGGTGAGACCTTTATTACAAGATAAACTTGTGGCAGACAGTTACGTTCAGGCAAACCAAACATATATGCGCGTGCATATGCGGTGCTCTAAAGCAGCGGAACCTGCAGCTGCGAGCCGGCATTCTTAAACAGAGACCTCATTTGTTCCAAAATAATAATAATAAAAGTATCATGTTAAACAATAACTTAAAAAAAACATAATACTTACATCTGACAGGTTTTGTCAAAATGTAACTCAAAACTTTCCAAGCCAGAAAAAAATGATATTAGCCTTCCTAACAATTACGCTAACTTAACAAATTATGCTACTTAAACCTCGTGAAAACTAACTAACTTTAGTAACTAGCATACAACTTCTGCACGAGTCTACAGATTTTTGTTTAGAAATATAAGCATGTTGACATGATCTGGGGTCAGACGCGACCGCAACCTGGTGACCGTCAGTCCAGCCGCCGAAAACACCCGCTCTGAGGGAACTGACGTTGCCGGGATGCACAGGTACCTCCGTGCTAACTTGGCCAGCCCGGGGAACCTTATTCCGTTCACTTTCCACCAGTCTGTAGGTGTGCAATTCAGGGGTGGGGGAGTCTCCCTCAGAAAATTCTGAAGTTCTGCTTCGATGCCAGCCTCGCATTGAGTGTTATAGTGATCCCCAAGGAGTTGTGCCATAGCAGATGACTGGGAGGTCGCGACTTCAGTGTTTGCTCTCCCCTCATCCATGTCAGAGAACGCAGCCTCGTCTCCCCCAGCCTGTTGGATAGCCGCCCTATCGGTCCCCACTGCCTCTCCCAGTTCAACCAGTTTCACATTAGCAGCCAGTCTCTGTGTTGGTGTAAGAAAGCCCAGGTGTTTGTGACGAGGGTCCAGCATTGATGAGATCATGGGGGCGAATGACACAAACTCACCAGACTCAATCTGTATAAATATATGATGGGAAATCAACGTTGTATTTTTTATTGTTTATTTTATGAATTAAAATAAATATTAAAATTAATATTTTTATGGAGTAACAGTTTTATTATTTGAGGGGCTTACTGCTTAAATATAAAAAGGTAACATGCAGATAACCAGTGGTGGAGGAAGTACTTAAGTTTAGTACTTAAGTAAAAGTACAACTACCCTGCAAAATATATACTTAAGTAAAAGTATAATTACTACATCAACATCTTACTTAAGTAAAAGTCATAAGTACATACTTTTAAATTTACTTTAAAGTATTTTTTTAAGTAAAAGTACAATCAGATGTATCAATGTCTGGGCTGTTCAATTGTAACAATCACAAACAATATCTATTGTGTACTGGAAAGAGTTGTTGTGCAATACTGACACTGTAAAAATCTGGTTATTTACTTATTACTCATTAAATAATAATTGGGCACAGCCAATTATGACATACAATTTATTTTTATTTTTAATAATCTATTAAGAGCAGTAAAAAAAACTCAAAAGTACACACTACTGACACTTACAACCAAGCATATCACACGGGTAAAATTGGTTTGATATTCGCATATACTTTCGCGCTAAATTGCTAAATTGCTAAGTAAATAATATATATACACACACAGTACAGGTCAAAAGTTTGGACACATTACTATTTTTAATGTTTTTGAAAGAAGTTTCTTCTACTCATCAAGCCTGCATTTATTTGATCAACAATACAGAAAAAATGTAATATTGTGATATATTATTACAATTTTTATAATAATTGGTTTTCAATTTATTATACTTTAAATTATCATTTATTTCGGTGATGCAAAGCTGAATTTTCATTGAGTCAAAACCAACAGCTATTTTAGCCAACTACGAATGTACAGATATAGCAGTAGTTTGCTCGTCTCCAAAAATGTAACGTACTAGCAAGCTATCGTCCCTGCTGTGCTAATAACCAGCTAAAGAAGTTGCCCTGTTAGGTTACCACCAACTTACGTCAAACAAATATTATACTGGTGTGATATTTTTGTTATGTTGACATCCGTTTTTCTATAACAGTCATAGCTTTATGTCATAGCAAGTTTGTAACTTAAATATTAATAACTAGCATTGCATGTCTTACCTCTATATGTTTCTTCAAATTTGAAGGGGAGTTTTTAAACGCCAACAGTTCTTCACGTTGAGGTAGGCAGTTTACACATTGAAAACGCCAGGAGTCAATAACTTGATTAAATAAGGCCAGGGATGTCTCTGAGAATCAGAGCTGCAGGGAACAAGCTCAAGCTCAGTCGACGTTGTTGGCTCTTCGTCCATGTTTGATATTTGGTATCCACCGTGTCCTTTTCTTCGATTTACATCAGTTCCGCTTGTGTTGTTTCAAAACGCGCGCTGAGCGCGTGAGTTCTCTGACCAATCAGATCTCCGATCTGTTTCAACGTGCATTGGCCAGCAACGCCAAAACTTCAATTTTTTATATGCAAGATTCGGAAGGATGTAACGACACGCATTTTCAAAATGTAGTGGAGTGCAAAGTACAGATAATTGCTGAAAAATCTACTTGAGTAAAAGTATAAGTATGCATTATTTTTTTTTACTTAAGTAAAGTATAGATACGTAAAAATTTACTTAAGTACAGTAACGAAGTACAAATACTTCGTTACATTCCACCACTGCAGATAACAGGAAAGTATCCATGTACTTATGTATATGTAAACTAAGACAAACAGTTTAGCTTACATTCATTCGTTGGATGAGAGATGAACGCACTTTTGTCTTGAATTCGATGAGTCTGGGCCCGTCTCCTTCACTGCGCATGAGGTGGATATTGATGAGGCCGAAGGTGATGGGATAAGTGTTCGAGATGGAGACGTCTTTCTCTGCAGACATAACCGTAGTGGCACATTTAAGTGCTGACAGCACGGGCTGTGTGTCCTCCATCAGCTGCCAGTACTCATCCTTCAACTCCAGGATCCTGGCATCTTGAAGCTTGGTCACGGTTCGGTCCGACAGCACAGCAACAACAGCCCACCGCTGCTCCACCAGCCAATCAAACATCTCGCACACGGAGTTCCACCGTGTTTTACACGACTGGGTGAGCCGGTGAGTTGCGAGGCCCATTTGCTCCTGTTTCTTTTGCAGTGCTTTGGTTGCTGTAGTGCTGTGATTAAAGTGGCTAACAAGTTTACTAGCCGCTGATATTACCCGGTAAAGATACAGTGCAAATCCGTCATTTATGGCCAACTGGAGGGTGTGTGCAAAGCAGGCAACGGAAATCCAGGGCACTCTGGTGGGACTGTTGGCAGCTACAATATTGGCCGCGTTGTCATGAATGCACCCAATAACTCGGCCTTGAAGTCCCCACTGCTCTACAGCTCCATTAATTTTCTCAGCGAGGTGGTCAGCTGTATGCCGGCCTGGCAGGCTTTCTGTGAGCAGGACCGCTGAGTTCATTTGCCAGTCATCACTGATATAGTGGCAGGTTATGGTGATGTAGCTCTCAGCTGTTAAAGCGGTCCAGCAGTCTGTAGTTAGAGCAACTCTCTCAGCTTTGCTCAGTTCTTTTAACAGCTGCTGCTTTCGTTCTTCGTAGTGAGTTTCTACCAATCTGGTGATGGTACGTCGTGATGGAATTTTATATGCTGGTTCCAATAAATGTATCAGTTCTTGAAAACCATTGCCCTCAACAATACTTAAGGGCAGAATATCCATCTCAATGAACTTGCAGATCCCTTGGGTAATTTTCTCTGCTCGTTGTGCATCACAGCTCCGAGTCCGTGCTAACGCCGACTTGATGCTAGGTTGAGACTGAGAGCAGGATGCACCGCCACCGACATTAACAAGTGACGGATGCACTTTGTTTAAGTGGTACATCATTTGAGTCGTGGCCGTGTTGTACTTATACACGGCATCGCAATGTTTGCAGTTAACTGTTTCGTTTTTTAAATCAAAATGGTCCCACGCCACACTTCGCTGTGACCTCTTCATGATTATTCTTTTGAAATCAAAACGGAAGATCACAGATAACCGCGTAGGGTGTCAAATATTGCACCCTGGTGGTAAAATATTTAATTGCTGCCACACAGTGAAATTCATTTAATTAATTCAAGACTCACACTACGCAACGCAGCCTGCATTAGATTAATTGATAACAAATTAACGTCATCGAAGAAATTCTTAACGATCAATTATCGATCGTCGATTAATCATGCCCATCCCTAATTCCTACTGTCAAAGTGGATCAGCAACAGACGTAAAGTATTGGCATCCATTCCACAAGAAAACCGAACCAAAGAGACAAAAGAGTTAGACTCTGACAGGGATAACCTGCCGATGGAAAGGGCACTAGGATTGCACTGGTGCGTTGAAACAGATGTGTTCATGTTCAGAATTATGGCGCAGCCACGAGCATACACCAGACGTGGCATCTTGTCCGTGTTGGCTCTGTATACGATCCTTTAGGATTCCTTGCACCATTTATTCTGCCAGCCAAACTGATTATGCAGGAACTCTGTAAAAAGAACCTTGGATGGGATGAAAACATACCCCAAACTGTTTTTCATCAGTGGACAGGATGGATGGCAGATCTAAACCAGATGACAGATTATAAAGTGGACCGTTGCATGAAGCCCACAAACTTTGGTCAAATCAGAAATGCACAGTTACACCACTTCTCAGATGCCATTAAGAGTGGATACGGTACGTTTACATACCTAAGACTGGAAAACAACGATAAGGAGGTGCATGTTGCCTTTATGATCGGGAAAGCAAGAGTATCACCATTAAAGCAAGTAACGATTCCCAGAATGGAGCTCACAGCTGCAGTTCTATCCGTCAAAGTTGACATAATGCTTCAGAAGGAATTACAGCTTCAGTTGAACAAATCCATCTTCTGGACCGATAGCACAACAGTGCTGAAATATATCAACAACGAAACCAAACGTTTCCGAACATTTGTAGCAAATAGGATCTCCTTTGTAAGGGATAATACTGATGTGTCACAATAGAGATATGTTAGTACAAAGGAAAATCCGGCAGATGAAGCCTCTAGGGGGCTAACAGCAAACCGCTTCTTAAGCTGCAAGAGATGGATTAAGGGACCAGAGTTTCTCTGTCAACCAGACAGAGAATGGCAGAAACGTCATTTGGAAAATACAATCTCTGCCAATGATCCGGAAATCAAACAAGACATCACAAGCAACCTCATTGTTAAAGGTGCATTGAACCCAACAAGCTCTCTATTAAGTTATTTCTCTTCATGGAGAAGTCTGGTGACAGCTGTAGCTTGGCTGCTTAAGGTAAAAGCAACTATGTTACTGCTGACTAGAAAAAGAAAGGAGATTCAGACTTCTGCGAGTAGCTTTAAAGATGAGTCCAGCCAATTGAAAGAGATGCAAGTTTTTAAAGCAACACTCCAAAGACAGTGTTTAAATCCTGAGGACCTGAAGCAAGCAGAATGTGCAGTTATTTCTTTCAGTCAAAGACAAAGTTTTGAAGAAGAACTATCTGCTCTAGAGGCTGGTAACAATGGTGTTAAAAGAAGCAGTCATCTGTACAAACTGGACCCGGTGTTGGATGATGGACTTCTGAGAGTAGGTGGCCGCCTGAGTAGACTAGCGATGCCTGAAAAGGCCAAGCATCCAGTTATTCTCTCGAAAGACCTGCACATATCCACACTATTGCTACGACATATCCATGAACAAATTGGCCACGGAGGAAGAAATCATATGCTTTCCCGACTCCGTAAAAAATACTGGATTATGAAAGCTAACTCGGCAGCAAGAAGGATCATAACAGACTGCGTTGTGTGCAAACGACACCGGGGAAAAGTTGGAGAACAGAAAATGGCAGACTTACCCCTGGAAAGGATTCTACCAGACAAGCCTCCATTTACAGATGTAGGAGTAGATTACTTCGGTCCTATAGAGGTCAAGAGAGGACGAAGTCTTGTTAAGAGATATGGCGTAATCTTCACCTGCATGGCAAGCAGGGCAGTACACCTGGAAGTTGCATATACTCTTGACACAGACTCCTGCATCCATACATTACGAAGATTTATTTGTAGACGAGGTCAAGTGTTGTCTTTGAGATCAGACAATGGCACAAACTTTATTGGAGCTGAACGAGAATTGAGAGAAGCACTCAATGCCTTGAATCAAGACAAAATCCAGACTGCTATGCTTCAGAAGGGAATAAAATGGTATTTTAACCCCCTAGCAGCATCTCATCACGGTGGTGTAGGGGAGCGTTTGCTCCGTATGGTTCAGAACGTGCTGCGCTCTGTTCTTAGCCAACAAATCCTGGATGATGAAGGATTGCAAACTTTAATTTGCGAAGTTGAAGCGATTTTAAATGATCGACCCATTACAAAGCTTTCAGAGGACCCAATGGACCTAGAAGCACTAACCCCAAACCACCTTCTTCTGTTGAAGACCAAGCCAATACTACCGCCGGGACTATTCGTAAAAGATGACTTATATCTAAGACGCAGATGAAGACAAGTACAATACATGGCAGACCTCTTCTGGAAAGGGTGGGCACAGGAGTACTTGCCTTTAATCCAAGAACAACAGCGGTGGTCAAAAGTAAAAAGGAACTTTGCTCCAGGTGACATAGTTGTGGTAGTTGACTCCACTGCACCACGAGGCTCCTGGTTAATGGGCAGAATACTGGAGACGAAAACAGAAGCACAAGGCCTTGTGTATACCGTTCGACTTCAGACAAAAATGCCAACACACACATTATAGTAATTGTTATAAGACAATAGGGGCCGGTGTGTAGGAGCCATTTTATGTTTATTGTTGGCATGATATTTTATATTGTTTGAATATATTTAAATTCTTGTTTTGGACACTAGGTGGCAGTGATTAGATGCACATGGTTGTATATAGGGGGCATAGGTTACAGGAAGTGAAAAAAACCACAGGGAAGGGGAGCACAGACAGTTCTCACCAGACCAAAGAACACATGGCCCAGATCAAAGACGATGAATGAAAATTAACTGGTATGTTCATCTGTTTTTGTACTCAGTTACTTGCAATAAACGACAAACCTCAACTGCAATAATCTTGGAAAAGCTTTTTGTGTCTGCGTACAACTTCACTCCTACCTGTGCATGATGGCAAAGATATATGAAACGCTAAAGGTACAGCAAAGTAAAGATTGCCAATAACACTGGGTTTCAATTAATATTGTAATTAAAATAGTGTTAGTGGCAAAATGATGTGGTTTCTTGTCAATACTTTGTCTTTGTACCAACAAAATGAAAAAAACAAAAACAATATGCTTTAAATAATAACTACAATACACAGGCTCACAAGAATATTATATTTATTATGTAAATTATAATCATGTATTATCATTATAAAGTGTGTTTCAGGCTCCATTTTCAGGTGAACGGTCGTCATGGTTACAATGGGAAAAAACTGCCAATGAAAAAAGCATCACATCAGGCTTTAAACTATTACAATGAATGATTTTTGGTTTGCTGTGAGGCTAGTGCTATCTTTTCCAACATGTTGGGTTTTAAATTAGCCTGTGTCTAGAAACCTTATGTACAAGACATCGGCTACCTTGTTGGTGGCAATGTCTGACTGTACTGTCCCTGCCTAATAAATAAATAAACAAATAAATAAATAAATAATTGAAAAAATGAGAAACGACTAACTATATCAGAGGTCTTCAACAGGCGAACGACGAAAAAAGCTAAATCCAGATGCTTTTTACTTCAGATGCTTTTACTTTTTTTTCCAAGATGACCTGGATGACTGAACACCTTCACAGACATATAATTATTTAGGTAAACCACAATCACCACCATATTTTCTAATTAAAAATAAAGTCAACCTTATCTGGTCTATTTGCTTCCTGCTGATATGGGGGAAAAAAACAAAACAATGTATATGATTTGTAATGCATTTTATTATTACAATTAAGTATGCATTTCTAAAGATATATAAAATACACTCAAGCCAAGGGACCCTTCTAGAGCCGCATTTGGCATTTTGCATATCAACGTTTAGTGAATAAAAGATTGCGGAAAAACTCTTTAATCTACGTACATCTCAATCAAAGCTTATAAAGCACAAAAACTTACAACATAACATGTCATAAATAAGGCTCACTTTTGTATCAACCACTCAAACCGTGCTTAAATTGTGCGTTTATGTTACAGGCTAATGAGTAAAGAGTAAGGAGACCAAAGACTAATTCAGAAGCCTGATGTAACACTGTCAGAGATAATATAGTATAGTATAATAGTTTAGAGATAATAGAGATAGAGTATAGAGATAATAGTTTGTGGACCATGAATGTTTTAGGTGTACCTCAATACTGCAGGAACATGACAGTTTGGTCTTAAGTTTACATGGCAGCAGAGAGTGACACAAAGGAGCTCAGCTGTTGGCCCTCACTGCCTCGTGCTGGTTGTCCTGCTGTTTAAGACGGTAGTCAGCCAGGGCAGCTTTGATGGCATCTTCAGCCAGCACTGTTGTATAGAAAATTATATAAAATATGTGGTTAGCATTAAATATACACTGGCAAGAAGAGTCAGCGTTACTGTAAGACTTACTGGAGATGTAGTTTAACAGGTGGAAGACAGAGCTCTTTGGCAATGTCAGTGTTGTTTTTATTTCCAAAGCTTCATCCACCTAAAAGACAGAAGTGGAACATTAACTGTCTCTATGTGCTTTTGCTTTTGCAAAGGTTTACTCACAGATTTGCCATTCACCCAGTCGCCAGAGAGCTGGAGGCAATGGCAGAACCACAGCCAAAGGTTTTGAACCTGGTATCTACTATCTTCCCTTGTTCATCCACCTTAATCTGTCAATCAACAGAAAAGTTATGTTCAAACACACTCTAAAAGAAGATAATCCAATTCTAATACAAATTCACAACCTAAAACGTAATAAGGGATTGTAGATGTGCCACTATTAAAATCATTGCACTTATCAACACAAGGTGGCAATAGCAGATAGAATTAGTGAAAATAAATTTGGTCAGAAGTGTAATTTATGCAGGTATCATTACCTCTGTACTTGGCACTTTTGGAGTCTTCTGTTATAATTTCAAAACAACAGTACTTAGCGACAACATGTGTTCAAAAGTGACCCTTAACTAAATCATAAATGACATAGTGCTAACTCCACAGCTAAACAAGATTGTATATTGTGTTGTTTTACAAAGCAGTTACAATGTTACTGGTGCTACTTTGTGTGGAATAAACAGGAGATGTAAGACAAAAGACCTGAAGCTTCATCACGTCTCCACAGGCAGGAGCTTCAACCAGACCAGTCCCAACATTTTTGGAGTTTTTATCCAGAGAGCCCACATTTCTTGGCTTTTCATAATGATCCACAACCTTCACAGAGCACAAACAGATTAGTGTTTGAGATCAGACAGTGCTGAGGTGAGTAAATACAATTTGTCTTTATTTTCTAAAAAAAAAGGTTACACAACTAAAACATATTTTCAAGAACTCAAGATAATATGGTGTAGGAGTGTAGGATTTCTTTGTCCACTACAGTCAACATCCTGTTCCCAACTTCTGCTGTGTCACAGTGGGCAGTTAGTTTACGTAAAAGCACATCTATACATTTGAAACCATTCTTTTGTTTTGTCACTTTAACCCAAACTTTCCCATATAATTAAGTCTGTGAGCTGTTTTGGTGAAGGCTAAACACTCAAACATCCTCCTCATGTAAACAAAGAAAAAAATACAGAAAACGGTGGATTACCTACATTTATATCCACATTGTTTATAAATGAATAAATGAGACTTTACTTTAAAGAGTTATATTTAAACACATAATCTTCAGTTTAAATTTTGCTAGTGGTGCTGCTGACCACCTGCAAAAAAAAAAAAAGTGGAACTGTGCCTGAACAATATGCTGTTGGTAAATAACACACACCCTACATCGGTTAATGGCAGTGTTAGTGACTAAATATTCCAATAACTCTTAACACTTAAGTTAAATTAAGTTGGATAGCCAACAAACATGAGGAATAACTATATTTCTTATTTTGGATCATGGGAAAAGATTTGTGCGCATTAAGAGGTTCAGTATTCTCATAGCATTTATTGTCACTCATCATTTTTATGAGGCAGGCAGTAGCGTGAAGGGTCTTGCCTAAGGACCCACACAGTTCATAGCACCCGAGGGGGATTCGAACCTGGGTCCCCCGTGTGAAAAGTCCTGTGACTTAACAAATGCACAGAAAAACCCACAAATAACTTCAGCTGAAATACAGGACTCTTAAAAAAGGTGGTGTGGCTGTATGTGTTTGAGGAACTTCATTTGGGGAAGGGTCAATGGTTAAGTAATGGTTAGAAATAAATCCATAGTAACTTGTAAAGTAAAAGTAAATGTAATTGTAACCTACATTAAGTGAACTACTGTAGTCTGAATGATACACATACCTAGGAATCTAGATTATAAAGGAGGAATAAAGGTGTAATAAATTGAAACCACAGTTTGTAGTCTGTCCTTTCTTCAAATCAAAAACCCAAAAAAGAAATAGTCCCTTATTAAAAAACTAAATAAATAAATTTGGTTTGCATCTACCCGGGTAGAGTGATTTTTGTTGTTGCTGTGCACAAGGTCTTAGCGCAGTTCCGTTGTTTACGACGAAGGCCTGGTCGAAGATGGATGAGATGAGAAGGTGTCCAGAACGCCCTTGGCTTGTGGATCCAGCGACTCCAGCCTCACTCCGAAACAACCCGAGTTGAATCAAGTTAACAAAAAAAACAACCTGCAGGGTAATATTAGGTCTTAGGAGTTAGGTCTAAACACAGGATTAATAAATGCATAAGTTAGCTCAACCCACACTATTTATGACATAATGAACAAATGAGTAACGCTTGCATGACTGAATAAGTTCTTCTGATCACACTCTTCAAGTATCATTTAGCAAAATCGATGTTACTTTAGACAATACAACAACAACAACATTTGTTATGTTTCAGTTTGAGCGCTACACTCACTGGCCACTTTATTAGGCAGCCTACACCTTTTCAACTCCTTGGTAACACAAATTTCTGATTCGCCAATAACATGGCAGCGACTTTTGCATTTTGGCATCTAGATGTGGTACACTTGCTGAAGTTTAAACTACAGCATCAGTATGGGTGAAAAAAGGGGATTTAAGTGACTTTGGTTGTTGGTGCCAGACAGTCTGGTCTTATTTCAAAAACTACTGATCTACTGGGATTTTCACACACAGCCATCTCTAGGGTTCACGGAGAATGGTCCAAAAAAGAGAAAAAAAATCCAGTGAGCGGCAATAGTGTGGATGAAAATGCCTTGTTGATGTCAGAGGTCAGAGGAGAATGGGCAGACTGTTAGAGATGATAGAAAGACAACAGTAATTTAAATAACCACTCGTTACAACCAAGGTTTTCAGAATACTGTTTCTGAACACACAACACGTGGAACCCTGAAGCAGAGGAGCTACAGCAGCAGTAGACCACACCGGGTGCTGCTTCTGTTGGTTAATAACAGGAAACGGAGGCTATAATTCACACAGGCTCACCAAAATTGGACAATAGAAGATTGGAAAAACGTTTCATGGTCTGATGACTCTAAATTTCTGCTGCAACATTCGGATGGTAGGATCAGAATTTGGCGTAAAGAACATGAAAGCATGGATCCAACTCGGTCTTGTCTCAGTGGTTTAGGCGGGTGTAATGTTGTGGGGGATCTTTTCTTGGCACACTTTGGGACCCTTAGTACCAACTGAGCATCGTTTAAATGCCACAGTCTTCCTGAAGATTGTTGGCGACCATGTCCATCCCTTTATGACCGAAGTGCAGCCATCTTCAGATGCTACCTCCAGCAGGACAATGCACCATGTCACAAAGCTCAAACCATCTCAGACTGGTTTCTTGAACATGAAAATGAGGTCAATTTACTCTAAGAGCCTCCACAGTACCAGATCTCAATCCAATAGAGGACCTTTGGGAAGTGCTGGAACAGGAGAGTCATATCATGGATGTGCAGCCAAAAAATTGTGATGGTATCCTGTCAATATGGACCAAAATCTCTGAGGAATGTTTCCAACACATTTTTGAATCTATGCCACAAAGAATAGAAGCAGTTCTGAGGCAAAAGGGGGTACCATTTACTAGCAAGGTGTACCTAATAAAGTGGCCAGTGAGTGTATATTGCAATGTATGTGTTTGTTACAAGAATTTCCCATCAGCCACAATACTGCCAAGTTACACTTCTATATGTGTGTGCTCTTACTTCTTCAAGCAATACAAACTTAGACATAACTTTCCCATCAGCGCTGTCAGGCAGGAGTCTAAGCCTGGAGTATGATTACAGAATGATTAGAAAAACTATATTTGAAATAATAAACTTCTTCCAAAAAAGCCTATATAGTGTTTAAACAAAGTATAAATGAAAAAAATAATAAACATCAGGTCCTTATTATGCTGACAGTGAGATCTCTTTTTCAACTTACTTACTTTCATTCAGAAAGTTTAACTAGGAAACCTTAAAGCCTACTTAAGTCAATTTTCAGACACTAAGACCAAAAACTCAAATCAAAAGTCATAAAGATGTTAAGTGTAAGTGCATTACAGCAAAACACAATGATGCATTGTGTGACTGACAGCCTGTGGTCTAACACACATAATCTGAGAGGCACAGAGCTATAAACGATGTCACGCTGCTGTCTTTATAGCCACATCAAATCCCAAACAGAGTGACTCATGCTGTGTGACACAAAACCTTAGCCCTAGCAACACGCTTAGAACAGGAACTACCTCTGAAATGCCTCTAAAGACCACAGCAGTTGTGTGGTTAAGCTAAATATGACAAGTGATAGCAACACGAAACTGGCCCCACAGCAGTTTGAAGAGCACTGCTGGGTTGTTTATAATAGAGGGTTACTTTATAGACAGAACAAACAGCTAGTTCCTGTTGGGACACAAATTCAAATCTCAAGGCATTAACCTCTAAGTGTGACAAAGTCCAAGGACCAGTTTCAGATAATTGAATGTGAATTACATTGTGATGAAGGGTTTAACTTTAGCTTTAAAAGTTAAATGTTATTCCTTAGCTCTCCGTATCAGTTAAGTCGTTCTTGTTTTTGTCTGTTGTCTGTTGAGGTCTGATTACGTACATTGGTGGCAAAGTACAATTTGTAAAATCTTTCTGTGAACCCTTTTTACTTCCTATGATTCATGGTCAGTCTACACAAAAAGAAGATGGCAGCATAAAGAATGACTTGTACTAAAGCTTACTGTGATATGAAAACACTCTCCGTGATGACCAAGAAGGTAAAAATAGTAACTTATTTGCAGTAATATGTTTAAGTGTAGGTGACAAATAGCTTTCTCAAACTCTTATCACTTGCACCAATGGAACATGTCAGCTTCTTCTCTTTATACTACAGATGTGTTAATTGATAACATGAAATAAAAAACGAATAAAACATAATGCACCAAATCCAGTATGGATTTATCCCCACCCACAATGTAATAAATAAATGTTAACATATATAATCCTTTGTGGACGCACGCCTTCTTATCTATCTGACCTCATCACCTGGTATACTCCAGCTCGTACCCTTCGCTCTCAGGACAAAGTCTGCTGGCTAGAGAGCCTTTTCTTATAGAGCCCCCTTTTTAAGGATTGGGCTCCCCGTGGACTCTGCTCCAGTGTGAGGACCCCAGCTCATCTTTCATCTACCTTGATGTTGGCTGAGGTCCCATCCACCTTACACACACACACACACAGTGGACACTGAACACTTTCAATATGAATGTTTATTTTTTTCTGTATATGTTTTGTGTATTTCTAGGTTCAACTGTTCTGGACACATTCCTTCACGGCCTGTCCGTCCTGGGAGTGGATCCCTCCTTATGTGGTTCTCCCTGAGGTTTCTCTTTTTTTCTTCTCTTGTAGTTTTTCCTCACCCTGATGGCGGGTCAAAGGACAGGGGATGTTGTCTAGTGCAGTCTGTTAAGCCCTTTGAGGCGGCTGTTGTTATGATATTGGGCTATAAAAAAATAAATGTCTTGTCTTGTCTTGTCACAAGGTTAATTAAAGAATCAAACAGTGATAAACTGCCACATCAGGTCTACAACAAGGTATAGTTGCTACAGTGAAAAAGTTTTTTTTTTGTGTATGTCTACTATTCCCAAAGCAAAAATCAAATGGCTATAAAATGTAAGCATATTAGTACAATGCAACTAAAATAAACAATCCATAAAAGATCATTTGTTACACAGTCAACGGATGTATAGCACCAAGCCTTACAAAGTGAACTGGTCAATTGTCTAAGGAGGTTGGACTGGCAAATATTTACATGTATGACTTGTTTCATTGGCTACACCTTAATCCTTTCCTCATCTTAGCCGAGTTGTTTTTATCTTGGCAGTATTTTGTGTCTCTGCAAATATATGTT
The DNA here is from genome assembly GCA_024349245.1 of Neodontobutis hainanensis. Lineage (NCBI taxonomy): Eukaryota > Metazoa > Chordata > Actinopteri > Gobiiformes > Odontobutidae > Neodontobutis > Neodontobutis hainanensis. Next base: position 1,212,623 of record JALDNG010000041.1, read on the forward strand.
GTCTGCAGTGTATGCATGCTTCAATATCCTGTGTGATCTCTGATCCGTAAGTGGCCACATACAGTTAACTTGCTGGTTCATTGCAGAGTTTACCCAGGTGTTACAGTGTTTTTCCCATTTATTTCAAGCAAAGACATGTGACACGTGGGACATAGCGGTGTGCATCACATAAAATGTAGAGCAAGGTCAGTGAGTGAGTCAGCTTGTTGTTTTCCGCCTCAGGAAACAAGATGTATGTGGGACGTTGGTCGCCTCTGGGTCTGGCTGAAAAAACCTTTCACCCTCAAGACCTTTCCACAGAGCTTATGAGCTGCCAAGTATGCACAGAGAGACAGAAACACACAGAAATGTGTATTATATCTACAGTGTGTGTGTGTGTGTGTGTGTGTGTGTGTGTGTGTGTGTGTGTGTGTGTGTGTGTGTGTGTGTGTGTGTGTCTGTGTGTCTGTGTGTCTGTGTGTGTGTGTGTGTGTCTGGTCTGTGTGTCTATGTGTCTATGTGTCTGTGTGTCTGTGTGTGTGTGTGTGTGTGTGTGTGTGTGTGTGTGTGTGTGTGTGTGTGTGTGTGTGTGTGTGTCTGTGTCTGTGTGTATGTGTGTGTGTGTGTGTGTGTGTGTGTGTGTGTGTGTGTCTGTCTGTCATTCTGTCTGTCTGTCTGTGTCTGTGTGTGTGTGTGTGTTTGTGTGTGTGTGTGTGTGTCTATATGTGTGTCTATGTGTGTGTGTCTGTCTGTGTCTATGTGTGTGTGTGTATGCGTGTGTGTGTGTGTGTGTATGCGTGTGTGTGTGTGTGTGTGTGTGTCTGTCTGTCATTCTGTCTGTCTGTCTGTGTCTATGTGTGTGTGTGTGTGTGTGTGTGTTTGTGCGTGTGTGTGTCTATGTGTGTGTCTATGTGTGTGTGTCTGTCTGTGTCTATGTGTGTGTGTGTCTGTGTGTCTGTGTGTGTGTGTGTCTGTGTCTGTGTGTGTGTGTGTCTGTGTGTGTCTGTGTGTCTGTGTGTGTGTGACCACACAACGACACAGGGAGTCGTGCGGCTGGCGTCATCCTGTGGTAAATTAGTAGTCATGTTATAAACAAATGATTTTAGTCTTTGATTATGTGTGTAACCAAATGATGGTTTAGCTTAAACGCTAGTCACTGCCTTAGTGTCCCCCCCTTTGATTACACCAAGGTTACCATCATCGTTATTATAGAGAAAGTGGAATGATACCATGAAAGGCAAAGGTACTGCTTGCTCTTTTATGGCAGTGAGTAACTAAGGCGTCATTCAGACTTCAACCCGTAACGCTCATTTCCAATTCCTATTCAGTTGTGACATATATACGACTTCAAAACATAACTTCTTAAGCCATCAACATTCAACGTCAACAGTGGCAGCTTGTTCCCTTGTTCTCTGGAAAACAAATAAATAAAACAAAAAACAAATGGGTTGCAAGCACTTATATTTGACTTAGGATTACATATTTTAGTGGTCTGGATCAGAACTATCAGACCTCAGTCAAATAAAGCCTGACACTGATAAACTAATAACATGAATGGTTTCTACAAGTTTAGTTTAAGAAAAAAGAAAATTCTTTCCCATTTCCTCTGCCATTTTCCCCGGATGCAGCCGCCGTGTCCTGTCACAATCAGGAAGTGATGTTAACATAAGGAATGCACAAAGATCACCATATCCTTTTCTTCGGACAACATTCACCTTTACGCACAAAAGGAGTGGGTTGGAACGTTCACTACACCCTTTTTTTTACAAACCTCATGAACCCCAGCTTCAGTCACAAATTGCAGACGTGTAGTTTGCCATCTTGCACCAAGAGAAAGCGTATCATTTTGAGAAAGCCAAAACTGGGTGTTGTCTGATTCTGGTAAAACCACGCCACATAGATGCTTGAAGAGTTTACAGCTGTTGCAAAGCTTTATAGGAAAGAGAGACTACCCAGGTTAGAGACTCTGCTACGTAGATGTGGTTACAACAAAATGTGGCTTCAACAAAATCTGGCATGATATGTACTCTCCAGTGAGTGTGGGCTTGTGTGCACCTCTCCTTTTTTTAAACGATGGGTCTGTGAACAGTAGGGCAGAGTTATTCACTGGGCTGGGAATGTGGACGTTAAAGACAATTTGGTATTAAGAAGGTCACAGCAGTTTTGACCCCCAAGAATGACCTGACCTTTAACTTATTGACCAGTGCTGATAGAAGCTGACCTTTAACTTGCACTCACGTCATTGTGTTGTTCCATGACATAGCCAAATTAATACTACTATGTTATACCTAATAGTAAATTTTATATGGTAATTTGAAGTAAATAATATACTTTGTCACAGTTTAATAAAACACTTAATTGCATAGTTTATTTGGCCTCACTAATTTGCTTCTCTTTATCTGATGTTATGTTCTTTTCATTTGCACCCTAGTCCAATGGATGCCAGACTCAAGGTCAGATAAAAGCATTTGAATTCACTGAAAACTGCCAAAGGCACTGCTACTTTGTGTTTTCTTTGAACTGCTGGAAGAAAGAACAGGTTTTTTTTGTGCCGGAATCTATAGTGGAAAGCGCTTTACTCTCCAAGATCTTTACTCTCAAAGCCAAGTCCTAACTAAAGTGGTGTAAAGCTTACAGTGAGGGGTGCCTTCGATTAGATATGTCTGCCTAATTCTGTGTTAATAACACAGTAATAAATAAGTTATATTCCATTCTTTTGTGATTGACATAAACATCACTGTGATTATTCCTCATTTTGCACTACTAATTTCCCTGGTGCTTCAGACATTCAGAGTAATGAAGCCTGGTTTGAGTGCTTGCTGTGCTGAGGAGGAATGCTCTGACTCGTCTCGTGCTTGAGGATAATTGGGACTGATTACTGCCTCTTACTGTGCATACTCACTGCTCAGTGATGAGGAATAGCTTACACACTGATTCTAACAAACACAAAGACACAATCTTTTGTCTCCAAAGGAGCTGGCTACTGAGACAAAAGCACAAGTGCAGAGATGCACCATTCCCCACTATCTGCCCCAGTACATACCTGTAGAGGATCACTCTGTTTATGTGAGCTTAAAGACATTCCTTAAAGGTTTCTCACGCTGTGGGCAGCACTGCTGGCTGTGTGAGGTGACAGGACTTGGGGCAATAGCCTCTTGGACTTGATGCAAAAACAGCCTTGTCTGTCCTGGACAATACATAACACAGATTCCTCTGAAACATGTCCAGACATGTAGATTAAGACGATAGAAGGGTGCACACATTAACTGATTAAGTGAATGTGGGTATTGTATGTGCATGCATGTGGATGTCTTGAGTTTGTTTATTTTTAAAAAGTGGAGGATAATCCTGAGACCATCTACCAAAACAGAAAAGAAGTATGGACTCTGTTGCTCAAAAATAGATCTTATCAGCCCAGATTCTTTTCTCACAGTAATGAGAGACAACAGTTTAGTCTTTATTCTGGAGCTGAGCACATGAACTGTTAAGGTCTACTGAGGCTCCCATTGTTGACTATATATCAGCAGTGTTTTGATGATACCGGACTCTCCAGACACCCCCCAGTGCCTTACTTATCCCCAGCTGCCTCTCGGGAGGGGGGTCATGTGCCCTGGGAGAGCCACTGATTTAAACCCTGCAGGTGTCTGGCATGTCACTGTACATGCACAAATAAAACCCATGCACGTGTGAAGTCAGAACAAAAAAGCCATCTTTGATTTATTTCTCAGTTTATTTAAGGTTGAAAAGAGGCACTGAGGGATGAGTGCTTCTGAACTATAGAACACATTTACATTTACCCAGGTTTGTATGTTCTCAGGTAAATCACAATACAATGTAGGTGGCTTTACAGTGATTGGCTTTTTCCAAGTAATTCCTTCAGATTTTTTGCGGGCATATTTCTGTTGTATATAAATTAAATTCTTAACACTCATGTCCTGGTTAGCTGAAGAACATAGATAAGCTCAGTGTAAACCATCAACCATTAAAACAATCTTCCAAGGTAATCCAGCACTGCTGAGTATTTCAAGAGGGTTTAGACAAACATTGTCAAAACTGAATGCACACAGGCTTATCCATAATAAAAAGTATAATGCAAATCACCTGCTGCCCTCTTTTCTGAAGTCAAGCATGTGTGTTTTGTATGTGCTGTTTCTACTGAAGTCATTATTGTCATTTTAAATGTTAAAGTTGCCCCTCCCTGTTTCCCCCACCCTCAGAGCATGTCTCCTCTTTCATTTTCCCAGATGGATACTTGTGATGAAGGCTTTTATATCACGAAAGAGACAGGATAAGAAGAAAGTGAATAGTGAGGTGAGTAGTGGGGGTCACTGGGGGGAGTGCTGACTCAGTTCTTCTCATAAGATCCCTTCTTATGATCTATTCCAGTGTGTGCCCCGGGAGCTGTTATGTTCCCAAGGCTCAACACTGTATATAACGCAAACATTCTTAGGACAGACAGCACTTAGCGTCCAGTGTCGTGTTACCCGGGCTGATGGACAGTGAAAGGCAGCTCATACATAACTGTTTGTGGAACAGTGTGGTGAAAGTCAAAGCCCATGTCATTTTGGATACATTACAGACATCACATTGGGAATGGATATTATTTTCTGTTGTGCCACTTTTACCTGTATAAGGTGGAAATAAGAATTTGTCAGATTCTTTAAAAACAATAACATAATTTACCCTTTAAAATGATTACAATCTGTCCTTTTTCTTGTTGTGTTACACATTCTGTCTATTCAGTGCATTTCAAAGTTAAAAAAAAAAGAAAGATACATCCAGAAGGTTATGTCTGTCAAGGATATTCCTCATAGTAACCAATACTCATACAATTCAGACAGCCATTTGTAATTGGCTGAGTGGAAGGAAGTGGATGAATACTAGGAAGCAGGGTCCAGCGCAAACACCCAATAGCGACAATGGCCTTGGTTGGAGGAGACATGAAACAGAAGAAAAAAAAACACAGTCTGGTTGCTGTTGCTAAGCAACACTGATTAAGTTTAATCACCGAGAGACCTTTATCTCCTTGTGCGTGAGTCCCACCCTTCGGAAGGTCACTCCAGATGGTATCGGAAGTTACGATACGCTCATGGCTCTCTTTGTTTTACATCAGTCATTCTTCACTTAAGTGTGTATTTCTTCTTTGTGGTAAGTGTTAAATTAAAGTCAAGTCAAGTCAGTTTCTTTGTAGGGGTATACATAATGAATGCTATTTTCACTTTTTACCATTCAACCAAAAAACAAAATGCTAATGTATGTTTTGGGGTTCTTTAAAATCCTCACACTCCACACTTGAATCAATAATGACCAGAGGCTGTTATATTTATTGATTATTGACCTGCATGTTGCAACACAGCCAGAAATTTAAACAGCAAAATGTTTTATGGCTTGACTCTAGCTATAATTTTCTTCTTCTATTTATAAAGAAGGTGTCAGTGTTGTTAACTTAGACAATACATTATCCCTATCTCAGCGATTTTCCCACTCTTACTGTACACTGACTCTTTGTCTTTGTGCATTTCTCATATCTCACATCTAATCTGCTTTCTCAGTCTCCCATTGTTTGTGTCTGCACCACCTTTAAATCCCAACAGGTAAAGGCTTTTCCTTGAACTGACAACACCACCTCACTGAGTGCAGTTATGTCGTGGCCTTGTAGAAGCCATAAATATTTTACAATTCATTTGAGATTTTGTATTTATTTTGATTTATATTCACTTCACATAGAAGGTTCATGGAAGGAGATTAAAAATATATCCTGGTTTACAATATGATATGAATTACTGAACAAGATTGAAAGTAAAAAAAAAAATAGACACAAAATAAAGTATCAAGTTGGTGGTTGGTTTGGTTTTGACTAGACAATGAGACATACATATCACAACTTCTATATCTTTTTTAGAGAAAATAATACACTTCTGTTTAGATAAGGAACAAAGGAAGCAATCAGACTTTAAACAAAGAAAGTAAGAGACGGAAGTATAAATAGAACAATACAAATCGCCCATCCATCCATCCATCTTCTACTGCTTATCCGGGGCCGGGTCGCGGGGGCAGCAGTCTAAACAGAGACGCCCAGACTTCCCACTCCCCAGACACTTCCTCCAGCTCTTCCGGGGGCACACCGAGGCGTTCCCAGGCCAGTCGAGAGACATAGTCCTTCCAGTGTGTCCTAGGTCTTCCCCGGGGTCTCCTCCCGGTGGGACATGCCGGAAACACCTCCCTAGGGAGGCGTCCAGGAGGCATCCGAAACAGATGCCCAAGCCACCTCAGCTGGCTCCTCTCGATGTGGAGGAGCAGCGGCTCTACTTTGAGCTCCTCCCGAGTGACCAAGCTCCTCACCTTATCTCTAAGGGAGCGCCCCGCCACCCTGCGGAGAAAGCTCATTTCGGCCGCTTGTATCCAGGATCTCGTTCTTTCGGCCATGACCCAAAGCTCATGACCATAGGTGAGAGTAGGAACGTAGATTGACCGGTAAATCGAGAGCTTTGCCTTACAGCTCAGCTCCTTCTTCACCACGACTTACCGGTACATTGACCGCATCACTGCAGAAGCTGCACCGATCCTTCTGTCGATCTCACGCTCCTTCCTTCCCTCACTCGTGAACAAGACCCCGAGATACTTAAACTCCTCCACTTGAGGCAGGAGCTCTCCACCAACCTGGAGGGGACAAGCCACCCTTTTCTGACTGAGAACCATGGTCTCAGACTTGGAGGTGCTGATCCTCATCCCATCCGCTTCACACTCGGCTGCAAACCATCCCAGTGCACACTGAAGGTCCTGGCTTGATGGAGCCAACAGGACAACATCATCTGCAAAAAGCAGTGACGAAATCCTGTGGTCCCCAAACCAGACTCCCTCCAACCCCTGGCTGCGCCTAGAAATCCTGTCCATAAAGATAATGAACAGGACCGGTGACAAAGGGCAGCCCTGCCGGAGTCCAACATGCACTGGGAACATGTCTGACTTACTGCCACCAATGCGAACCAAGCTCCCTCTCCGGTCGTACAGGGACCGGACAGCCCTTAGCAATGGGCCCCGGACCCCATACTCCCAGAGCACCCCCCACAGGGCACCACAAGGGACACAGTCGAATGCCTTCTCCAGATTCACAAAACACATGTGGACTGGTTAGGCAAACTCCCATAAACCCTCCAGCACCCTGGAGAGGGTATAGAGCTGGTCCAGTGTTCCACGACCGGGACGAAAACCGCACTGTTCCTCCTAAATCTGAGGTTCAACTATCGGCCGCATTCTCCTCTCCAGTACCCTGGCATAGACTTTCCCGGGGAGGCTGTGGAGTGTGATCCCTCTGTAATTGGAACACACCCTCCGATCCCCCTTCTTGAAAAGAGGGACCACCACCCCGGTCTGCCAGTCCTGAGGTACTGTCCCCAACCGCCACATGATGTTGCAGAACTACTCCCAGACCCGAGTTTTAGCCTCTACAACCACTCACAGTACGTTTGGCCCTGCCGAGTCTGTCCAGCTTTCTCCCCTGCCATCGGATCCAACTCACCACCAGGTGGTGATCAGTTGACAGCTCCGCCCCACTCTTCACCCCAGTGTCCAAGACATACGGCCGGAGGTCAGATGAAACAACTACAAAGTCGATCATCGATCTCCGTCCTGGTGCCACGTGCACTGGTGGACACCCTTATGCTTGAACATGGCTCGGGTTCAGATCCGCGGGGCCGTTCCTCCCAATCACGCCCCTCAATGTGTGTCACTGTTGCTGCCCACGTGAGCTTTGAAGTCCCCCAGTAGTCCCCGGTTGGAGCACTTTCCAGCACCCCTCCCAGAGACTCCAAGAAGGCCGGGTACTCTGTACTGCCATTTGGCCCATAGACACAAACAACAGTGAGAGACCTACCCCCGACCCGATGGTGCAGGGAAGCAACCCTCTCGTTCACTGGGGTGAACTCCAACACATGGCGGCTGAGTTGGGGGGCAATGAGCAAGCCCACACCAGCCCTCTGCCTCTCACCGCAGGCAACTCCAGAGTAGTGGAGAGTCCAGCCTCTCTCGAGGATTTGGGTTCCAGAACCCGAGCTGTGCATGGAAGTTAGCCCGACTATCTCAAGTCGGTATCTCTCAACCTCCTGCACAAGCTCAGGCACCTTCCCCGCCAGCGAGGTGACTTTCCATGTCCCTAGCACCAGATTCCGTGCCCGGGGATTGGGTCGTCGAGGCCTCCACCTTCGACTGCCACCCAATCCACTTTGCACCGGCCCCTTACAGTTCCTCCCGCAGGTGGTGGGCTTACGGGAGGTTGGCCCCACGTCGCTCCTTCAGGCTGAGCCCGGCCGGGCCCCGTGGGTAAAAACCCGGCCACCAGACGCTCGCATGCGAGCCCCAACCCTGGGCCTGGCTCCAGGGTGGGGCCCCGGTTGCGCCATACCGGGCGACGTCACGGTTCTCGATATTATTCTTACCATAAGGGGGTTTTACAAATCACCCAGTACCTCATAAATCTGAGCGAGTCTGGTTCACTAAACCTGTTCTGGTCTATTTGCTCTATGGCTTCCTCAAACTCGGTCTCTCTATTCTTGTTTCCTGTCTACCAACTGTCTTTAAAAACCTAAATAAAAGTCTAGTAAAACCATCTAGGCCCAACTCTAGCAGATAAATCACAACAGTATTCTTGCGGTCAGCATCACCAGCTAAGTCCCTCCTTAGCTCCCAGGTAATGTTAGGTTCAAATGCTTGTGTGATATTGTCCAACAGCTTGAGGCCATGGTTGGTGCTGTACATGTCTGTGTATGAGTAACTATAAAAAATAGCAAGATGGCTAAATGATAATAGTTTCCATAAGAAGGCTATAAAAAACTGTTTAAATAAAGGGGAGTGCCTCTAAAGGAGAGCACGCACAGTTAACAATGAGCTCAAGCTGGGCATAGTGATAACAGAGCAACCGAGACACTGTATTTCTTGCTTTAACAAGCAGAATGACGTATGTCCACAAACGCACATTGCCACAGGACACAAAAAGACAGCTATCAAAACCAGAGTGGGTATTAATCACCAATTGAGGAAGACAGCTGGCCAGGATGTGTGCCGATGTATATTTAAGACAGCTGTCATTCTCATCTGACGTAAGGCCGTCCCAGGTGTTGCCTCCTGGGCTTTACTCTGAAAGGAACCACACTGGGCACACCGTATGAGGCAAAGAAATTATTTTTTGGACTGTGGTGTTATTCTTCACAGGTTTCGGTGCCAGTCTGCACGTGTACGTGTCCTGTCATGCCGTCTGCAGAGGAGTGCTCTCACTAAACCTTACGCTGAGCCTCTAAGGAGTTGGCATTGAGAGACACAAAGAGACTCGAGCCGCTCTCATGTGCATTCTTGTCATACCAAAGGCCAGCCAACGCCAAGATTAAACAAAGGAAACACATCTTTTTCTTAATGCATATTTATTCAGGAAGTCCCCCTAAGACCTATGTTTATGTCAGACAACTATACTTAAAAGGTAACCACAGTACCACTTCATCTCATAGTGCCTTTAAAACTGCAGGGTAATACTGCCTTTTAATTCTAAAAAGAGACTAAATTCTAAAGTTTTATTTTGTGGATTGTAGGTCAGTTTTGAATTCCACACAAACATTTTCACATCAGAATATCTTGTTCCTTATTTAACAAGCAACACATTGTTCCTTATGGTTTAACCGTGTGGTTCTCTCATGTTCAGACAGCCTTGCGCAAATGTCGTTTTGTTACATGTACATCCAGGCACATTCCAGTAAAAAGTGTATCATGACGAGAACTTGAACAAAAAGGAACTTTGTGCGTAAATAAAACGTGTTTGACTCAGAGCTGTAAGTTTGAAGAGAAGTAAGAGTCATCTGCTTGTATCACAGACAGGAAACAGATCACTGACTGCCAGCTCACACAGGAAGTCACTGTGACCACACACAATGAAGAAACAGACAATAGATCTGTGGAGGGTGGCACTGACACTTGTTGAGTTTTCAACAACTTCTTGTTGTGTTTAACACAAATTATGACCAAAGAAATGCTTTCATGGGCCTCCTTTGTGTAGCACCCTAAATGAGTTTATTGTCTTACTCCACACAGAGAAAATAAACACTTTCAGAAGTTTTTCCAACTGATTTATCATACTATAAAATGTTGTCAAAATAAAAACAGCTTCATAAAAAGAGAGGGAGGTTTCTTACATAAATATTTTCATGGATGAAATCTTTTTAAAACTGTGATTAATTATCTGAATGCTAACAAATGTTATGTTTGAGGTTGGCGCAGTCTGTTTCAGAGTATTATTACTATTATTAATAGAAGAAAAAGTTACAGCAAAGCCAAAATTTTAACATTGCTGTCCTCAAAGAAATTCCTCTGAGGAAATAAATGTCCAAATTTTGGTCAGAGAGGCCAGATGGTTTGAGAGAGGGGTAAAGGAAACCATTTTTGGCTGAACAGAGAAGGAGGCCTCAGAAACATTTTGCTTCTATTTACAACAGTGTTTTGAAACCTAAATAAATGCCCCATGGTAACAGCTATGAGATCAGAACAGCCTGGTCCAATCAGCATTAGTTTCTGGTCTAACCCCTCCCTCTAGAGATAAAGCGCAGCTCACGTATCAGTTGATCTTATTGAAAAAGTCTCTTGGAATTAGAGACCTTTACCTTAAAACCTAGTCCAAATGCCTTTGCTTTAACCTTTTTGTCAAGATGACCTGAATGACTGAGAACCTTCACAGACATATTCCTAATAGAGAGTAGAGCAAACAAACTGAAACTATCCCATTCTACCCTGTCTATTTCTTTACTTTATGAAACCATTACAAATTGGCAGTATGTGATGCAAGCTTCTCAGAGCATGTGTGGGGAAAGGAAATAATAAACCACAAAGAAAGGGTGATACTGACACATATATATATATATATAGTAATAATGGAACATTACAGAGGTTTTAATGGTTAAAATAACACTCTTCAATTGTTGTTTGTTCGTGCTCGTACAAGCATGCGCAGAGTGGATGTGCACAACACTGGATAATGCCAGAGGTTGCACACTAGTAAAAGAACCTTGGATCTTCCGTAATTCATCTTTAAAAATGGTTTAATAGAACAAATGGAAAATCACTCGCATCGACTCCCCTCAACACCACAAACAGAGCATAGCCAGTTAAGTAAAACGAGCAGGAAAGCTTGGGGTTACTGGAAACACACAAAAGGCTTTTGTGTTGCTGCCCCCAAACTAACACACAGTCTGAATGTATGGGCAAAGATTAACAATGCGTAGTACTCCGTGGCCAGGCAGTAACCATTTCTGGTGAGAGCCACTCCAAACTGGTGTCTTCTGGGTTATTCTTCTCAAAGCATTGCACCAACACCCAATTATTTTAAGAACTAGGGGCATGTGAAAGAATGTAAAAGAGGACTCTGTTTTAGTCTGAAATGTTTGGAAGCCAATAAAGTACAGTATGTGAAAATGCCAGATATTTGTGGGGAAAGAGATGGACAAAAATAGATATAGATATAACAAAGAAAAAACTAATTATAAAAACTCTATAGTTGCATGCTAGATCTGTCCAAGATGTTATTTGCCTTTTTAATATAAAGCTGCAGTTCTATTACACTGTATATTATTTATGATGTTTCTTTCCTTTGCCTTGTGTCAATCTATCTTTATTGCTTTATTTACTTTTCCCTTTTCAATATCATGCTACAATCTCCACAAAGCTCTATCAGATTGAATAATGCAGCAGCCAGCCTTGCTTATTTATTTATCATTTGGGAAGTGTAAAATCAAATGTCTGTCAAGAGAATAGTATGGATTGTTCAAGGGAAAACCGGAGATAAACTCTGGGCAATAAATAACCTGAATAATCTGAATAAGTCGAGGATATGTCCAGATGGAAACAAAAAAAAACTGTCAATGTCATTCCTTCCACACATAAGCATCATGTAAATCAATCTTACTAATGCATTTGAGTATTTTACGCCTGCATCTACAATGTAACCTTACAACTGTGAAGAATAAAGATAATTATACATGGGCTTCTCCTTGATTTACTGTAAGTGACGTTTATGAGGAGATCTTCATCTTGTGCCCGTGAGAATGTTTAAGAGCCGGCACATTTTCAGAGTTCCTTCGTTGTTCACATGAGGTTCACATGCGTTTTAAGAGTGGCAGCCTTCTTGTTGTGTGTCTTTGATGCTGACAGTCGCTGAGGAATGCAGCTATTCATCGCCATTGGGGGAAAGTGTTCAGTAAAGGCTTGTCATTACACTTTCCAACCATAGGCAGTGAAGGGGTGCATTATGGGGTGGAGCTGAGGATTGAGCCCTTGTTACAGCAGTGAGTCAAGCTTGAATTTTCCAAAGATAAATGTTCGACAGCTAGAATAGTGTTTAAAATTATTTAAACTATTGGGGCACTGTCTGGCATGACTTTTGTGTGGTGGGAGGAATACCCAGAGAAAACCCATGGTAACACAAGAAGGACATGCAGACTCCGAGTTGGGGTTTGAACTCACAACCTTCTTGCTTTGAGGCAGGAAGGTCTGCCACTGTATTTAGAATGCGCATCGGTTGGCTAAAAATCATTAGAAAAGTCATGATTTTACCACAATTAATCAGAGTATGTTTTTGCTGCCAGGTCTCTGTTCCAAACAGTCGAGTCAGTCCTTTTGTTTTACTATTGTGTTTTTCTGTCGAAAGGAATACAAGGGCCACACTCAGCACTTCTTCTGTGTTAGAGAAGCAATCAAAAGTGTCCCAGTGCAGTCCACTTTATTGCTCCATTGCAGTTGTGTCTTATTTCCAGTGGGACACGCCACACTGTTCTCTTCATCGTTGTGTTATCGTTGTGGTTTTGTGTGAGTGCGTCGTGAGCGTCGTGAGCGTTGTGAGCGTTGTGAGCCTCGTCTGCTGAGGTTTGCACTTGAGAAGATCTTGTCTGTTTTTTTCTGACGACTCAAGGCTTCCTTTTGTTCTCTTTTGTTTTTTTCTTGCATTGCCATGCTTTTTTTATGTGCTCAAAGCATCACTGTAAGCTATTGTTATTTCTTAGGTGCAACCAACCAATTCAGTAATATTAGATTTATATAATCAGAATATTACTGCATACATGTTTACAATTATTAGATAGAAAATTACAAAATCACTCCGTCACATAAATAGTGGTGTTTAGATTTCAAGCAACACATCCACCCTGAACAACATCTGCCACTGAAATAACATTAAAAAGACTTAAAGTCATCTGTAGCCAAACACAGATCCAGCTAGATCCCACTCTTCATCTGGAAAAACCTGCACCTGTGGCTGTTCTGTCAACAAACGCCAAAGAGATTTCTGTTGCGATGGGCTTCACCAGACCCACACAAGCACTCAAATCAGACTGGAATTTCTGGTCTCCCCCTCCCAAACAGGTGCTTATTAAGGAGCTCCCTTCAGTTTCTTTGCTCTTGTCTCTTTGCTCTGCTTGGCTCCACTCATGAATCTTAATATGAAGAAAGAGAAACTGGCTCTTCCCAGACCACCCACTGCTATCTTCAAAGATAAAACATGTGGATGTGCAGGGGGTAACCAGGGCTCCCAGTTTTACATTTGTTACGTGTTTCACCAGTTGGAATGTTTGAAGTGCAAACTGTAGGCAAAAGCTCTGTAGGATCAACAAAGGATGTCGTCCTCTAAAAGCAGACAGATCTGTAAAAACTAAAGTGTCCTCAGCGGCTGGGACTTTCCAAGGAGTATAAGAATTTCACATAATACACAAAGCATTTAGTATCAAGCTTATGGATTTTTCAAGCTCTCACTAATATCTTATGACTAGCCAAATTCTCTCCTGATCCCATTGATAATAAATCTGGACTATCCCCTGTTCTGCTGAGCACAGCGGTTTTTAGCCAGCTCTGCTTTTAATATTCTTGCTCTGCTGTGGCTTTCCTCGGCCTGTTGTTAATCTGGAAAGCGTCTGAAATGAGAAGCCATGGCTCTGCGGGGGCTTCAGGCAGTCATTGAAGTATTTGTGTGTTCTTTATGAATCAGTGATCAATGGGCTTGTGTGGGAACAATTCCTGTAAGTATAGATGGTATTCTTGTCTGGTTAGGATTTAGGGTGGAGTGTTCAGAGAGCAGCCCTGCGACTAACTGGCCACTGTCCAGGGTGTACCCCGCCTCAGGCCCAAAGATGCTGGGATAGGCTCCAGTCACCCGTGACCCCTAACGGGACAAAGCGGTAGAAAATGAATGAATGAATGAATGAATGTTCAGAGAGCAGAGCAAAATAAAGTCCGCTATGTGTGGGGCTTTATTGCCTGATGGACATGGTGTGTGTTGCTGCTGAAGAGGATAGTGCAACAGCCAAAGTTGCTCTTACATGTGTTGTGGAGTGAGAAATATGTCTGAGAGGAAGCAAGTTTGTAGATTTGCCAAAAGAGGTTTGAGGAAGAAAGATAAATAAATGTAAATGTATTCCATTGCATGGTATACTGATCTGGAATAGCAAGACTATGAAAATGATAAGCACTTCAGAAGTGTCTACACTGCTCACAGAGTGCCGCTTTCCCCGCATGACCCAAAGGAGTGTCTACTATATAGCACAAAAACTGAATATAATGAAGTCTGAATCTGTGGAAGTCTGAATCTATGGAAGTCTGAATATAATAAAGTCTGAACATAATAAAGTCTGAATATAATAAAGTCTGAACATAATAAAGTCTGAATATAATAAAGTCAGAATACACAGAATGAAATCTAAGTAAATGGAATACATTTTTGTTATTAACTTGACATAGATTAATGTTACAATAAACCCAAAAAAGTAGCTTCCTGTGCTGATCTGCCCAAACATACAGAGTTAAAGCAAATCCTATGAAGTCTTGTCACTCTTTAGCAACACACTTAATGAAGAATCTTTTCCCACTTTTCTATCTATTCTATATTTTACAGTTTCCATTCTGTATATTTCTACTTTCATTCCATATATTCACACTTCCATCCATTATATTCAGACCATAATTTCATATATATTTACATCTCCCACTTGTAGACATGCACACATCTGAACATTTTCTCAAAAAAGTGTTTGATTACAAAGCCATAATACAAAGCCATAATAATCCAATAACTGGGAGTAATCAGATAATTGTAATCAGATATAACGTGTTTACAAGCACTTTAGAAATTCAATAATCAAATAACCCTGGTTTACATGTTTCAGTCCATTATCGGATTTCTTTTGGAGTCCTATGTACGTAGTGACGTAAGACTCACACTTCCTTCTGTTATTCCTGTACTTCCTCCCGTTGAAGAGATGGAAGATATTCAGAGTTTTCATTTCATGTAACATGATATTAGTCATAGACAGAAAATAGTCCTCCATGGGGCTAGGACTACCCTGCAAAAGAGATTTGTAATCTCAGTGGGACTTTCCTGCATAAATATAGGTTATTTTCAACATTCTGCTGCTGCACACAAAGTTTATATAACTGCTGTTTTCAGATAAATTATATCAGATTATGCTGTTTACATGAAAACTTGAATAATCTGATAACCCATTATTCCTGTAATGATCAGGTTTTTAGTGTGCATGTAGACGGGCTCAGTGTTACTTCTCTTTCTGACAATATAGTAAACTGTAATTCTGTCCCTACAGCTCTAGTCTCACTCCTCATCACTTCTGCCCTCCACACGTAATTATTAATCTCCACGTTTTAATTTAGCTTCATCAACTCTGACCTTCTTTCTGTGTGAGGTAATAATAAGAGTCTGAGTAAGCAGGTGCTGTCATTATCCTAATGCACCGGCTGGTAATGCACTCTCCTGGGCAGACGCTTTTCCCTGCCATCCTCCAGAGTCCCATGAGACAAAATGGACGCTTTCATGAAACACTGAAATGGACACAACTGTAAATGATGTATCACCTGGTTTTCTGTATTGCCTGATTGTCACATAACTGCAGATCATATCTTTCCTTTTTGCCAACATGAAAACAACAAAGCTAAATCATAAAACCAAGAATGGCTCTTGGGGTCCTAGGGGTCGAGGAAGCGCTCCCTCTTAAATGTTTCTCCAGCTGAGACCCAAACATGTTAGAGGTGCGAGGAATGTCTGTTATCCACAAGAGAAGGGAGCTCATTTGTGCCCAGGAGTGGGATCAACCTTCATAAGTGTAATGGCGCTGAGTGCCAGATGTGGCCTTGTTGAATTATAGATGAACCTGTCTGTCTTTGTATCTGTCTGTCACAAGTTACAAAGCTTTTCTGTGTAAACTCCCTCCTCAACTCTAAATGTACATAACAAGTTTAAATGAATGTGTTGTTTATATCCATAATCTGAAACCCTCTAAAGTTTGTGAAGTAGTTTTGCACAATAGAGTAGAAATAAACTGGGTTCACACTATACGTCAAAAAATGTGTTTTGCCTGTGCAATCACGCCTATCAGATAAAAGTTAAGCAATTCTTTTGGGAATAGTAGACAAATAAATGAGAATATTACCTGTGATACAGTGTGGAACTATTCATGGCATGGACTGTAATTATTACTGTTTGGATTTATTTATGCAAAACTGTTTGGTGTTGGTACATGCTTCTGCTTAGTAACAGCCTGCTGTCAGATTGTTTTCATTTCTCTGTGGTTATTTTGAATGTCACTGGACTAAATCTCACTCTCACCGTACATGCAATGCGGTGTGTGATAGACTCTGAGCTGCTACATGTAGCAAACTCTTTTGTTATGCTGTGAATGTTTCCATTTATGGTGAGAAGAAGTGGGGGTCTTTTCTGCTTTTCATTACATCTGCATCTAGGTGCTTATTCCTCTACAACAGTACCCGTTATATAGCGGCCTTTAGCCTTTAACATTTTTTTGAAAGCATACAGAATAGTCATCAAAATTTCAATTTTTTATTTTTTTTTATAAATGTCTTAATGACTTGTACATTTACGGGAATAACATTTGCGTTTGTAATCAGCATTAGGTGCTTTCCTGGTTTCAGTGTTGACGTTCTAGTTCTTAGGTAAGAAATGTCACATAAACAAAGACTTGGGTTAGGAAATGCTAAACCCAGGCTTTTTGTTGTAACTTCTGTTTCAGTGCAGAAATGCAGAGAGTGAGAAATCACTGGTCTGACAGGTTCACTGCAACTTGACCTGACTTTGACTAACCTGAGAGGAATTTCAATGTTTAGTGTCCAAGCTGCAGTAACAAATGTTATACATTCCTCAAAGTGGTCTCAGACACAGGTTATTAAAGACACACTGGTATACAGTGGCCAATAGGACTTCTGTATTTTAGAAATACCTGGACAGATTATAAATACTATGTTTTATATATATGCACTGTGGTAGCACTCCTGCCTCACAACAAGGAGGTAAGTGGCTTCTAGCTGTGGGTTCTCTCCAGGTCCAACTTCCTCCCACCATCCAAGGTCATGCACGTGGAGGTGAATAGGTGACTCTACATTGCTGGTTGTGAATGGTTGTCAGTCAGTGTCAGTGTGGTTACATGCAGACCTTACTTCAATTAAGCTCATAGCTCGATTAAGCATGGTTTACATCGATATAAGATCCACGAGAGCAAACCAAAGTACTGTGTCCGCTCGGGCTGATGCTGCATTCATGTGTCCTTAGTAGCTATTTCACAGCCTTAAGCCGCTGCTACAAGTATAAAAGCAGCTAACATTAAACCTGACTTGTTCATAGCGTTGAATCCTAATGTACTCGGCTGATTTGTTCAGTAATCATTAAGTTATTAATAAATATCAAGTAACACACCGTCATAGCGAGTTGAAAACACAACAAATTAAGAATAACGCGTTCATTACTCTGTAAATGCGGCGTCCGAAGGCACGTGAACATATCAAAAACTACAGTAAACTGTGGTTTCTAAGTGTCAGCCCTGTGACCAACAGGGTGTACCTTGCCTAAGGCCCAAAGCTGCTGGGATAGGCTCCAGTCACCCGTGACCCATAACAGGAATGAGCGGATGAAGATAATATTGTGGAAGTTTGTAAAAGCATTTATTCTGTGTAATTTTGGTTTATTTAAATGATTGCATCAAAGAACTAAATTAGCCTACATTGTCAACTTCATAACACAGGAAAGCAGGTCATGGAGCTAAATACAGACCTCACCCTGCTCGGCCGCATGTGTTGTTTACATATTCTACAAATTCTATGCCCTTCCTTCCCTCCCACATTAACAAACACACTTAAACAGAAATCACCCACACTTGTTTTTTTTTATTTTTAATTTTTGTATGAAATGTGTTTTTCACATCTGCTGCTAACGTAACATGGCAGTCATTCTTTACACACACAAACATCTTTTTCCCCGTAGGCTCATTTGATCTGTTTTTGTTCATTATTTATCCTTCACTTTATACACCATATGGTTCTTCTTTCTCTTATTCAGGAATATAATACACCAAAGAATCTGACCACATGTAATTTTTATAGTCAAAACAGCATGGACTTATGGGGATCTCACACAAGTCCAGATTGTCAGTAAAACAAAGCAAATACAACTGAGAAGCACAAAAATGTAGTAAAAAACAGTGCTGGAAGTTTCCACTTAGAGTAATGTGGCATGAATGCAGCTTTTTTCATTTCTATCTCTCAGGTCTTTGGTGTTGGACATGAAATAAATACATGTTGACCTCCAGAGGGTCACTGAGGGGGAGAGAGGAGGCAAACGGGAGGGGGAGGTGAGCGCTATCGTGAAACATGCGTCTGGGAACCAAGTGTGATTCACACTGTGCTCATGCCAGTGGAGCTCTGTTCAACGCAGAGCCTCAGGCAACAGATTGAGAGGGGTTTTGTAATAGACTCCTCTGTGTTTTTGTGTGTGAGGTTAAAAACATCTCCAGTGATTTATTAACTGTAAACGTCACTTGGATTTGACTAATTCACAACTCATTCTTCATTTATTTCAATCATTTGTTTCCAGAGTAAGCCTTTGTTTAAGCAGATAAAGGGACATTAGTCAACCACAAAAAATGCTACATTATCTATTCCATAGAAGTAGGATAGGCATTTTTTCTACTTAAAACAAAAAAACATTGTTTTATCTATGTACATTATCTGTCATTTAAAATTTTAAACTGAAATTGTGGTTTAAGTTTTCTCTCATCTAACACAAATACAGTGTGATTCACTTTCCATGTCCGCTTTGACATATATCTCGAAGAAGGTTGTTATTATCCACAAAAGAGCCAATTACCCCAAACCAGCCCCCACTGTTTCTGTAGGACCTACAAGTGACAAAAAAGTCAACACAAGCTCACGACTCCATGCTAACTGCGCCACAAGTAACTCCACAACAACTAAAATTTCATAATTCTATTCTTTTTTTATTTTATGACGGGTCGGGTCATAACACAGAGTTTATGCCTGGTGTGGGTTACAAGAAACAAAAATAAGTAGGATAGAAAAGAAAAGCTAACAGCTGTTGTTATTTTTATATTAATGGAGAATTATTATTTTAAACAAACATACATTACAGAGTAAATTCTTGAACACTTTTTCTTATTTAAAAAATAATCATGGCACAATTTGATTTTTATAACAAAAATTGTGTGTCACGTGACAAGGTGTCATCAATTCAGTTAAGCCAAAATGCATAATAATTATTGTTCATTTGCATACTATTATTCTATGTAATCAAAGATATTATGTTTGTAAAAGAATGTCACAAAAGTACTGAATTAGAAATGATTATTAACACAAAATAGAGGGTCTAACTGACAAGGTTGAGGTGGCATAGCATATAGCATTATTCACAACCTGGTGTGGCATTTAGTCAGCTAATGCATCTGGCAGATGTTTTTGTGTGTAGCAGCATGTGCATGTGGAAACTATACTAACATTTGAGTTTGTGTGGGTTAATTATTCCAGCAGATCAGTGGCCAAATCTGGGACAAACAAGTGTGTGTTGTGTTACAGTTATTAGTGCGGTCAGCGCAGACAGACCAGCTGCTACGCATCTGCACCTTGGACTGATTGACCAGACAATTCCAGATGACGTTTGAACCCTTTTCACCATTTTGCTTGATTCTTTTGTTCTGTTTTGATATGTTTGAATAATCCGGTTGATGAAGGCGGATTACATAAGAACCCCCTTAATCCCTATAAACTAATTATGTGTTCCGTGGATGTTGAAATGAAAAGTGGCTGTGTTTAGCCTAAGTTTCATAATCAGAGATTCGGCTTGTAGGAGCAGGTACAGGAATGTGACAATGGAGGCAGTGGAGAAAATCTCGTCATCAGAGACCATGTGGGTGATAGAAATTATACAAGGTGGGTTTGTGTTTGTGCTGCGGCTCAGCGTTGCGTTATCTTTGCATTCCTAATTCCTTTACGCACTACCATGGCAACCCAGTGGAGAAGGACAGTATTAGTTACCTCTATTTACTCGGTTGCTTTTACAGTGAAGTAAGTTTTTATTATAATTTATCCTCCTAAAAGTAGCATTTCTCATTTCCATTTAATTAGAATTTGAAGGTAAGAGTGTTTGTTTTATGTATTCACATTTCTCTATATTTATATTAGTATAGATTCATAGTTGGCATACTTGGTTATTCTTTTCAATAATTACATGGTTGGTAGTGTTGTTGTACCACTATTAAAGGACAATTTTCTTTAGGTCTTGGTCTCAACCTAGACTGAAACTCAATTTTACTTGGTCTCATCTTCTTTCAAATATAGAGGTCTTGATTTTTTCATATTATCAAGCCGATCAAGAGTACAACCGGTATCATTAACATCAAATGTCTGGCTCAACCTCTCCATAGGTTTGAACTTGTATCTCTTCCAGTGGATCATTTAGATGACTTCTTTTACCTCTACTTGAGTGATTTTACAGTACAGTTAGTATCAGTGCTTCTTGAGGATTGTTTGTTTTTTGTAAAGCAGCTCTTTGTCCCTATAAGCTTGCCACGTCCCCATAACACAACAACTGTACAAGCACACACGTCATTGATTCCAGGTGCCTGGCTCTCAGAAGCATACAGTTACACGACAAGGTCACCTTTGAACCTTCAAGCTTTAAGAGGGACGACCTGTGGAGAAGAAAGTGAGGGGGGTTGTTCATTTTGCCCCTCTTTTCTAGTGTTTGCTGAACAGTAGTAAACACAGGCTGACTACAAACAGCCTGCTTTCTTTCATCTTGCATTCCAGTCACCCATGGACAATGTTCAAATTACACCTGAACCTAAACCTGAGCCTTTTTTCTGTTGATTTCCATCAGAATTTATTCTGGGAGCAGCTCTGGCTTTCAACTGGTAAGTTTTAAGTATTCAGTAACAAGCTTAAGAGTATTCTTCTAACACTGGCCAAAAGCAAACAAAGGTCTTTTGGTGTTGTGACAGGATATCTACTATAGGCTTCCTGCAGAAGTGAGAAGTTGGACAATGAAAGAGAAAACTGAACAGAAGCCTGTTTTGTCAATTAGACCAAATAAACACTGCATGAGGACAACTTTTTATGAAAAAGCTTGCTACAAACCCATGCATTGTGATATTGTGAGACATATAATGTTGAATCTAAGTCTCAGTTCCTCAATACTCCAGCTGAGTGTAAAGCTTTGATATGGTGTATCTGACATGAAATACAGCGGTGTTTGCTTTGCTATGTGCAGAGATCTGTGGGCAAGAGAGAAATACAAACCACATACATCACTGCATTGCTCAGTTTACTTGTCTCTCGATGATGTAGCAGGGCTGGCTCTTCACCAAAACCATCCCATATTGCAGTGTGCAAGAAATCAGCCTCTATAAATGTCCTGACAGGATATCACAAACTGCTAAGTCACCCCTGTATGTTGTGTGGAATGGGCTGTAATGGCAAAGCAGATTAGCATAAAGTGGCATTAAGTAATATCATAATTTATATATCATTATAAAAGATGAGCATGGAGCACAGCGTATTCCTACTCAACACAAAAGCCTAAAATGAGAGGTCCTGCAAATGCTCACGTCAATGTCTCAATAAAATGGGGAGATACAGTATATTTATGGCATAGGGCTGTGGGATTCAAGAATCCATTGTAACAGTAAATGTTTCTCTATACAACTTCTCCCAAGGAAATTATGTGGCAAGAGCCCATAATTGAAAAAGCCTCGCTGCTGTTCTCTAATTTAAATTCTCACAGCATGAAAGAATATTTGGAATTTTCCATTTATCTGGCTGTGGTTATGAATGTTGATTTACATGACAGTCCTGCTTGTGGGTTTGCAGCATGACACCCCTGTTAAAAAATGATTTGAATGAAAATGCAGATGCTGAACAGGATCAAACTGAAACTGTGATCTGATGGGTAAATAATAATCACAGTAGCACTAGGCAGCTCTCTCTAGCTTATGCGTCATAATTAGTTTTTAATATATCAGTTATAACAAGCTAAGAAAAGAAAATTGTTTGTTAACTTTAATTCTAGAGGTCTGCCCACTTTTCAGTTTCTGGTCTTGTACAACTGGATCAACACTGCTATTTATCATTTTGGGGAGCTTCAGGAAACTTGTGAGGTGTGTGTCCAATTGATTCACATGTAAAGCTGTGTCCTTTAAAGAAAGTGGTACAGACGGGTGGGATGTTCACAATCTAAATGACCTCATCCAGCTAGGCAACTGGGAGTTTGCCTGTCCTTTTGTTGTAAATGAAAACCAGCAGTGGCTCCACCTGGCTCAGTAGCTGCCACTGTTTTTCTTTTGCTTTATGTAACCATTGATGAGCAGATGGGAAGTAAAGCCTCATGGATATTACAGGCCTACACACCTTTTCCATTAATCAACTAGCCATATGTTCTTGCTGAGTAAACCAGCATGCTAAACGTTAAAATAAATATTACTAGTATCATTAAAGCTAGAGTGGGCTACTTCTTATGATCCGCCGTGGCTTTATAAGACAGTCCTATAACTTGGAAAGGCTACTGCAGTAAGTTTTTATATGTGTAATTGTATGCTAATGGCAGTAACAGGACAAACCCAGGCGTGTTCGTGAACACTGTGTGTGTGAGCTGACCACTTGGGCACACTGCATGGCTGATATGGCTCCTCCCACCTCCTGGTGCTCCAGCACGCGCTGCAGAGGAGTCCTGCTGCCCCGCCTGCTTCACTCACTCCACCTCTGCACCGTGCAACAGTAAGCATGCCCGGGCAAAGAGCCACGACCAGCCTCCTGCCCAGATACTCCCGCACCGTGCTCTGACTCAGTGACCTGTCGCATGTGGAAGACGCAAGAAGAAACGAACATAACCGGGAATAATAAATTATTATTTTTTTTAATTCCTCCTGTTTATTGGAGAGCTTTCGTGTTGCCAGGGAAGAAAGTCCGAGCAGGTGAGCAGCCCGTTAGCATCAGACAACCTTAGCTACCACAAATAGAAAAGTACACATCTTAAATCTTTTATATAACCTAAATTATCCTGTCCAATTACGGAAGCGGGGATTATCGAGTTTTTTTTATATCAGTTAATAGTCCTTAATTGTAAAGTAGTAGATTTGTTTACGTGCCAGCTGTTTGACATTTCGCCAAACACTTAAACCTCCTCCGTGGATGGATGAGTTTATACAACACATGCAAAGTACAATCAGATAAATGTTATGTTAAATGCATAATAACGCTTTAAAATAAGAGCCAGTCCGAAGCACACACGTGATATCTGGACATAGCGCTAGGTTTTGCTAAAACAGGTGGCAGCTAATCATAATATAGCAGTAAACGGTTCATCCACGGTTACTTTATAGACTCCTAACATTGCGGTGGTGTATTTGTGTAAAAACTTTTGGCGGAAATCCCTTTGGGGGGAAACAGTTGTGCGTTGGATGAATGGGCTGTGTGATTGGAAAAGACAGGCGTGACAGATTTTGCTCGTAAAAGAATTTGCATTCTGAGTGCGTGTCTGACTGCGCGCTGATGGGACAAGGCAAACAGACCATAATAATATCACATCACACATACACACACACCGTTTAATTACAGAGTAGTGGGGTGTCTCTGCTATTCATTCAGGGCAAGTCTGTGTAAATGCATTATTTTTTTTGTGCACGCGTCCGCCTTACGTGCACACACACTGCAGAAAGATTTAGACTGGCTGCAGTTTTAACAGCTGCTGGATGTGGCTAAGACCGTTAACCTTTATTTAATTGCTTCTCTAACTCACAATTTGTTTTAAGCTGAACATTTTGCCAGCATTATATAAAATAGGTAGCCTACTATTCAGAATTTTTGTTTGTTTGCCTCTGTTTTGGACAGATTTTTACAATCAACAAGGGTGGCTATAACAATTTAAATGAGCAAGAAACATTTTTATTATGTAGTAGCCATGTGAATCTGCATAGTGGTGGTTGTTATGGTTGTTATGTTTTGGTTGTGATTTAAGTTGTCTGTTTTACAAAAAAATAAAAGAAAAGGGGTAACACTTAATACAAGAAATCTGTTCAGGTCAGATGTCCTTGCAAAGCTATGAGATAATTCAGTGTGTTAATTATGTTGAGCGCCAGTCAGTATTTGTCACATGCTTGAACCTGCGATGGTTGAACATGTTTTTACAAAAGGAAGTGAGAAATGTTGTACCTTGAGCTTGAGAAGGTGTGGGGAATGTAGACAGCGGGGTCTATCTCTGTTCAAACAAGCAAAGCTGGACATGTCAACAGGAGCTGGAGTTAGTGAGGGCTAGCTTTTAAGAAAGGTTTTGGTATGGCCTGTGTACAAAGTAATGGTGGACCTTTTTGAAAAGAAGCTTTTATTTGTTGTTGGTGATTCCCTGCTGGGAAAGTGGAAAAACAGGTGTGTCCTTATCAATTTGGTCTAATTTACTAAACATGCAACTAACTAAAATAGTTTAAATGACCTTCCATGCTTTTCATTGTCCCAGAAAACCCCATTCTAGACTGCAAGTACTCGCCGCTCTAAAGACTGTAACCCAATACTCTGTCCATCTCTGATCAGTCAGCACTTAGGATGACTCATGTACAATGGCAAAATATGTTAGGCAAGGCTAATTTTCCTCTATTGGTGCAGAAACTGTTATACAAACAGTGGTTAGTGGGTGCTTTCCTGCTTAAAGTGAGTCAGATTGAACAAAGACTAATGTACACATACTATGTTTTAGAGGGACCAAAAGTTGCAGTTTTGGTAGATTGCACAATGGAGACTAAAGACCACTGCATTACCATCTCAATGCTTAGCCTTTTAATTAATTACAATGTTGTAATTTTATACTGTTAAAACAAATATTGTAATCAAATCTTCTAATTTAATTTAAGCCCATAAATGCACCATTGCAAGCTGAGTTTCTGTTTCTGAATAATAAGTTTAGTGGTGGGCTAATGTTCCTGGCTGTCATTGTACCACCTTGTTGAGAAGCAATTAAAGGTATGTAAAAAAACACAAAGTGGGACACCCAGCTGCAGAAAAACAAGTGATCACCCTGAAATGGTGTTGATCTTTTCACTGTCAGCCTGGTTAAACAGGACTCAGTGGGAGAGCAAAGAGGTGTGTGTTTGTGAGAGAAAGAGGACACACAGGCAGAGGAAGGTTTTGGGTGAGAAAAGGGGAGGCGGGGGGTTGTCATGGGTGTGAGATTCACCCTGGTGAGACTTGCGCCTTTAGACATTCCTGACATTCCGACCTCTAGGATGCTTGTAGCTCCTTCATCTGCTTGTAGCCTGTTGGGGCTGTATACTGCTTTCATGTCTGTAGACTCACGGCAGGCTGTTTTTGTGAACAGAAACCACATGACCTCTAATTTGGGAGACCCTGGGAACAAGTAGCATAGCACCTCTAAAGTTACTTCTGTGGACAGCAGTATATCTTAAGTGAGGTATTACACTTGCCAGGCTCCACTCGTTACTCACCTCTTTTTTTTTATTTTATTTTTTTACATATTTAGATATTTGCTCTCCAAAAGTTACTTGAAACAACAAATTAAGCATGCGCGTGTTGTCATTTTATGCCAAAGTACAACTTTGTGATGCTTTTTTTAGTAACAATAGTTTTTTTTCTTTCTCCATCTTTACAGCAATGAGAGTTCATCACCTCATTGCCACGTTACTCCAAAGCCACTTCTGACCAAACCCAATTAAGCAAATCAAAGATGTCTGCCTGCAGCGACTTTGCAGAACACGTGTGGAAACCCGGCTCTTGTAAGAACTGCTTCCACCCTCTCAGTGCACACAAGGCTGTCAGTGGGCTTTCTGTTGGTTTTAAAAACAGCCAGAGAGGTGATGAGGAGGGTGGAGTAGCAGCATCCTCACCTTACAGTAAGCCCACCATTGCTGTCAAACCCACTATGATGAGTCTGGACGCCAATGATTCGATGACTGATATCAACATGAACATAGAGCAGGTAAGGATGATAGACTCACAAGTCACAATTCTGTATTTTTTACATCTCAAAAGTGATGGGTTTTAATTTGGTGTTAATTTTATGCAACAGGAAAACCCAAGGAGTCCAGTTGACAGTTTTGGCCTGAAGAAATTCTTAGACCTGTCCTCTTTGTATATTGATAAAAATGGCTGCAACAACGCCCATAGAGACACTGTTCTCCAAAGCCCTGAGAGTAAGATGGACCACAACAAATGCTTCTCTTTGACTCCTGTGTCTCCTAGTAAGCTGTCTAAAGAGTCCGTGATCATCAACAGTGTCTTTGTTACACAGGAGGATAGCAAAAGTTGTCCAAATTTCAAAAAGGAGACAGCTAGGCACATTAACAATATAGGCACTGCTAGAACCAGCAAGCGCACTTATATTGGCAATGGTGTCAGAACAAATAATCAAGACGACGATCAGGCTCCGTTGGCAATGGATGTTATCCTTTCAAGTCCTACCAAAGTTTATAATGGTCCTAGTATTGAGTCTAAAATTACAGCAATGGCTAAGACCACCAGCACTTCTATTACCCCCAGCCCACTCTCAAGTGTGGACACCAGAGGCTGCAAACCACTGTCTTCACCCAACTTTCCCCCCAGCCCATCGGGTTCCTCTTGTTCCTATCAGAGCAGTAATGATTCACTTTCAGGAGGATTGGGAGGTAAACCTGGCTCTGGTAGCCCTCAAACTCCAATAGGCTCACAGTCAGAATCTAACTCTCCTATTGGTCTGCAGGACAAAGAGCCTATTTATGCAGAGAGCACCAAGAAAAAGAATAGGCCATCTGACAACATTGTGCAATCTCCAAACAAAACTAAGACCTCCCTGTGTCCTGGGGTCCCTGAGCGCCCAGGAGAGTGTCAACGGGCAACCATTACTGTAATGGCTACTCACAGTGAAGTAAACAACAGGACATTTTATCTGAGCAGCCCAGATTCAGCAGTAAGTACCCAATGCCACTTTAGTCCAACCGCTCGAAAAGACACAAGCAGCTCAGCCTTCCTCTGGCCAAGTCCCAGTCGCAGTGCTCCCTCTCTGGCATCAGAGGCCATTCTTTCCCCCCCTGCTTACCCCAAACCTCAGTCGAGCCCACCCATTCCCCCAAAGAGAACTACACGGTCTCCTAAACTGGGCACTTCCAGCCTCACATCTTCCTTTTCTTCTCTGGTCCCTCTGCCGGAACTT
Organism: Neodontobutis hainanensis; assembly: GCA_024349245.1. Classification (NCBI taxonomy): domain Eukaryota; kingdom Metazoa; phylum Chordata; class Actinopteri; order Gobiiformes; family Odontobutidae; genus Neodontobutis; species Neodontobutis hainanensis. The sequence continues at coordinate 1,240,119 of JALDNG010000041.1, forward strand.
CCCAAACTTGGTGCCTCTAGTCTTACCGCATCCCTCTCTTCTCCTGTCCCTCTCCCTGACCTACCCATGCTGTTTCTAGTCTCCGCTAAAGATTGCCACTTTAAGGTCCATCCAAACAACCAAAGCATGGCTGTTGATCGACATAAGCCACTGCAGCATACTCCAGGATGGAACCGTTGCATTAAGGAAGAAGAAGAGGACGAGGAAAAAACTGGGAAGGAAGAGGAAAAGAAACAATCAGCCAACCACCAGGGGAACATTGCTCAGTCAGAGGGCCTGGTTAATGGCGCTGCTGTCTGGAAGGAGGCCAGAAACTGTAAGGCCCAAAGCAGCCCCCCTCCAATGACAGAGCCAGGCACTGCCCCCGCGGCTATCCTCAACAATGGTGTCTGTCAGGACAGGCCTGAGGGCACCGGTGCAGATGAGGAAGGCAAGCATAACGGCGGCATGCCGGCTAAGCAAGCATTGCATGTCAGCTTGACAGAGCTGTTGGCAGGAGGAAAAGGAGCTGTCAGCCATGAGACCAACCCACCCCCACCCCCACCAAAGAAGTCACACAGGTAAGAGCTAAATGAAATAATTTCTGTTATTACGTGAGATTTATCCAAACACAAAATACAGTTGTAGTATTTCTATGTTATTTTTTTTTATTCTGTAAAGTTACATTTGGAGTACTTTTCTATTTTTGCTATTTAATCACATTTTATGCCTTGTATTCAAAGTCTATTAGTCTTGTCATTTTTGGCCCTAATGCATAAATGTGCTGAGCTACAGTTGTGTAACGTGAGCTACAGTACAGCCTCTTGGATCACACTGGTGATGGTACTGCTTGGTGCCACTTATAGATGTGTATGTGCACTTAATATTCAGTTTCACTGCAGTCCTCTGTGTAAATTCTACTGTCTTTATCTTTCACAGCATCATTATTCAGCTTTCAATAAGCCTTCATTTGCTCGCCTTGTGATCATTGAAATTGGTCCAGCATATGGCTCAATGCATGCCTTGTTCTATTCATGCCAGTAATGTGACTTTCAATTCTCATTAACACACAAAATAAATAGTCCCCTGGCGTGTAACATTGCTATAAATTAGTTTACGCTGCTACAAATTTGGACAGAGCAGTTTTCCAGGGAGATAGTATGAATTATAAGGCACTGTTGTTTTTTGCAAAGTTATGTACTGTTGAAATTTTTTAAGAGTCTTGTTTTATGACCTAGTCCAGACAGGGTCACTAGCCAGAATAGCTGTTTATTAGTAGTAGCATGCATGTGTGTTACCCTGAGTCTGCTTTCATCCAAGAATACATTCTGCTGTCTGAGCCAAAGAGGAAACGGAAGGAAACCTTCTGCAGTTATTGGTCTTTTCAAATTAAACTGATGTGTTATGCAGCATTATTGATTTCCTCAACATGAGCAGATTTTGGCTGAGCTGCTTTGTCTCTGCAAAACCCAAGTTAAAATGTGTAACTCTTAAGTACTTGCTGATCACATTTCAAGGGCCCTTATGTTTGTGGTAATTCTAGAAAGGGCCTAACTCTGCTGTTATGACATTGCTTACATTCTGCACTGATAAAAATACAACCTTGTTGAGACCCATGTGGGAACACGCCTTTTACCAAGCCGTGACTATTGTGGCTTTCTGCTGTCCCTATGTTTATCTGATGGTTTAGTGTTTTATCAGCACACATCTCTGGTGTCAGTGCCTGAAAACAAAATGTTGTACCTGCCAGAGTACTTTGTCCACAAACTGAGGTTTCAGTTACAAAAATGCTTCTCCATGCATTATTCATTTTGTAAACATGTTTGGATGCCATGATTTTTTTAAAAATGTGTTCAAGATCACTGTGTCTTCCATAAAAGTGTATGTATACAGTATTTTGAAACAGAAATGGGAGGTAGCCTGGGGATGGGTTATAGAGAGCAGATTGTTGCCCCTGGCAACTTCCGAACAATCCCAGTTTGGCACTTGGTCATCATCAGTAGAAATAGATTTATAGACCAGACACATAGATTGAACTTTCTATTGTGTCATTCTAAGATGTTTTGCCCCACCCTCCTTTCTGCCACTATGTAACCTCTCGGCCACACAAGAGATAGAATCTTGTTGCCATCTGACAGAACTGGTGCTGCTCTAAATTGAATTACAAGTCGTATGGCTGAATACTGAGGGTATTTTCATTTTGCAATCGAATGTGCTGTGCTCTTTTTGTGGACAGTAACTTTAAATACACATATGACTTGTGTGGATGCAGGGTTGTGTTACTACACTTAGTGAGGCTTTAGGAGACCACCAGTGTCAACCAGGGGCATTTTGAGTTTGCCACTTAACAAGGACCCTTGCTTTTTCAACATGAGGTAGGCACCTCTTGTCAGCTTCATCTTGGTGGGACTGTAACATTTCTGCAGGTCTGTTATCTTATGTCAATGATAAGTATTGTACTTTGTTACAACCGTAAAGCTATGATGTTCTCATTTACAGAGTAAAATAGGAAGCAGACGTTGTATATTCCAGGAAGGTCGGTGTAGGTTTTGGCTTACTGTTAGACCAGCTACATACAGACCAGTACATACAGTTTCTTTTTATACCATGCATTATTATTTTACTTAGTTTTCTTTGTCTGAGCAAGTTGATAAAGTACATAAGATAGAAATAAACTTGGAGTAAATATTTTTAAGAATTTCATAAAGCAGGTAACAAAAACAATACCAACCCTGAGTAAAAAAGATAAGGGTTGGTGTCGAACATTAATGACTCTGTCTCAAACGCATTGCTTATATGACTTTATAACCATAGAAACCTGCTATCATGTCAAAGTAACAATGGGTGTCATTCTTGTCGGTGCTACATTGTAACATGCATGGTTAGATAACAAGTTAATGCATAATAAAATGTAGCCAAATGCAAGAGAAAATCAACAAATAACAAAATGATAAAAGAATAGATTGGATTATAAAGCACAGTATAAGACGGCAGTAAAGGCTGAAACTTTAAAACTTCCCACTGATAAAAAGCAACACATTTTTGTCAGTCTAATAAATGTTTTATTTAGGAAGTGGGTGTATTGTTGTATGTAATTGTATTTCATTGATCAGAATATTGTTCTGATCAATTTTTTCAATTTCATTGATCAGAATATTGTTCAAGATTTTATGCACTATTTTATAAAAGTGTGTTTTAGCCATTTACATGCGTGACTGTAGGTTTCTTTGCATGTCGCTGCAGAGGTTTGCTCATTGTTGTGACAGTCTTCAAGAACACATAAGTCTTATGTTTTGGATACAAATCTGAAGGATCTTGTGAGACGTGCACATGGTCTGCTAATCCCTGCATCCTTTACCTTTCTCCTGTCCTTCTGCATATCTGGCTTTTCAGCATGTTTCTTCTTATCGTGAAACCAATAACTTATCCTTTCGTAAACTGCTTAGAGATGAGTCTGCTCTAACTATTTTTCATTCTGCTGATTTATGGTGGAATTAAAGTCAAGGGCCAATGCATAAATGAACAGAGGAGTCATATTGAGAATAAGGAGGCAAATAGGAATGGGGATGGGCCCCTGTTTCCCAGAGCCCTTTTGTGAATATAACGGCACAAGTGAATGACTGACACTCTAATTAGGCACCTTGATTAGAAATCTGCTCATGTTCTGTGTCCTTTCAAACTGTGGTAGTAATAGACACTAGAAGACCATAACACTTAAATCAATTACACAGGCAAGAATATGTTACAAAAACATGCAGTGTATTCTGTTGCAAATAAGGGGAAGTGAAACCTTGTATCTTTTATGAACAATAGTGACTGTCACTGTACCACATACCCATTCCTCTTTTTTTAATTTCTCTTACAGATTATGTGGTAAAATGAGTGGCAACAACATGGAGCTAGACCACTGTAGCAATCAAGGATCCATAGAAAGCTCTACGTCATCTCTTCAGGGCTTGTGCAATGCCAGCCTACCTACGGCTTCTACTGACAGTCTAGTCACTGATACTGGTAAGTACCAATAACAGTCTGGTGTTTTTGTAAGGATTTTGGTCTTGCTTTACAAAGACTAGTAAATGAGCTTTTTAACACAACAGTTCTGTCCTTACCTATAAACTTTAAATGTCTGCAATTGCTGTAACTTCCTGAGGAATGCTGTTTGAAGAGGTAATGATGGAGTCGGATAAGAGGAAAACACTGTTACTTCCTCTTCTGTGAAAGCAGTTATTTAAGATGGCACAACAATTATCAAAGTTTTTTGCCTCTTTACTTAATGTATAGTTTTGACTTATAGTCTTCAATTTACAAATAAATTGTGATTGGATTTTCAATGCCACTTTGAAATAAAGAAATATAAAGACTTTGCATCAAACTATAGTCATTCACAGAAACTGAAATAAATAGAATAGGTCACTTGTCTCAATGTCTTTTTAATACGTATAGTATCTGTACAAGCTTTTGATATAGCTTTGACACTTATTTATTCTCATTACGTAGGTTCCCGAGAGGCTACACGAATGTCCTGTTCCTCTCCATTCCCTCGAAGTCCATTGCCCTCAGCTCCAGCCTCCCCTCATCCACCCACATTTAACAACTTAAGTAACCAACCACCCCCTCTCCCTGAGAAAAAAATGGTCAGCCGAACTGTGTCGGCTCCTGATAATGTAAAAGCATTTATCAGATCCTACCCGCGCCTTCCCTTCACAGGCTCAGAAAGTAACGTGTGTCAGCCTGAAGCTGGCTCTCAGTCCAGTTTACCATCCAGTCCTGTGGACCCGAGGTCCATGTTCTCATCTAATGAATGTCTGGAACGATGCCACGCCCACCTCGGGAAGCCCTCAAGATCTAAAACCCTAGATGAGCCACTTAAAAGTCATAGTCGGCTGGGGGTCCACGGTCGAAGTAGCGTAACCTGCTCCTCATCCCCACAGCTCAGTGCCCCCACATCAGGCACTGAACCAGGTGCAGCACCAAATTTAGGCTCTACCCTTCAGCTTCATACGCTGCTTAGTAACATTGACAGCAGAGAAGGAGTGTACTCCAAACTCGGAGGACTATATGCAGAGTCACTTCGACGCCTGGCTCTAAAATGTGAGGATCATTTTACCCGCTCCCAAAGAAACCCACTGAGATTTGAAGAGAGCAATTGGTCTCTGTTTAGACTCACTTCTAACAAGCCAAGCTGCAACTCCGGAGATGCGGTGTACTATTCAGCTGCCTGCGCTTTGGATCCAAGCAACTCGTACGCTGTCAAGGTAAGCAGACATGAAATGTTTGGTGGTTTAGACTGATATCATAAAGGTAGTATAAGACAACAGTCACATGCATGTAAAGGGCAGGTGAGTTCTGATCAGGTAGCAAGAAATCACAAGGGCTCCTGTGATAACACTTATATTTTTGCATTAATCCACATTAGGCATGATTTCTGTGCAGTCTTTCACTTCACTATCAAACCACTGAGGAAACAGGAAGAAGTGTGTTTTATGCGTCACACTGACCTTTGTCCTAAGTTCTTAGAGCTGTATAAAGCAGATTTGCTATAGTCACAATTCCAACACTTGCTTAAGATCTTTCCATTCAAAGCAATATTTACAACCAAACTATTCCTAATGTCAAGGTCCAAAACAAGGACAACCAAACACACCCTTTGTACTGAAGCCAGACTTGGCCATCGTGAATAGAAGAACACCATCAAGACCTGACTGATAAACACTGAAACTGTAGTAGCAGTCTGTGTTAGAGTCCTGGGATAAACTAGCCTAGAGGTCTTCTCCTGGTGATGCTTTTCAATCAAAGACTAGGTTTAAATCAGAATTGGGACCTTAAATGTCAGTGGGAACTGAACTGGAGCTGACATTGGAGCTTTAATAAGAATTCCATTTTTATGTCTGTTAAATTTGTCCATCTCATCCCCTTCCTCTTTTTAGATCTGTAAAAGTCCATCTGCGGAGGCCAAACAGGGTCATCTCTACGGCCTATCAGTGCAGCAGAGCATACCTTCCCACTTCAACCTCCAGCAAGACTGTGGCCACTTCTTGGCTTGTGTCCCTCAGAGCATGTTGCCTCCTGATGAGCTGTCTGTCCCTCAGCCGCCTGGATCTGCAGCTGGCCAGCCATTGGACAGAGAGAGAGTGGTGGTTATCACATCTGATATCCCTCAACAGACTGCTGCCGACTTTGTCCGCGAGTGGGAGGCTTTCCATAAAGATCAGCCTGAGGTCTATGAGCGGCGAGTCTGCTTTCTCCTTCTGCAGCTTTGTAATGGGCTGGAGCACTTAAAAGAGCATGGGGTCACACACCGGGATCTCTGCCTGGAAAACCTCTTGTTGGTTGCTCACCACCGCCGAACGCTGACATCTCAGTTCAGCACTGATACTGGCTTCAGCTCAATGGACGTTCAACGCCACCTCCCTCGACTCCTTATTAGCAACTTTGCCAAAGCCAAGCATCGCTCGGCAGAAGATGCTGCTCTAAGTAGTGTGGACCCACGACTCAAACGGGACCACGCTAGACTGGCCCCAGAAATTGTCTCTGCTGCTCAGTATCGCAAATTTGATGAGTTCCAGACGGGCATCTTAATTTACGAGCTCCTCCATCAACCTAACCCATTTGAGGTTAGTCCAGCGCTAAAGGAACAAGACTACCACTGTGAAGACTTGCCTCCCATCCCACCTGTGTCCCTTTACTCAGATGGGCTTCAAAAGCTGGCCCAACTGCTGCTCCAACCTGACCCCATCAAACGCATCCACATTCAAGAGGCCAAGCGTATTCTGCAAAGCCTGCTGTGGGGCCCCAGGAAGGACCTCATGGAGCAACAATTGGAGAGACACGGCCAGGGGTCCAGCTTAATGGCTGCCTCCAGACACGAGGGCCTCCTGAACTGGTTGGATGTGAAGAGAGCCTTGCTTATGATGAAGTTTGCCGAGCGCTCCCTGGAAGCAGAGAGAAACGCAGAGCTAGAGGACTGGCTGTGCTGCCAGTATTTCTCCTCAGCTCACCCTCTGTCTCTGTGTCATACTGCGGAACTTCTCTACTCACTCAAGTGACTGAGGGCAGCTGTGAATGTGTGTGCAGGAGAAACCGTATTGCTGATGTCTAGACACTGTGGGTGTACAATGTGACCCTTTGGGCTCTCTTCTTCCTCTAGAAAATGTGAACCTGTCATTTTTGCTTCACTGGTACATGCACGACAGCCATGCCTAAACATCACAAAAGACTCAGCGTAACAGCAATGTCGGGCTGAAAAGTCCTGTGAAAAATATGTCCTTTTGAACTGGTGTCTGGATATCAGTTATGTACTTCACAATCTGTTTAATTTTGTATCATGAAGATGCATGACTGACTGAGGCTAATGTTTCATACCTGTCACATTGAACTACTGCTGTGTTGTTTCTAAATGTTCAGCTAACCTAATAGGTCTTGTTTCTGTGTGGATATCCAGCTTCTGCGTTAAAATTATACATTTACCTTAATTACTACATAATCTAATGTTTGCTGTTTAAACAAAAATAAAATCCACCAATGTCAGTTTCTCTTGTGACCATAATGATCACCAAATCGGTGATCTTATTTGACTGTGATTTAATGTAAATGCATAATTCTACCCTTCTAATAGGTCACATATCAGACAAATACCTTTTTAAAAATTTCTGCAGCTTTCTTTTTGCTTGATTTGAAATGTAAATGTCATGACATTTTTCAGAGTGCCTTTTGTTATGTTACAATGACTTCGACAAACGCAATGTAAATATATTTTGCGTTTTGTGAAACTGGCCTTTCACAAATGTTGTAGAAACATCTTTGTACAATGACTTATATATAGAATAGAAACAATGAGCCCAAGCTGGTCTTAAAAGCTATGAATAAGAGCAGCAGTTAAATATTTATATTTTTCTTTTCTGTAGTTAAAGTCACTGTTAAAAATCTGTTTTTGTATTTTTTTTTTTTTTCCATTTTGGCACATAAGGAACTGGCTTGTCTCTCTGCCTGCCTCAGCCACTTGAACTCTTCAAAGAAAGCAGTCAAAAAAATAAATTCACCAACTTGCAGAATTTTATTCTGAGATCAGTTCTGATTTCAGAGTCTGATTTCAGATGAATTTCATTTTTTGATTCAAACCATTTTGAGTGCCCTTCCTCTTTGCGTCCTTTAATAAATTGTGCATATTTTCTCATAGTAATCACTTATGTGGTTGTGAGCATTATTTGAGTGATAATTGATATTTTAATATACAGAAACCATTATTGCAAAATGTTTGTGTTTTCTATCTTTATAAAAAGCTAATTTTTACAAAGTTAGAGGTAGATGAGTGGTGAGCTTGCCATAGGTGTAGTACCTTACTTTGCAGTGCACAGGGCTGTGGTGTTTTAGAATCTCAATTTGACTTTTGAGCCCGAGGCTTCAACTAACTTCCAACTGCCTCCATCCCAAACCAGCCCCCAACTCTCTCATGTAGCTTTCTCCTTTACATCACTCCTTCAAACCCAATGTCTGCTCCCTTGTCATAGGTGGGACTTTGTTGCTATGGTGTTTTAACCAATAGAATGGCATTTCCAGGAAAGCAGTAAGTCTGTCTTCTTGTTTCTCACACAGTGTAAGGGAGCCTGTTGAGCAGGAATCCAAATAACACCCTGGAAATAACAGCCGGACACCCTTTGTGCAGTGAACACCATTTGAGAGGTTTGCAATTTTTATTAAAGCAAACACTCTGGGTGCAAACTATTCAAATGAATGCTGGGATGTTTACCAAATTATATGTTTAATATAGATAATCACCATTTTAAAAGCTTTTGATTATAGCGCATCCTATTGCTGCTGCAGATATGGAAACCTTGCACCCACAAAATGGAAGGCATTTCATTTAGAAAATGAAATGCACCGTCCCTCCTAATTATTCTAATCATTAGCTCTGATGACCTCAGTCCGAGGGCTTGGTTAGAACATTATTGCTAAAAATCACCAAATCATGCTTTACTCAGAGTTTCACTGTGAATAATTGTCAGTAACTTTCCAAAAAATAAAAATAAAAAATTAAGCCATTAAGCCAAATGAAAGAAATGTACAAAATAAATAAAGAGGACCAACTGCAGAAGGGTTACTCATTTCTGAGACTCACATGTGCTGTAGATCTAATTATGCACTGCATTTATTGATTACAACTTTTAAATAAATAAATAAAAAGGCTACATATCTGCACCAAATACATTTTATCCCTAGTGTTGTCCTCTGGGGTAAGGTTTGTTGGTCCTAAAACAGGAAAAAAATTGTGCCAATGGGTTGGACTTGGGACTGAAGGACTAAAAGGTGAACACAGAATTGATTGACAATTTATACATTAGTCAAACCAGGTGGGGTCATTTTTGACCCCACCCTTTGGACTCACTGTGTAAGTCCAATGTGAGGACATTACAAAGGATTTATGCAAATGAGCCACGCAGCTCAAGTTTCTCACACTTGTAAAGAAATGTGCGCAAAGCGGTGTTTTACTGCATCCAACATAAACAGTGAACAATAAAAGTCAGGTGTAAGACGCTGTGGCGCTAGAGCGTCTTTTAGAAACCGTGGCTTATGCATATATTTATAGAAGAGCGTAATGGTTGACGCGGAGTCACTTTAAACTCATCCCATGGAGATCGGCTTCAGTCGGGCGTTAACCATGGCGTTAACAGAAGTTTGGGTGGTTGCGCAATGAATTGTGGGAAGTCGAGTTCCTACGGTTTGGTAAGGAACGTCCAGAGGTCCCTATGCTACAGGAGGTATGAAAAGAAATATTAAAGCTAATTGTTTAACCATCTTCCTTACTAATGTGGCAACTCTTATCATGGCGACCATAAAATACATGCGGGTCAGTCGAAAGGCGTTAGGACATGTCCTAAGCATATAACTGGTTTCGAATTCAGCCTCAATAACTTGGAAATTTGGTAACCCACTATGCTGATAGTGACATCTGGTGGACTAAAGTCCCATTGTTAAATAAATTAAAGAAAAGACATAATCCAAACAATACAGTTTACTATGTATACAATTAACGTCTTTTTCAGCATTTATTAATACCCGAAGACAAATATACTGCCAAACTTTATTTTGTAGATTAAAACAAAGCACAGCATTAAAACATTTTTATAACATCTACCCACTAGAGAGAGAAGATGCAATCAAGCACTTTTGGCATATTAGGTTATGAAATTAAATCCATAGTAAAAATGGACTTCACGTCACTTTTAAAACAGGTGAATCTATCATGCCAATGCTTAGCAAACATTAAGTGAAATGAACTTCACAAAACTTTTGAATTTGTGGTGTTCAAAAATGCATTTAAATCATTAATTTATTTGTGTATTTGAGAAAATCTTACAAATGCTTTGCCAGTATACTGTGGCGCACCAGGTCCAAATAAAGGACGCAGGTGAGATCAGCCCAGAAGAAGGGAAGGGGAACAAACATTTAGGTGCTTGGATATGTGACAGGGAAAAGGTTAAAAGGATATTGATAGGGACAAGGGGTGAAGGAAGGGCTGATTTCGAGGCTTTATGTTCATTTCTTTTTGGGTTTTGCCTCCAAGGGTAGGCCAATGTCCCTCCCACGTAGCTTGAGCCCTGTTTACAACAGATCAGGACAAATTATATTATGTTGTGTATATATAATATTTACACATTGTAGGGTTGTATCACATCTCAAACATCTCAACTGTCAACAAATAGAAAAGGTAGTATCCTCACCAAGTGCTCTCTCCAGTTTGCCCAAAATCTGATTGTTGGGAATTGCTTTTCCACTTTCATAGTCTGCAATGACTTGAGGCTTTTCATTTATTTTCTGGAATAAAAGAAAGAAAAGTGTCAACAATGACCCTTATACATTACAGCAATTTCTATTCCTGTTGTAGCTTTTGCAAATAGTTAAGCTGTATGAAAACCTCCAAGCATAATTTCATACAGAGGGTAAATGTATGTGCAGAAATACTTACAGTGGCCAAGTCTTTCTGGGTCATGCCAATATCCTGTCTGCCTTTCTGAACAACTTTGCCCACCTCAAGTGGAACCCGCTCATGGTGCAGCTCCTCTGTCTCTCGATCCAGTTTAGCTGTGTTTTTAGTCACAAGATGCTGCTTGTTCTGTCCTGCAGCCCCTAAATGAAAAAAGCATTTAATATTGCAAACTTGCAAATATTTTTGTTGCAACACCTGGTAAAAAATGCATAAAACTTGTTGCCAACAATCCTGTATGTCTGCTCGACAAAAAAGAGAAACTGAAATTTATTAAAAGAATAGAAAAATCATATACATTTTTTGGAGGTCTCAACTTCTTCCCCACGTCTCTGAGCAGCAGCTATAGCCTGGCAAAACAGAGAAGCGGTATGCTTTAGGTACGTTTTAATATCAGCTGCAATGACACTGGACATTAACTAGTTCAAACAAAAAATAAACACAACATTGTATTGATCATGCCCTGGTTAGTTATATTACACAATTACGAAACACTAAATATATACCAGTTATGTGTGAGAGTCAAGTTTCGGTTTAACATAACGCTACGTGAACATACATTAGCTGTTAGCGCTAGCTTGTTCAACATTTTGTTCATTTAACGTTATCCTTAACCTAGCTATGCTCAGCAAGCTGCCTTACAGCCAGTGGCCATGCGACAGTTATTTAAAATTGGGATGCGACTCAACAAAAGGACATAAAACAACCACATTAACGGGGTTAGAAAGGATAATTGTTCCTAATAGTCTTGTGGGCTAAAAACTGATGTAACTAGTTTCAAAAGAGCACAGGCCGATTTTTGTTTTGGTGCCCGTAGCCAACTGTAGCTTAATGCAGGCTAACCATTGCTAACTAACGCTAGCTAGCGAACATATGGCAAAATTAACGGCAGGGGTTTAATAGTTTTTCCTATCATTCAGGGAAAACACGTTTCAAAGGCTGACAACAAAACAAGAGATATTATGCTTTCATTTTATACATAACAATATGTTAAACGCATTAAAGTAAGTTATTTAAATTTAAGATAAAGTTGGCCGTATGTCCATATTCTGTCAGACATCTTAAATCTGACAGCCGCTTTATCAGCCCTTTCTTTAAAAAAAAAAACTCCATGTTTGGTTATGTATTCCTAACAGCAGTGATCATGCTAACCTGCTTGGATTTGGCCTGAGCAGCAGTGGGTCCTTTCTTCCTTAGAACCGTCACGGTGTCCCAGTCGCTTTCAGCCATATTTTCCCAGGGCTCACTCGATAGCCGTAAATAATAAGTGTTACAAATACAAAAATAACTTTAGCTCGCTATAGTTGAAGTTGTCCGTCTGTACAAGCTCGGAATCAAACACCACTGCCTTCTAGAAATATCATCCACGCGCTTGGTCCACGCTTTATTTACAACAGACTAAGTCAAAGGGACATCATTACATCAGCGACCTCTGCAGGTGGACCACAGTACTGTGCAGCCTATTGGTCTACATTAGAGAAGAGCTACATGACGATTTCACGACTTAAATATTCAGTCAATATACAAGTTAGCACAAGAAATTTGTAACAAGAGTGAAACCAAAGTTACATCAGTTGCCAGTGTTTTTATGACAGAGGTTGGTAATATTTCCCAAGCAGTTTTGGGATAGGACTGTAATTTAGCCAGGCAATAAAAAAAAAACAAATAAACAGGTAAAAGTTTTATTAAATATATAAAAATGGATACATATCAAAACAGTAGCCTACATAGAGTAACAGTTACAATGCAACTTTATATATATATTGTTTACCTAAAATGTGTATTGTTTCCCTTATTCGTTTAATAATGTTGAAAGATGTTATGTTCTGGCAACTATTCTGTGTGTATGTCACCAGTTACAGGACATCTCAGACGCAGCATCACTGTTCCTCCGGGTGCGAATAGGAGACCAGCCGTATTCTGACAAGGTATCAGCCTGAGGAAACCGACCCCAGCGGTAGCTGTGTTTTGAGCTTTGTTTCCCTGTCCAAGCCCGGGGCTTAGGATTCATCTGGAAACATACAATGACAATATTCACAAACATGCAAAGGCACTTTAAAAAAGTGTAGATTCTCATTTAGAACTTAACATTTACTACTCTAGTATGTACTGTAAAATTGTACTTTAGGGTAGATAGGTTTGTTCTATGATTACTGGTCTATGTATTGCATGTATTGGCACTGTACTGTCTATAACTCTGTTGTTTTTTCTGTGTCTGGGACTACAAATGTAAAAGCATTGTGTTAAATCCGGCCTATTTATGAAAATATTGTGTGAACTTGGACAGCATACGTTTATTAATATAAACTGTCTCATCCGAATGCACAAATACATTTCTAAAACCTAGAAAAAAAGAGGATACTTCATGGAAACAGTTTATTTAGTAGGATGTACTAAAAAACACATAATCACATTAAAATAATAATTAATAAAAGTATTTTGAGAATTTTCAGGCCTTACTATTGAATTTTTTATGGTGTACAGTGTCTTTATATTTGCAAATCTTGCTGCATCTCATAATTTAGTACAGCTGCTGTTAACAATTCACACATCAGAACTTATAAACCGAAGCACAAAAAAATTACACTTGTTTGACTCTTATTGTGTTTATTTAAATTATTCATTGCATTGCTATGAGAAAATTATGAAAAAGTTTGGGTTCGAGAAAAAAACCTGCCAGAGGTTCTCTTTCATAGCATTCGTGTCAATGTCTCAGTATGAGATACGTCCCTTCAGTGTATTCACAGAAGCCCAAAACCAGCCCTGAGTGGCTGGCAGTGATGACGTCGTGTTGGGATCCCAAAATATAATCCCCCAACACCACTTCACCTGTCATTCAATTACCTCCTCATGCTTCACAAAGCCATACTATCGCAATGCCCTGTATCTTCAGATGCCGGCTTAACTGTTCACAGGAAGGAGCTAACACCTCCATTACTGAACGATAGCTGCCAGTGATACAAACTGCCCCACCATAGGCATTTTCTCTTGTCTGTCTTTATAAAGAAAAGATGGTTGTGAGTATTTTAGAAGCTGAGATTTACTACGCTACACCATCTAGCACATGTTTTTCTTTTTGTGGATGTTAGCATACCAGCTAATGGATATAGCTGCAAAGCTCCCTCCCACCACAGAGGACAGAGGTAACGGCACGCGTTTTAGCAGGTGTGGGAATAAGATCTTAAGTAAAAGACATACACCAGGTCTGCTTGCGGTGTTTTGGGCTGGAACATGCACAGGTTGCGGTTGACAATCCCTCTTTGTGCCCCCATTGCGTTCGGTTTACCGCAAAAAGTTTCTGCCATAGGCTAGCCCACCAGGCCCGCCTCTCGGAAAGGGACCCTGCCCTGAGAGAGAGACACCTGCTGCAGCACCCCAGCTGGCAGCAGCTCTTCAGGACAACCCCGAGGCGGTGAGCCAGCAGTGGGGCTACTACAAGGATGAGGAATCATTTGACGAAGAGTTCCTAGTGTCAGAAGACAATAAGGATGACTCCCTTTTCGTTCCCTCTGTCCAGGCGGACTGCTCTCCGGCCATGCCTCCTTCCAATGACGGCAGAAAAGCTGCACAGCCACTGTTTAGTGCAGACAACATTTGTAAACGTGCAGCAGCGTGACAATGCTCCCCATGGAGTCTGGTGGCAATCCACCTTCACCCGAAGCTCTCAGTGGCCTCCTCCAGAACACCCACCCACCCCTTTTAAGCCCAGACTGCTTCCAGGGCCAAGTCCCCCCTTTCTGTATTCCGAAATGGCCCAGACACTAGACCTCGACTTAAACTCCGGCTGGCCCTCAGGTGACCAGGACTGACTAAGCACTAAGACTGACACGTTACCCCCAGACATTCACAGCCACACTGGCCCATTTGTCTGTGGGAAAACAGGTCCCGTATGGTCTGTGCCTGAGATTTGGGTCTCTGCTGGTATCAGTCTTGCTTCTGGTGAGAATGGGCAGACTCCGCACGCACTCACGCTGCGGCCGGAGAAATGCCTATGCCTCCTGACGGAGGGAGTGAGCCTGGGCATAATGTCAGCCAGGAAAGGGGTGACGACCAATCCCAGCCTCACAGGATTGGGGCGTGTTTAAAGGCAGAATTGTGAATGGCATGTGCAGTCCCCACCTCCAGCGCGCACACATAAACTACCTCGACCTTATGATAGTTCTGATGATGAAAAATTTCTCCCACTCCTCCAGGGCAACCATGTGCTGGTGAGGACGGACAACATGTCCACAGTGGCTCACATAAAAGCAGCTTTTATGGAGCTATGGCTCCTCTCTCTGAGAGCACGGACATTCCTGCCGCTCAAAATGTGAAAGTGGACTTTCTCTCCCTTTACGTGATTATCACTGGCAGCTAATAGTAGTGGATCACATCTGGGCATAATTTGTCCATGCAGAGAACGCGTAGCTCCAGCTGTTCTTCTCCTTGTGCGATCGGGACGCACCGCTGGGGATAGATGCGCTCGCTCACGAGTGGCCTCGAGTTACGCTTTATGTGTTTCTGCCTCTGACGCTGATCTGCACTCTGTGCTGTTGCTAGTTGGTCTTCCTCCCCAACATCCGCAAGGTTCTGCAAGCTAGATGTTACGTCCCAGGGCCTGTCCCGTGGGTTTGTCTGAGGACGTGGACCTTGCACTTAGTCCTCTCTGTAAGGGACGTGGCTGGCGGTTGGTCATTGCGATAAGCTTGTCTGGCAATCCAGGAGTCTCCATCTTCCACAGTGAGACATCCAAATGAATGCTATGAAAAAGACCTTTAGGTTATTTAACCCCAGTTCTCTGAGTAGCAAGAGTGAGATATCTCACCAGACTGCCCTTTTTGATTTCTGGTAGTACTCCCCTTCCCGTGTGTTTGTGTACAAAGTGATCGTTTTCTGGGGTGAAGCAAGAAGAGGTGTGCTTATTGAGTGACAGGTGAAGTGGTGTTGGGGGATGGGTCCCAACACAACGTCATCACTGTCAGCCACTCAGGACTGGCGTAGTGGTAGGGCATCTGTGAATACGCTGAGGGGCGTATCCCATAGTGAACATTTCACTCATGCTACTCAGAGAACCGTGGTTATGCAAATAACCTAAACTTATGTCATGTTTCCACAATGACTGAGTCCAGATAAACTGTAAAACTGAAGACACTAAGATCTCCAGGCTTAATATACTGTTGAGTTTGTGAGAAACCTGCTCTCTCAAATCAGAACCATAATGTTGGTATAAAATGACGTGAGCAAATTTTTGAATACATTGCCAAATGTCAACACTGAACAATGTACATTTACATTTATTCATTTAGCTGACGCTTTTATCCAAAGTGACTTACTTTGTTCTACAGTAATTACCAGTGTTACAGCCACTGGAGGCAAGGTGGGTTAGGTGTCTTGCCCAAGGACACAACAACAGTATGAACTGTGGGGAGAGTGGGAATCAAACCCCCTACCTTCCGGTTGAAGGACAACTGCTCTACCCACTGAGCTACTGCCGCCCGTACTTGTACTTATATAAACCATGTATTATGTAAATTAGAAATAAGTCACCTGTACAAACACTGTTGTATTCATGTGAAGAGTGTCCACTCGCTCTGACAAGTGATTTAACCACTCCAGATGGTCAGAAACAGACAGGGTCGAGTCACTGTTGCTCTGTAGTAATAGAAAAAGTCTTTTATAAACATTTTTTTATTCAATTAAATACATTGAGTTATTTTTTCTTTGGTATACCCCTGATAAGTTCTCCTTTAGGTCCAGAGCAGCCAGACGAATGTGTTCAAGTTTATCAATTTGCTCCTTAAGACGATCCTCCAGTTCCTGCATCATCATTAGGTTTTCATCTGGTCTAACGCCCCTCTTAGTAGCCATCCTGAAACACAGATGACTTTTACAGATCTGTTTAATTAATTTAGCCAATCACAGCTGAAAGAAAATGTGCAGCTTTAGAACATGAAGTTACTGGGTGCTTTAGTCTACATGAAATCTCTGATGTCTAGTAGAACCACTGGATGGAGTCACTCAATGTGTTGAACGTTTTTAATAGTATTGCAGCCAGGACATTACACAGTATTTTCTGAAGATATAACGGCACATTGTGCTATCCATTAATGACACTACAATAAGGTTATAACCAAAACCTAATTATGCTGTAGTTGTGTAAAACCGCAAATAATGAAAGTGTATATCGTGCAGATTAATTTATTCAACAAACCATATGTAGAAACGTAATGGAACCATACAGTGCTATAGCC
The DNA here is from genome assembly GCA_024349245.1 of Neodontobutis hainanensis. NCBI lineage: Eukaryota > Metazoa > Chordata > Actinopteri > Gobiiformes > Odontobutidae > Neodontobutis > Neodontobutis hainanensis. The sequence goes on from JALDNG010000041.1 coordinate 1,257,309, forward strand.
CAAAACATAATTATAACTGTGCAATCTTTTGAGTTTGTAAGTTTTCGAGTTTTAACAAAACTGAGTGCCTTCAAGTAAGATGGCTGCCATATTTTCCCTGCAGTTTTTTTTATTGTTGGGTGTATTATTCTCATAACGCACGATAATAGCAAATTTGAGTTAATATAGCGCCTGCCATCTTATTTCTTCTGTTCGTTTGCGGTGCGTAAAGAAAGAGTATAGTATGGAAACATTGTGTAGCAGCCTAAAGCTATGGTTGTGTAGTTACAACTGCGCATGACAAAGCTTTTTCATCTTATAAAACCGATGCACAAGACGTTGACAGAACTATCACGGAAAGACAACATCGATACGTACCTTGTTAAAGCGTTAGTCCACCCTGTGTAAGCTTAGATGTAGGTTAGGCGTAATAAGGTCAAATCATACAATAAACTTAACTGCAGCCAACGACTAGTGTGCATAGAGGCATAGTCGTGTGGGCCAGGCTTGGACAAGCCTTTGTCTCCCAAAACTCTTAGGAATGTGAGGGCGTACACATCGATGACATAAATTAGAAGTGGTTAATGCAGCATCATGGCACAAAATTAATCCAGTCGCTTCTTCATAGGTTACATGGGGACGTCATATTAAATTGAAAGTGAGAACACAACAAAACGGTACATTTAAGAAATCACCACTGTTTTATTTCTTTTGTTTCAATTATTTTCTTTTTTTAAAACAAGGGAGAATGAGCAAGTATCCAAGATAACGATCAGAAGGATAAATAGAGTGCTGGATCAGCTGTAGAAACCACTGGTCCTTTGACAAAAATGAAATATGCATCTTAAAAGTACAAAAAAGTCAGGAAAACATTTTGGTGCAGGTACAATGATGAGAAGCATCAAGATCTTTTGCAGTAATGGTATAAGAGGCAAAACACTCCAAGCCCAAAACCCATCAACACGTGAAAGCAGTCCATTTTGAAAATAGTGATCCTTTAAACGTTAACTCCTTTACAGTTCCACAATATTTTAAAATGAAGGTGAATTTAAGCCTCTCCTGGCCTACAAGGCTCAACTGTACATTAAAGAATACATATATACCAGTGAAACACTGTAGAAGATAAACTGCAACATTTTGTAGTGTCATGAAGCATAGTATGCAGAAACATTTATACAGTTTTGACATTGGCATTTTGAGTTTTAAAACAAGTGTCCATTACAGAAAAACAAAAGTGATAACAGCTTCACATTTTTAAAGAGAAAAACACTTTTAAAAGTCCTTCGTAGTCCAATGAAACTGCAATGCTCACAAAATGGAGGAAATAAAGATGCAAAGACAACATTCAATTTAAGCAAAGCTTAACTCATGGACTTCTTACAGAAAGTTCATTGGACCCTGATTGTGATTATAGTTAGGCTGCATGTTATTGCTTGTGCCACTTAAGAGACCAGAAGCTGAAGAATCAATGACAATAAGCTGTTCTTCAGTCACACAGAACCTGAACAAATCTGGAGAGCAAAGTCTTTCAGAAAACTTTAACAAGAAGAATTTAGATGAAAAAAAAAAAAAAAAAATCCATGTTTGTTGCAGTAGAACTCCAATAACATATCAAGAAAGAAAACACTTCAAATCAGATTTCCTTTTTTTTTTTTTTTTTTTTTTTACAGAAATGATGATTGCAGCTTCTTTTTGAAGTCCCCCCTTAAAATTCCTAATTAACCCAAAGCAGTCGTTACCACTATGTTTGATCGGCCCTCACAGTTTGTAGCTCAATTGTTGTTAAAGTTTACACACGTTCAGCACAACACATGCACACGCTGTTTAAACGTCAGTTTAGTTTGCATGGAAGCAACATGATTTTGATAAAAGTCACACAGAATAAGCACACAACAGTAAAAGCCCAAAAAGGAAAAAAAATTAATAAAAGAATTCAACCCAAATCTAAATGCTAATAAATTGTTGCAGTTTATGGCCATTTGGATTTAGGTTGAATTCTTTTCTTTGCAAAACACCCTTAAAAAAATAAATGTTTGGGGTTGACATGCGGTAATGTCAGAAAACATCCTATCACCATATCTGGTCTGATAAAAAGCAGTCCTTTACTAATATGAGTGTGTGTGTATATATGTATATATATGAATATTTGAAGGAGACTTAGGGGGGGAGAAGAACCATACCAAGTGAAAAAAAACAAACAAACTATCCCACTGCATTTTTTTATTTCTCAAAAAAAAAAAAAAATCAGAAGCAAAAAGTTTTAAGTGTCAACCTAATTTTAAGGGCAACAAGAGAGTTATAAGATTGGCAAAACATTATGAACATGTATTATAGTTAATGTTGGCCATATTCCCATTTTGGGGACAAACACACAAAACACATCTTCTCTAAAGCATTCTGCCCTTAAAATGACTAATAATAAATTAAAAAGGGCAATGAACAGTTATGCTTAAAAGACCGTTTATTTCTATGTATATATTTATATATATTTATATATCTCTATATGTGGTGTGGGATAATGTCCAGTTCTGAAAGTCTTTGAGGACATTTCATTTTGTGAGCATTTACACCCCTTGACCTGGGTAAAGGGGTTACATGTAATGATGAGGATTTCAAGGTCCATTGTTACGCCTTTCCCTCCTCTACTTTAACAGCCTGGGGTTTTATAGCTCCAGTGCGTGCTGGTTTAGCTTGCCCTGTTGAAGGAAGAGGCTCCTGGAGTTTGCTGGTTAATCCCACTGATGGTGCTTTGCCCTCAACCAAAGCCTTGCGCACATCTCGGAGGGATTTGGTCTGTAAAAATTATTAAAGTTACTAATACCTACTGCTTTGCAAGTCAACATAATCTACTACATTATTAATTGCCATTGTTAAATAATTATCAAAACTTTAACTTATTACTAGTACTGAATTATAGAGTACAACAGTCCACACTGTCAAACTATGCCTATTAAGAATAACACAGCAATAATTGTTAATTACAATTAATATTAAACACTGTGGGATGTATACTTTAGAAAATAAGACACTACAAGTAAAAGGTACAAAATGCATCTAATATTTTAAAAAATGTATAATGCATAACAATAATAATCATAATAATAAAATTGATTAAATGGAATTACCTATATTTACAGTGGGTGGCTCACCTTCATGCCATCTTCTGGCCCTTTGAGGGGGGGTTCAGGGGCCATGGGGGGGGTGGAGTGGGGAGGGTCACGGCCAGGATTGGAATAAGGGGGGGGGCGGATGATCATAGATTTGTTCCCCTGCATGAATGGTCTCTGAATGGGGTTAGGAAAAGGGCCAGTGGTGGGCGGGCGCATGTGCATCACCATGCTGCCCTGACCAGGGGGAACCTGTAAAAAAAAAAAAAAAAAAAAAGAGAAAGTAAGGATGTGGGGAACAGAGAACAAAACAATTAGCATTTCAGAAAATAGTAGAATGTTTATTTAACTTTTGTCTGTTAACAAATTCTGACAAAAACAATGATATACATTGTATATCATCAAACATTACAATCACCTGTTGAGAGAAGTGCGTTGGCAGTGGGCCTCCAGGACCAGACTTCCCGCTGGGACTTGCAGACCCAGGCCTGAAGAACAAATATATAAATAATTATATAAATATGTATGCTTTAATATCTCGGGCTGTCACATTTCTTTTTACGAAGTTATTTAGTTTTTAGAGGAAGCATGCGTTTATTAACTCGCCTGTATGAACCCCCAGAAATACCTGGGGAATGACTGGGTTTTTCAGAAAACTGGAAGTTTTTCATATCCATCTGTGAGCCCTGAGAATAAAAAAATAAAAATGCAAATGTAATTTACAGCTAAACTAAAAGTAAAATTTAAGGAAGTGTCTTTCAGGTTTTTCTCTTCAGGGAGTTGCCACAGCGGAGTAAATCGCATGAGTAGCTTTGCAAAGTTTTATGCCGGATGCCCTTCCTGACACAACCCTCTCCAAGGCGGGTGCACTAAATTCTCCACCACAAAGGAGCTAAACTAGCCGTCAGTGTTGAACGTAATATTGACATGCATTTGCAAATAGCAGAAATTCACTACATCTAAGTAGAAGTGTTCAATAACAAAATGCACTTGTACCTCTCTGCTTCCAGTCATGACTGGCTGTGATCCTGGGGGCATCATTCGGCGTGGGCCCCCTACTGACAAGTTCTGTCCTTGCTGCAGCTGGATGGACTGAGGAAGAATAAGATGCTGCTGAGCTGAGCCATAGCGCAACTGAGAGCCTGGTAATGGCATGGTCACCTGGGAATGAAAATATCTTACATTAGGGTTGAAAATTCATTTTTAAGTAATTCTATGTCTAACATTAAGCAGAGCTATTACAGATGGCCCCACTGTCAGTAAACGCAACACAGCCCCAACACTGCACAGTTAATTTTTGTTCACCGATTTTAAAAATAAGTAAAATTCTGGAATTTCACTTTAATTAATAGAGCTCATGCTCTCTTCATTTGCAGATTGATCCAGAAAGAGTCAGGAGAAGAGTACTAACCTGGATGAGCTGGGAGTCTATTAACTGGGAAGAGCCCATCCCTGGACCCTGGTTCATTTGGTTATCATAGACCATGGGCTGGCTGCCATTCATTGGCTGGTAGTGGGAGCCTGACTGGGTTTTCACCATCTCCGAGGGCTGCATACCAGGAAAAGCTGAGTAGGGCCCTTTGAGGGGGGCTCCCCCTGACAGCACCATGTGGTTGGTCTGGGACAGGTTGGGATGCATGTAAACCTGGGACCTGGACAAAGGAAAGCAGGACAATTTAGCTCAATTTAGTGTAGCATGGGAGGTCTCAATTGAATAACTAAACAGTGGGTAAGTTCCATTGACATGAGAGTTTGAGGTACCTGAAGGGGGGAATTGAACTGAACATCTCTTGAGACTGAGATACAGGTAGACCTCCACGAAGCCCCAGCTGAGCCTGAGCCTGAAGAGATGTGTGCAAAGAAATTGGAATCTGCTGGGCGGCAGCGGCCTAAACAGATAATTAAATATAACACACTGACAAGTCTTGATGACTGCTTGATTGGTGATTTTATACCTGTTGGTAAGTCTGTTGTTGTGTCATGGTGGGTGGTACAAGGCGAGGCTGGCTAGGAAATACATGGCCATCCAAATACAGGGGGGGGATATGGTTACCTACAAAGACAGGTACTGTTATTGTCTCAATTAATGTTACTTTATTGAACAAAATTGCAATGTATTATGTACCTTGCATTGACATGGAGGGTGCTACTGAGGCGACAGGCATTTGAGGCATAGAAACTCCACCAAAAGAGCTGTAGCTGACAGATGAGCCTACACTACATGGAGGCTGGACACCCGAGGAACCACCCCCAGGAGAGCCCTGCTCAGGCAATGACTGTGAGTTCTCCCATGCCTTACGTGCAGACTCCATCTGAAAGGCAGAAAAAAACTGTTATACATGTTTCAGAAGGAGAAAAACTGGTCATGTGGCCAGTGTTAATTTTAATTTAGTTTTAGTCTTTTGACTAAAAAATTTTTTTGTTTGTCTCATTTTAGTAACCTTATATGTTTTTGGGTTAGTCTAGTTTTTGTCGACTAAAATTATAATATTTACTTGACTAAAATAAAAATGATGAGGTAATAATTTAGACCTTCTGTATCAGACAAAACCATACTTTCTTAGAATTGAGATTTAAATGTGTAGACGTATTTTACACTGTTTATTTAAACACAACTGCCTTTATTAAAACTGTTTTAATGAATGAAAAAAAAAAAAAAAGTCTATTGTAATATAAACAAAAAGACATCAATGTGTATCAAAAAAATACAATACACATTCTCTTATTTTAAATTAAATTAAATAAATGTGCAATTTTCAAAAAAGGCCCTTACAGCCCAAGAACTCTAAATAATAATAATAACAATAATAATAATAACAATAATAATAAACGTACCATCTAAACCATCTTTAAATTTAAAATGCATTGAACAGGAGGATTTTCCATATGATACATAAACACTGGCATCATAAACATCAAATGCAATTATTTATTTACTTTGATTCTTTTTCAGGAAAGCAATTCGTGCTAATCAACGCTTTCCTCTAGTGAGGTCACCTGTCAAACTAAATACTCTTTCTGCAAAAGCTTGAGAAGCTGATAAAGATCTAATGCTAACAATTTGTTGCTCTGTTGTCTCTTTGCATATCCCGTTAGCTTCTCAGCACCACCGCGTAACAACAAGGCACGCTCTGATTAGCTCACTTGACTCATCCTGCCCAAGCCACATAATCTTTCCCTGCCTTTGCTGTTATCATCTCATCTTTTATTCGTTGACAAAAATGTCATTTTATTTAGTTATCGTTTTAGTCATTAATAAGTCTTTGTATAGTTTGTCCACGAAATTAACACTGCATATGACTACAAGTTACATACCTTTAGTGTCAGGTCTGCACTAGGAAATGATATGGGATTGAGGTTTATACCAGGCTGCAGGTGGGTCGAACGCAGCATTGGGATACTCGGATTGAGAGCCGTCTAAAAAATAATAAGAAAAATAACAAAATAAAAACAATGTGCACTATTATCAATTTCTCCAATGCACTTAAAATCATGTTAACAAAGCAGCTATAACAGGCTGGAATCACTCACATTGGTGGTAAGTACATCCTGAAGCTTGTTGACAGGATTGGACACAGGCACTGCAGTAGAACCCGACTGTAGGCTAAAATCAGAGTCTTTGGCACTGACACCAAACTCAATCGGAGGCACAGGGAGCACACTGTCCACATGAAGATCCACACCGTTGACTGGAGTAATAGGACCACCTTCCAACCTATCAAGACCTTCAGATCCTTTACGGTTCTTCAAAGAGCGCTCATTCCCAATAGGGCCTGGCTTGTGCTGTTCTTTGCTTTGTTCTGGGCCTGCATCAGAGTCCTGTTAAAAGAAAAACACATTAAGAATTTTAAAGCACTTCCATATGCGTTTTCTTTGCCCAGACAACAAGATTTACAAGTCCAAAATAATAGTTGCTTTAAAAAAATAAAAAGGGCTTCAATTTATATTTGAACTAAATCTAAAAATAAGTATGGTCGCTCACCACTATTGAGGAGCCTTGATAATACTACACCACAGTATTACCATGATGAAGAAAAAGTTTACTTAGTACATGTGCAAAACTAGCAAATACCTCAGAGTTGGGCTCACTTCCATTATATGAGATCTGTTTAGTCCAAGAGTCCCCTCCTGAAGATGGCACTGACAAGGCTAGAAAAAAGAAACATGCTCATTTTAATCAAACAACAATGTTTAGAGCATTGTAAACATTCATTAATTTACTGTTGCTTGGTCCCGTTAGGGGTCGCGGGTGACTGGAGCTAGCAACTTTGGGCCTCAGGCCCTGGACAGTGGCCAGATAGTCGCAGGGCTGACATTTAGAGAAACACTGACACATTCCCTCTCACATTCATTTACTAGGGACACTTTAGAGTTGCCAATTGACCTATACATGAACGTCTTTGCCGGAGTACCCGGAGAGAACCCACAGAGAACACGAGGACATGCAAACTCGTCACAAAAAGGCCGAAGTTGATGGATGTTCAAGTTCTTGAACTCAGAACATTCTTGTTAACCCCACAATGTAAAAATTAAAAGTGATTTGGTAACTACCTGAGCTATTCGTTTCCCAGATTTCTGTGCCCAGGTTGTTAGAGGAAAGAGCCTCCTCAGGTTGTTCAATGCCCATGCTTCCTTGCTTTTTTGCAAAGCGGGGAGGAATCTTGGATGCAATTGTCCTGTTTTTCCCTGGCACCTAGTCGAGTCCAAAAGTAGAATTTTAATTCTCAGAAGTCATCATTATGTTCACCAGGTTGCGTTTTAACTTACGGTCACTCCCTGTTCCTTTCTCCTCCTATCATCATCTTGTGGACGTCTCTGCTTTTTAGACAAGGCATCCTGGTAGCCATCCGGGTTTGGTCCTGGTCCTCCTGCGTCACCTTCGACTATATAATCAGATAAGCATACAATACAAATGGTTAAAATGCAAACGAACTCCACAATAAAAATAAACACATTTAAAAATGTAACTCACTTTGATAGCTACTCAGCTCATACTGAGACAGTGGCTCCATGTCTGTTTTCACAGGTCCCTGTTTCAGGTCCTTGTTTAATTTCTTCCCTGAGGAATCAATGGAGTCTCTTTCCTCGGCCTGCTCTATACTGTAGACTGGACATGGCTCCTCTGGACTCCTGGTGAAGAATGAAAAGACAAAATATACAGTTATGGTTGTATGTTTTATTTTATTTTTCACATTGGGTTTTGGGGTTACTAAGATGGTTTAAAACAAAAACAATTGCAAGCCTTAACCCCTAACCTATAAAAAAAATGTGCAATTCCAACAAAAACATGCAAAGTAAAGTGTCCAGCATGAATGTCCTCGTTCTCCTTACCTCTTACAAGACGTGTTTCCATTTTGCCAATTGTCACTCCTGTTAGAGGAACATACGGATGGATTTTCTGGTGTACGAGACATCTTGCACGTTTCCAGCAGAGATGGCTCTCCCTTCCTGTTCTGCCGATCTACTAAGGGTCTCTGACTGGAGAAACTTCTCTTTGAAAGTTCTCTCTTCTCACCAGCGCTTGGTTCACTATGACCTGAGTCGGAAGGAATATCACCATGGCCCTGTTGAGCTGAACTCCCACTTGCACTCCTTTTCTCCCTCCAGTCACCCAAGTCACTGTTGTCTGAGCCTGTTTCCCATTCTTCTGCCTGACCATGCTGACCTGTACGTCCGCCTGAATAGTTTCCACTAGGCCAGCTGTCTTCTCCTTTGGGTTGTCCAGACCAGTTTGTAAAGTCTCCATTTAGGTATTCATCACTTGTCCACTGGTTTGAGCCAGGTTCTCGTTCTTGCCTTAATCGCCGGAAACGTGGGGGTTTGTCTTGACGGGGTGGTCGACGTCTCCTTAAGGCCTGCCTGTCAGGGTTATCATTGTCAAAGTACTCTCCTTCACGCTCCTCTGTGCCATTTTCATTTAAGGATACAGTAACTTTAGGGTTGTACTTCAGAGTCTCACGTTCAACAGTAGGTCTGCGGGAATAATTAGTCTCAGCTCCAGGACCATACCCATTTTCTTGCACTGAACTAGTGTTACTGTACTGTGCTCCCCGGCCTCTCCATGAGGAAAGATCCCTGGGGCCACCAAAGCCCCGATTGTAGCTTCCACTGGCGTTTAATCTGGGAGGCAGAGCACGACCTCCAAGGCCCCTACTTACTCTAGGTTTTTCTCTGGAATCAGCGAGTGTCTGGTCATCAGGGTACACTTTGTTGGATCTCCAAGATTCTCGGTCAGCTTTACGGACTTCGGACTCTGTGTACATTTCATTATTTTCAGACCCTTTCTGACGACGTCTCTTGGGGAGCTCTTCATATTCAGAAGCTTCACTTAAAGTTTCACTGACGTTGCGTCTCCTTGGCTTGCCCCTTTGGAATTCTTCCACTTTTACATGATCCCTGGGCGTTGCACGACCTCTGCCTGCCCGGTGAGGCCCACTTCCACTACTGTTGTTGTTGTTGTATGTCCCTCTGTGACTGTCTCCAGTTCTGCCACCACGGCCTCCTCCTCTAGAATTAAAGTCCCTGAAGCCACGGCTGCCGCCTCTACCTGTTCCCCTCACACCACCAAACGCCTGCTCTTCATCAATAAAAATCCAGTTATTCCTCCGTGGGACATGAAGCTCACGGTTTTCGTGTCTCTCTCTTGGTGGCTGACTCTTTCCATTGTCCCAGGCGCTGTCCTTTGTAGAGTCCTCATACTGGGTGCTTAGTGGCTTCTCTGTTTTGGTTGGAGCTGGGGAATGGTGCTGCCTCTCTTCAGACTGTTTCTCTACAGGTGAAGCAGAGCGCCTGCAGTTTGTTGGCTGGTTGTCTTTCTTTAAGTCATAAACATTAGTAAGGACTTCTTTTTCAAGGCGATATGGTACAGGTTTCTCATCAGGTTCAGGTTTAGGCTTCTCATTCTCCTTTTCCTCTACTTTAAGAGCTTTGAGAACTGGCTTCTTGATTGGACCAGTTCTGCGAGTAAGTGTCTTTCCACTGCTCTCGGATGGCTGTCCAACACTGCTGCTACTAGAACTAGGTTCAGACCACTGGACATTTTCTTTCTTCAGTGCGACATCTCTTTTCCAAATATCTTTTGAACAATCTGACACTGCATCATGAGAGTCTTCTGCATCTTTCACATACTTGTCTCTGTGGTCCAGTTTTAGATATTCAGCATCTCCGTGATGTGGGGGGTGATTCTGAGCTGTGGTCAGCAATCCTTCATGGCGCTTGTATTCTCTGTCTGGCCCTCTGTTCTGGTATGAATGATGAGGGAGATTATCTTGGAGGTGATCTAGGCCCTCTTTGGCCCTCTCTTCATAGGAGTCTTGTGGGGGGCATGTCATTTCACCTCTTTACAGAAAATAGAACAAAAGTGAACATTTAAGCATTACAAACCTCAATGTTCACCACAGTATTATTGTACAATTGCTCTATTAGGAAAATAAATAACCTGTCATCTAGACGGGCAATCTCTGACCCTTCATGTTGTCTCTGATAGGGAGGAGTGAAGCTACGCAAAGGATAGCCATCTTGGTTCCACACAGTGCAGGGCTCAGTGGAAGGAGCTCTTCTCTCTTGGTGCATGCCTGAATGGCAGCCCTCATCAGACCCAGGACTGTTGAGGTGATCCTGATGCATCATGGGTTTCATCATCCCAGCTAACAATAAATAAATAAAAAACAGACCCATAATTACCAACTATATATTTGTTGTCACATATGTACAATAAACACTGCCTACCTGAGGATGAGTAATAGTCCACAGGAGATCTTCCTTGGGACATACGTGGATCCATATATGGTGGCATCATCATCCAGCGAGGGTCAAATCCAAGGACATGTGGGGAATAATAACCTCTCTGTGTGTGGCTAGGGCCAGAGGCTGGATGACCTGTTTGCTGCCAGTGCTGCACTTTGTACGGTTGTTCCTGTTACAAATGAAATAAAATTTACTATGATCATCTTCCATGAAGTTACACAAATTTAGATACCCGGGTCACTCACCTGCTGCTGGTGATGCTGTGGCTGTTTTTGAAAGCGGGGAGCAATGGGTTTAGAGGCATGGCGTCCACTGTTGTCTCCTGAGGGGGAAGACGGCTCCAGGCCTTCCTCCTCACTACCATGATAGGCAGAGAAGCAAGGTTCATCACGGTAACTATGGCCAGAAGTGTTATCAGGGAGACACTCATTTCCATCTGTTCATAATTTAGAAGAAAAGAAAAGTTGGTTAAACAAAAAAAAATATATATATTTTTTTGTATGTTTAACTATTGGCATTTAAAACCTTTTGTGCTATATTGCCAGTTGTCATGGTGGCCTTTACTTTGATCCTTGTTAGGGGACAGTGTGACATCCCTTTCCTCAACATCTTTGTGGCCATCTTCCGTCCTAGAAATCTGTCTTTCAATTTTCCCAAACTTCTCGTCTAGCCTTTTCAGTTTTTCAGCACATGCAGCTAAACGTTCTTCACGAGCACGACGCTCCTCCTCCTCCCGGCGCCTGCGGGCTCTCTCAACCGCCTCAGACAACTCAGCTGATGCAAACTTTCCCCTTGCTGGAGCCTGCGCATGAGTGTGGCGCTGGTGATCATCTTGTTCAGCTGCAGGCTCACCTTGATTTTTCTGTTGTGGCTAAACATGGAATATATAAATAAAATACATAATTTTTAATAATCTGTTTTATGCTGTTTTAATCCAATAATGTGTATTGCATTATACAACAACATATTTTGTTTTCCATGTCCCTTTTAGACCATATGGTTAGAAGCAACTGTTATGAAGTGACATGCATCACCATGGTTGCATCAAGGTCATCTGGCCCGGTTCACAAAGCCAGTATCACATAAGAGTGTGTTGAGACTTATTTTCCCTTTGGTGTAGCTCTCAGATGTGTTTAAATAGTGACCAACAACATGACAGTTAATCTTGGACAAGTAATCTCAGAAGAGAAGGCTCAAAGTAGAAAAACAACATGCCATAATGTAGTTACCTGGTTGTCTGTAGAGAGATATCTACCATTGGTCTTCCTAGGAGGTTCATGATGTTGGTAGAGGTAATTATCCTCTGTGCTCTCCTGGGGATAGGATGGCTCACCTATACTTAGGGAGGACTGGTAGTCATGCTGGTTCTCTATTTCCCATTCAGTCCTAATTGGTAACATTAAAATATAAATTAATACAAAATAATGAAAACTTGTAGGCCACATTAACAGTACAGGAGGAAAAAAAAAAAAACAGCTTACCATGCTTTAATTTTATTACTAGCATTGTGCTCCTCTTCATCATCACTAAATTTAAGCTTTTCACTATAATCAACTTCTTCATGGAGTCCTAAAACAAATCAAAGAAATCTTGTTAAAAAGGAATAACCAAAATATATTAAGGATTGTCAGTTAGAAACTCACCAGCCCATCCATCCTCACAGTCATTGTCTAGATCGTCTAAATCCTTCAGGTCATCAGGATTAATGATTGCTGGCCGGAGTGGTCTGTCCGTAGGCTTGCGTATGGGTTGAGAAGAGAGCCTGGGTGGAGGACGCACAAAGCGGTTCTCTCTCCTCAAGTCACCACTGCAATCAGAATTAACGGAAAACCAAATTAGCTCAAGTCTCAAAAACATCTTCCATTTCTACTTTGTCTACTTACTTGACTAACTCAGGTTTAGGAAAGTTCTGCCTAAAAGCTGGTTTACTTTCAAAACGGGCAGGAGTTGCAATGGTGGTGGGGGCATGGTCGGGGCATGGAGCTTCCCGCGTCTCTTTGGAGCACATCTATAAGCAAAATATTTTATATTTTATTTTGGGCCTGATGCATAAGCACCTGCCAAAATAGAGTACGCCGAGTTTACTTACAAACGCAGGTAACATATCATGGTAGACAGCAGTTGATGTGTGGTGAAGCTGGTACTGCAGAGCTGTGGGGACAGTTGTTCTGCGAACAGGCTGAGCTGGTCTCGGGGATGGCTCTTTAGGATCAATGCTTGGTGACTGTGCCACTGTAGAGGTGGAGGCAGTGGTGCCGGTGGCAGACGGCGGATGAGATGAGGCTGGAAGCGTTACAGACTCACCCAGGGCAGTTACCTTACCTTCAGGATCTGCTGGCAGACCAAGGGTGAGTGATGAAGGTTGAAGGTTCCTGCCACCACCTTCCCTCCAGCTCGTCACATCTATTAAGAAATACAGATGCAAATCTTATCTGTAGTGCATAGTTACATTGTGCAAATTGCACAAACTAAATTCAAACATATGCTTACAGTTTATAAAGTATTGCTAACGTTAGACAAACAGACAAATTGCCATCTCTTTATCAAATTTAGCCTTCTAAATAAGTGACTTACTCTGAGGGCGGAGGCTTGGTCCTGGCCCATACGACGGATCGAAGCCGCTTCTTTCCTTGCCAACCTTGTCCTGTTCGCCAGCTGCTTTCAGTGTGGGAAATTCCTCGTGAGAGAAGGGCTGAAGTCGGTTTGAGGCCCTTAAACCTGTCAATATTAAAATGTAGTGTACAAATTGACTCAGAAAGAGAGATATGTCCTTAAACCTGTCTTTCTCACCATCTTGCTCTGCTCCCTTTCCATTTAGCTGGGCCCATTGCTTTGGTCCACCTGTGTGTGTGTTCTGTAGGAAAAGTGCAAATTAAAGATAGCATTGCTAAATTGATTGCATCATAGAAAATGTCTATTTTGCACCTGTCTCACCACAGGTTATTATTGTTATTAATTATCATTTATTATAAAGTCAATTCATTGTCGCTTTGTGTTTTGGGAAAGGTGCATAAAAAGTATACAGCAATTACACCATCACTTTACAAACCATTAAAGAATTACTGAGAAAAAAAAGTCACTGGGCATCCATAGTGTATGGTGTAAAAAACACACCTCTTGATTGGTTATTGGTGGGGATTTCTGAAGATTGGAGACAGATTTCTGTAAAGCCAGCTGCGGCTGCAACTCCTGCAGCTGTGGTATTGATACAATAGAACTGTAGATATAAAAATAAAATTATGTATTAAAAAGCGTGGGTCTTTTTATTTATTATGAAATAATTACCACAAAATACATTTGTTACAAAATATGACCTGCAGTTACCTCTTTTGATCGGGTTGTTCCTGCTTGTTTGCCCATCCTGTACCGTCTTTAGGCACAATAACCACGTTGGGATCGTTTCCTTTGTTTTCGGACTTTAAGCTCGGCAGATGAGCAGGTGGGGGCATTCGCCGGGCTGTTGCCACTTTGCCAAGACTCTGTAAGCCATGTCGAGGAACTACTAGATATTGTGGGAAAAAAGTACAATGTAAAAGGTATATGTAATTAAAGTTTATTGATTTAAAACCCATTTGAAACACAAAGCAAATATTTAAAAATGAGGTAAAATAACAAATACATAGATGCTCTTACCTGTATTTTTCTGAGTTTCTATTGATTTTCCCTTGTACTTGTCAAATAGGCTGAGTGAGGAATACTTGCTTTTCCCATCCTTGGACTTGGTTATTTGCCCCAAACGATCGGACATTGCGATGTAATGTCATTGAGTATGGAAATTTTTCTTTTCTCCTCTTCCCAGTGCCTTCTGATTCTTGAGAAGAAATTGAAGGATTTTCAATTTATGCATGTGTAAGAAAAATATGATTTCACCTTCTTGGTTGGGCATGACTATTTATTTTGTAAAACCATCCAATTTTTTTAAGGGTATTCTGAAAACTGTGCAATATTAAATGGCCAAGTAAAGCAGTAACAATTTACAAAAGATTATAAATAGGAGCATCCAACAAGTAAACATGGTAAATTCAGTACAGTCTGTGCAAGAATATCTATTTTTTATTATTATTATTTGATATTATTATAAGTTTACAATAAATAACGTCTTAACACAGTGGTATGGATTTGTCAGCAGTATAATTATCTTTAACACGTCATATTCTTGTTTAAATATCTGGTCAAATATATGTGCAGTAGTGAAGTGTAAAATGTTTGAATGAGCATCGACAAGACTAGATCTTGTGCAAAATATCACTCATTTATATGTTAGATCACTGGAAGTACAAATTTACACACTAACATTTCTGTCTGTGCCGGACAACAAACATGGCGTTGGAGGCCTCATCTTCAAAGCACAGCAATTAAAAAGTGGCATACATCAGAAGCATATGCATCGCGTGAAATGCACGTTAAAGCACACTGAAAGCTTACATCTTTGCTAACCACTTCAATAAATTAATTCTATCCTTAGTGGACTATAATACATTAGGGGTTCTGTGGGCGAAATTGAAGCTAACAGTGTCACAGCAAACAGTCTAAATTCTAGGTTGCAACGAATTTTAGTATTACTCGTAAAACTAACACGTCGATGTGGAAAGGTGTTGTCTGCCTAATACATATGTCCTTAGTTAATTAAACACAATTTTACAAGACGAATGGCATTTAAACGCGTATTTT
Source organism: Neodontobutis hainanensis (assembly GCA_024349245.1). Taxonomy (NCBI): domain Eukaryota; kingdom Metazoa; phylum Chordata; class Actinopteri; order Gobiiformes; family Odontobutidae; genus Neodontobutis; species Neodontobutis hainanensis. The sequence continues at coordinate 1,272,812 of JALDNG010000041.1, forward strand.
CTAGCTAACTAGAGCTAAAGCTTCTTCGAAAACATGAAAAAGGCACCAGACAGTAAAACCACAACCAACTGTTTCTACAACTAGCAGTTATATGTAAGCTATATGTAAAAAACATATGACGCTTTATATCTTGAAATAAGATTTTGTCTTTCTTAGAAAAAACTTGGCGTAATAACAGATCTTTGAGGGAGGCAGCTAGCCGACATCTACGGCTAGTGGAAAATGCTAACCATTAGCTTAGCTAAGGGTAGCTAAATGTATATGTAAACATCTGCTAATGGTGGCTACTATATAGTGGTTTGTTATATAAGAGACCATACTTAATAAAAAACACGCACGTATTACCAGTAATTACTTTCCAGTCACACGTACTGACAGAAAACTGAACCAAAGCCAGCTTCAGAGGTTAATCGCAGGTTGTTCACAAACTAGCGAAAGGGCATTCCCATTAAAACTTGCAGCCTAGTCTTCCCAAAAACAACCATGACAGGCCTTAAACCGTAGTGGTTTTATTTTTGTACCACGCACTAATATGAACAATGTGTTAAGGAAATGTCTAAACCACTTCAACTGTGCCAATATTTATTAACCTTAACATCAGTATGGTCTGAAGACAGCAACTGGAATGTAGGGCAAGGCGATTAAAAATGGCTGCTGCCCAGAACAAAGCAACAATAAAACTGGGCAGTGAATCAAACAAGCAAAAGCATTGGTTTACAACAACTACTTGTATTAATAACTCACCAATTCAACGATTTAATATGTCTTCTGATTTGTAATGCTGATATATTTCCACAAAATACAGTATATTCAACGGATGGATGGCGATTGTAAAGCCCAATCTTCATAGGTTGAACCTATCGCAGTGTTGTTGCTGGGGTCCTACCCGGCCTGAGACTGAGCGGGGCAGAGTCAAGCTAGAGCTGCTCTGGCAGAGCGTCACGCGTCACCAGAAACGACGTCGACACCAAAAATACCCTTGTGCTGAAAGTGAGCATTAAAACTTTCGCGTTTAAACTACGTTAGTTTATTGAAAAGACCCAGGTTTGTTGTAAATCCACTGAAGTAGCTTAGCTTTAGCGTACTTGATAATCAAGAATGACAGACTTTTCTTTATTGAATAGACTACCCATCGGAGATGTCTGTAGAACTTAAACCATTTATTTTTTGTAACTTAGCTCATTGTAATAGAGCAAATTCAGAGCATGAATTTCCCACAGACAGACGGACAAATATTGCACAACCCCAAAGCAGCCAGTCACAATGTGGCAGAATTGTATAACATACAAACCCTTGTGATTTGAGAGAGTTGGTCTGTCTTTGACAATCAGTAGCCGAAACCACAAGATTGTCACTAGAGGGAGCAATTGCATAAATTATTTTGTGGAGGCAATTATGGAATTGTTTTGATTAAGAATGGGCAGAGAGAAAAAAGTCCTTCCATAGAATATACATTAAGAAAGATTTGTATTGAAAATGAATATGCATTTTTCAAAACAACCAAATAGCAAGTTTTTATTTATTTTCTTTTTTCTTTCAGATTTAGGCTCATTAAGTCAGGATCAAACAGACGCAACAGATGTTTGTAAATGCTATGAACTCAGTTTTTAGGGAAGCTTTTGACTTGAATGAGTGCATTTTGGGTGCTTGCTTGGCTTGCTTGGTTCGATTACAAAGGCCTTGATTTTTGGAATTTGTACTTACTTACTACTTACTTGTGTACTAGTGTTACACATTTAATATTTCAAAACCATCTTCAGACCTTATGTCTGTTTAAAATACAGTTTCTGTTCCCCCATTAAGAAAGGTTTCAAAACACACTCCGCTGTTTCCTGTTACACAATTCTGTGGCAAGTGTGGTGTGACAGGAAACTGTAGAAAAAACTTAATGAAAATAATAAAAAAGCTGTACCCTATCTGTTTCATTTAAAAACTAAATAAAACAATGAAGTCTTATTCTTTCAGACTCCCCTTATTCCTGTGTAAATGTATAAGATATTGTGCTCTATTTCAAACAATAAGATGAAATCTGTCAAGGGAACAATTAAACATGTGCAACCACACGTTATTGAACAGCCACTTCCTTTATTAGTGCAATTGGAAGAAATGTAAAAACTTGATCTACAGATCCCTGTAAAGAACAACCAAAGCTGTACAGGAAATGAGTAAAACACAAATAAAGCACTGGAAATTGGCACAAAACTTTCTTATCTACAAAAGAAACAAGGAATAAGGAACGTTACTACTTTTTTCACTTCAAAAATTAAAATTTAGAAACCCAAAGAAATATACATTATGTGTAAAACACATTTGCATAAGTTTTCTACTATAGTTATATTAACTGTAAATTATTAGACTACGTGCAATTTCTGGATATTATGTTCAGTTTCCTAGAAATAAACTGCCATTATTTGTGATGATTTGCAAACTTGTAAACTTATCAAGTTCCAGCTGGAAATAAATACACATATTTGCCAATACAGAATATCTAAAGATCCAATATTACAACCTCACCTTGTATTTTACATACTCACTTGCCAATAATACACAAAAGAGAGTAAGAGAAGAGTAGGATTTGAATGAAAAGGGGAACAATTAAAAGGAGGAGGCACAGCTGCTTGGAAAGCAACAAACTTATGACAAAGTCATAATGTTGTTTTGACAACTTGTCTAAAGCTCTGTTAGTTCTGAAATGAACTGAAGCACAGAGATATGATATTAAGCATGTGTAGCTGAGGTCTTGGGTTGCATGTTGAGTCAAATGTGTTACATGCAAGTAGGCATCTGGAGGCAAATGTATTCTCTCACAACCTGCAGTAAGAACATGACCCTTCCAAATACCTTTAGAGGGACAACATAAGCCCTTAACAGAGTGAGAGTTTAAAGACTTTAATAATGAGCTCAGAAAAAGGGGCTCCAGCTCAATGTGCTTATAGAAATAAGAGTCTGACAGGTGCTCGATGACAGCCACACTGACTCCATCAGGCTAAAATGGAGCAAGCCAAGTGCAAAGCCGCACACCATGTCAGTGAGGTGGTGTTTTCCCAGCAGCACCCGAGACATGCCCACCAGTAAAGCCCACAGAACTAGCAGGATACGAAGCGGCACAGCCAGCACTAAATGAGACAGCAGAAACTTGGACACCATAGCGGCCCGGCTGGCATGTGCAGCGGGGAAGGAGTATGTGTCCATAGCCACGCAGTCCAGGAAACCAGGCGTCATCTCCCAGGGTCCTCTGCGCTTTACCAATCTCTGGACACCGGCTACGGTCATCACGTCAAGAATAAGGGCTGTTGGGAATAAAATAACATTTCCTCATCACACAGTTGTTCTGTAATAAGTAGGTGTACATTCAGCACTTGGCTAACTAAAATAAATGTGGGGACAATGCATTTGTAAAACCTTCATCCAGCTATACTAAATTAAAACTAATATTATTAACTACTAAAAACTACTATAACTAATATTTACATTTACATTTATTCATTTAGTTGACGCTTTTATCCAAAGCGACTTACATTGTTCTACAGTAATTACCACTGTTACAGCCACTGGAGGCAAGGTGGGTTAAGTGTTGAAGGACAACCATTCTACCTACTGAGCTACTGCCGATATATATAACGATATATATAACCCTACACCTACAGCATGCAAATATAACCCATCATTGAAAAAAGTATTTTCCATTAAATCCCTACTCAATAAGTGTACTCTTGTCTGACATATTGGTTATGCTGCCCTAATTGTCATTCCAGTTGCCCACTCCCTGTCTTCGAAAGGACATTATTTTAACTTCTATTCAAGCTGCTCACAGACAGACTGGGCCCGACAGAAATGCTAGAAAAGAACAAACAAGTGAAATAAATCCTAGGATAACAAGTGAGAATGTCCACTAATGGCGCTCTGTGCAGTCAGCAAATGAATGAACAGTTAGTTACAGTCAGGAGCCCTGAACAAAGACTTGAAGTTGGAAGGTAGTATAAAAAGGAGCCTTTGCCTTTGAAAGATGAAATAAATACCTAGCTAGATTCTTAATTAAAGATTTTTAACTTCCTGTCCTGACAGAGTAATGCATTTATCATTTGAACTATTATTATATTATATACTTGTCTCTTTTTTTCTCTGTGTTATCCGGCATACTCATATATTACTTTTAGCCATATTTTGCATGTTTTCAAAGATTTTCTGCTGCCAAGGCTAAACACATTATGTCTGGTAAGTTGTGTGTTAGTTTCACTTGTTAGACAGTTTGAGTGGTTCACACAGGGCATCTGTTCTCAAAAGATATAAAAGAAATGAGCCTAGATTACCCATAGCTAAAGAACAAATTAAGTAAATAGGAGACTTCAAAAACTACAACAAAAGTGAATAGACTATAAAGATTACAACTGACCTTACGAACAAGTAACCTGGCATGTAGAATAAAAACAATTTCCACAGCACAATAATGTCCAAAATTCAGAGATTTACAGCTCTCACTAACTACTGCCAAGAGATTAAACAGACCTTTTACCAAGAATCTGTGTTTGAGCTTGGGCATATATATATAAACAAGATTTATCTATTTTTTATTTTTTTGTGTGTGTGGCAAGGTTAAAATATGCAACATCAACCCACCAAACATTCAATCTGTGATGTTGTGTTGTTTGGAAAATGTTTGTAGTCCAATCAGTGCAATTAAAAGCATATTCTGTAAGATTTCAATTAAATATAATTATTAAATTGATCATTACAAAGTATAAAAAGTGTTATTGCACAGGTATGGCTCTCTTAAACATTGTGGTGGTGGAAAAACACTGCCCTGAGTCTGTATTTCACATTTTGCCTAATTGTATGTGTCACTATTTACACACAGAAGGGATGTTTTTTGGGTGTGCAGGCATTAACCAATCACAGCTCACTGAAGTTGGGAGATACAGCAATTCTGAATAAAATGAAAGAGAGGTTTGTTCAAAAGCTCCAGAGGAGAGGGTTAGGCATGGTACAAGGTTTGTTTTGCACACATTGCCCTGGACATTTTAGTAAACCTTTATTCAGAAGTTGTCGTTGACTCAAAAACTGGACTTTTATTTGTACATTTGTAAATTTATAAAAGACTTGCCATGATTTCTGCAAAATGTGAAGTGAAAATCTGTAGTCTACTAATCACTTTGACCCATTTGTGCTGTTTTTGACAAAACAGACTTGTAATGTTCAAACCACATGATATCTTCTTATTCAGCAAGTTCTAAACCCCCTCTAGTGTAAGTAATTTGAGAGGAAGGCTGTCTAACCATTGATCTTCTTACAACACGTGTAGCCTACAGCCCTGCCCTATCAAGCGACCGTTAAAACCCAAGGGAACTGGTGAACCTTTGTAAACACTGTAAAGATACTGCCAGAGCTGCACTTGGGTGTTCGTTTTGTTGCGGAATTTTGTGAGATTGCTGAGTGGCATTTACCCAACAGCAGATTGACCAAGACCTCTTGTCCGGCCAGAGTGTTGCTCCTGGTCAGACACACGATAGTGCCAATGATCCACGTGATTCCGTGGCCAGTGAGAGCCAACAAGTTGACTATGGATCTGCACCCTCCCCAGGACGAAGACGTGTAGGCGCACACTCCCATGCGCTTGGACAGGCAAATATCAATGGCGAGCAGGGAGTTCATTGCAATGCCTTTAAATGAAGGGTTGAGCAGCATACAGTCCTCCTCCGGCATTTTGCTGGGCTCTTTCTTGTCCTTGCCGGAGCTTTCGGTTGACTCCTCGCTGGGTTGGCTTGTTTGGTTCTTGAATTGAGACGGTCTCCTCGCGCTGCCTCTGCCTTCGGGCATTCCACCGCGCACGGGCTGGTTCAGGGACATAAACTCGGGTCTGTTAAGGGCATTGTTTCTCTCTCGCGTCTTGGATCGTACTTTGGCAGGCATGTTTGGATCTGGTAGTAAACGCCTAAACTCCCTAACACAATCGTTAGTGGTGCGTCTTTACCCAGTCAGTGGAGTCCCTGGATAGACCCCTCTACAGCAGTCCTCCCCCTTCTGTGGCCTTAATAGATATATTTAGACCCCCCAGGAATGCGTGCTGGCCATGCTGTTTATACCACGACCCAGTGCTGTGAATGGCATCTGCTTGACCAATCCACTGAAACTTGATCCAAGGCAAACGATTTAATAACACCAGGAGCGTCGTCTTACGCCTCGACGTTGCACAATACAACAGCTACTTTCCTGCTGTAAATATCAGCACGGTTTGGGTCAGTAAAACCATGGACAAGACATACGCATTGTGTGTAGTGTTGACATCACCAGCGATAGCCCATGAGGAACACGAGCCTCCACCGCAGCATCGCTTTAAATGCCCATCTTGCTAACAGCCGCCGAATCCATCAGTGTGAAGAAAGACATAACAGTGAGCCTAACATCAACACAGGCGAAGGACTGGGCTCTCGGATCAATGCAGCATCCGCTTCCTTTGTGAGGATTTTACGTAGCTTACGCACAATTCAAGATTCGTCGCTGCTCTCTGAGCGGAGTTGTCCAAGGTACTTAAACGGACAGACGCAAGGCGAGTGAGACCTCGACTCAGATGTAGCAATCAAAATGCCAAGGTAGTCCAAAGTAGCCTTGAAACAACATGTATTCATTATTAGTGAGTAAGTATAGTAGTAAAACGCATGTGAGCATGCAGTTCTGTAAATGCCCATTCACATTATACAGTAAGTACCTCTCTATAGCCTACAATTTTTGAAAATGGGGTAGGCCTGTCCTACAATTTTATGAATGGGGTTGAGCATTAGGAATATGCTCAATAAGAAATATAATAATTATAACTATCTCCAATTAGAGGTATTTACACCAGCCTTCACTGCTTCAATCATAGCCTAGATCACAGCAACATAGTGGCTTAGTCAAGCATTTCCAATTGTGTAGGCCATCTTTTGACCTACTGCATATTCTTAATCTGACAGGAAATTTAAAGTATTCAGCGCTTGCTCATATTTTTGAATTAGACTATAGGGTATGCCGTGTAAAACTGAATTTAATAACTGTTTGTGCCTACACTTCCCATCATGCCCAATGTCTTTTGGCGGAAGTGTCGTCTCAAAGCGACTTATAAAGCCGCTTCCCAAGCAGCTGACAGCCCAAAGCGTAGCGGGGTGAACCTGCAGTGGCTGCGATGGGACGTGCTTGGAGCAGCGACTGCTTAAGAAGGAATTTATACTGAAGTACGTCCCATCCTCATCCCCAGTCACTGCACAGAGGGACAGACTGTCCCCCACTGCACACGAACTATGCGGGGTCCTCTCCCAATGCGCAGTGTTTTTGTTTAAACGTCTTTAGAATGGATCCGGTCAAGTGGCTGTTAAGGTTAACCGGACGGTGTCCTTTGCGTTTTCCTTTGGATGTTACATGTGGAAATGTACGCTTTTGGGCAGCAGCGCAGGAACAATGACAACAGGAGCTGCTGCAAGGTGGAGATAACGGAGTTACCTGTGTGACCAGACCACTGTGTGTGAGTGAGACAGACGTCGTTCATTCTATTGGCTTTGAAGGAACTTCACAGACTTTGATAGGTAGACTTTTGCATGCATTACATAGATTTCATATAGACCCCACTTCATGCAAGCGCACTGCATGGACCCTGTTGCCCTTTAAGTTGAAGCTAAAACTTTGAGTTGAAGATTGAATGGACTAGCTCTATTTAATACAATGGCACCACAATGTTTTCTTTTTACTTGTTGCCCATCAAGTTGCTCGGCCATGAATTAGAACAGAGCCACAACACAAGACTCCGACTCCCACATGTAACTCTATAGTATTTAGTAAATTATTTAGAGAATTTCCTAATAGACGTGAAGCTTTTACGCACCGTCTTGTGATGGGCGCATGTTTCCAAGTCTGTTCTTTTCGTGGAGTGACTTGTAACTCCACAGAATGATATCAGCGCTAGGATAAGAGTTGCATTGGAAGCATGCGCCCTTCAATGTGAAGATAAGCCTGTCTTGTTTCTGACAGTGGTCTGGGATCAAACATGCATGGCGGCTATAAATACACGCTTTTTACTTTGCTATGAGCTATTTTTGGGCATAATGTGGAGCCAACTGTGGTGATTACATTTTTTTTGTCTTGCTGTTTCCATGCGTCTGTCTTCCTCTCCAGACCCTCGGACGTTGTTGTGGATTGTGTGGCTATTTAATGCAATGGGCTGTATCCAGAGTATCAGATGTAAGCCTAAAAGTTTCCGAGACAGTATCATCGTCTTGGAGGTGAACACTTCCATCGATTCCAACCCCACCAGCATCGACGAGTCGTCCAGCGTGGTCCTGCGCTACCGGACACCTCATTTCAGAGCGTGTGCGCGCATCCTGGTGCCCCCTGTACCTGGCAAAGAAACATGGACCATCGGCTGGATTCAAGCCTGTAACCACATGGAGTTCTACAACAAGTATGGCAACAAAGGGATGTGAGTATTTGCAGCCTTCATGTGGTTTAGAACGAGGCACTTAAAGAAATAACATGCACAGCAAAACCAAACCCATCTTTTATCATATTTATTTTATGTAATATGTATGTATTCTGCTATCTCATATCATTGTTATATAACTTATATTGCTTATGTCTGCTTTGTGGTTGCTTCTTTACAGCAAGAATAAATTATTTAATCAACATTTTGTTAGTGTTAGGGAGGCAGCACTAATTGTCAAAAAGTGAACCTTAGTAAGCATCGTTTGTTACCATAATTAGAGACATTAGTTTTGTTTGACTCAATATTGGAGAGACATCTAAAGACATCTCTCCAGGGAGTTTGTCCTACTCAAGGACAAACTGTGCTATTCCCCAGATAGAACACAGTCATAACATTGAAAGGAGAAACACAAGAAAACCTGCTGTTTACCACAAGATGAGGACTTTGCACACTTGCAAGTGTTCACTTCCTGATTTTACTTTGCTGTGTTGCAGAAGTCCTCAAGTTGAGTACAAAGTAATAGACAAATGGATTGTACTGACTTCGGGATGTTCCATTGGCATACACCTGCAGCTAACACTTCAAACTAAATGAGAGTGGTGCATTGTAATGGAAAAATAATGATTGTTTAGCTGCCAGCACTTGTCAATAGAGAGTTAATTTGCCCCAGCAGTTATCAAGAATCAAACACGTCCAGCTTTTAGATCTGTTCTGATAGATTGCAGCAGGTTCTGTCTGTTGTGCGTGAGGATCTTGGTTCAAAGGTTGTAACATTAAGACAACAACTGTAACAACTATATCCTGAGGCCGACCACAGGCTTGCGTTTACCCAAAATATGCTTTATCTTTAGATGCTGCAGCAGTCAGTGTTTGAGAGCTGCATGTCTAAGATTAGAGACAGTGTCCCCTCCCCAGCACACCCCATGTTTCAATGTGTGGTAAAGAAAAGACGAGAGACAAACTTGGCTTCATTGGGTTGCTTTCCAAACAAATAAGAATAATCATTTGATCAAAACATTACATTTTGAGTTTGACTTTATTTTACTTTATGCAGGAGGACGAGCAAAAGGCTCAATCCAACAAACGGCACAATTTAGATTTCTGAATACCCAGATATGCAATATTACATTAAACATTAAATTCATTAAATAGAACTTTTTTTCTGCATAGATAGATAAAATCAAGGCTAGATATTCTCTTAAAATGCAGTGTATGTCTCAGCTCCCTGAGTCTCATACTAAGTAGTTTCTTTGATGGTAAAACAGATTCTGGCTGCTGTAATTGGACAGAACAGCTGAGGATGGTAATGTGGATGGTTTCTCCGTTGGTTCTGCTCAAAATTCCAGACTCATTCATTGTCTTTCAATCTGACTGTCTTTTATAGCAGCATCACAGAGCTGCACTTTTGGGTGGTATGTGTGTGTATTTATAAACATGCTGCACACATGTCAGCCCCGAATAGCTGAGCACTAAGTATCTGACTAAAATGAAGATACGCTGAACCAGGAAACTCCAACAGAAGTGAAACCTAGAGTTGGAACAGCCAACAGTGGAAAAAGGAAACTGTCAGTAAAATCTATTTTTAACAGCAGTATATGTAATGTATTTAGTTATAACTTTTACTAGCAGTGAAGTATAGATTATATACAGACTATTATTTAAATAGATAATTACATAGACATGTTTCCTTACTTTTATCTTAAGAACAGGGGTAGTTAAATTTTTATTATATATTTATAATATTCAAATTACCAAGCCAACCAAAACAGAATAGAAGTGTGTTTCCTCATTCAGATTAGGTTTTCAGTGAGAGTAATGTAATCCAAATGCTGTAATCAGGGATTAAATGGTTAAACCATTTCACAATTTGCTAGTTTTCCCCATTTATTTTTGTTAGAGATACTTACAATTAGTGTAGTATTTTCAATTTGTTTTACATAGTGTGTTTGAATTTAAAACACCTGCCTTGTTAAATTTGTAGAGCTTTTAACTTTGACATTTCAACCACAAGATTCAGTGGAACTGAAAGCCCCAGAAATACAATAACTAACCAGTGAGCTAGTTTTATTAACGGTAACTGACACATGAGTCAAACTGTCCCACAGGAAAGCACATTTCTAGTACCTAAATCATTTTCTCTTCATTCGGCAGTGACAAAGCTCGCGGTAAAGATGCACAACAGGAAGCAAGACGTATCTCAACTTGCACTGTACATTTAGATTTGTCTGTATCCAGTGCATTGGCATTTGTATTTGACAAATAAATATAAGAGTAAACAAATAGTTTTATCACATAAAAAACGTTTGACAATGTGTTGATTTTAACTAAACACAAGAAAAACCTTTCCAGCCGTTTCAAAGACTTTAGCACATAGATAATGTAAAAGGCTTGTTAAACTAATGTGAATATAGTTTAATTTATTGTGTAGGGATTACACAGGAGAGGACACAATATTTCAGTAAGATGTCAAGTTATAATAGTGGCTATAATCTCTTATTATTATTATGATTATTATTATTAATCACTATTATATATATATTTTTTTCCAGGTCGAGTTGGGAGCTTCCTGACTTGCGGGATGGAAAAATTCAATCTATCAGCGACTCAGATGGTGTCAACTACCCTTGGTATGGAAACACCACAGAGACTTGCACTATTGTAGGACCCACCAAAAAGGACAGCAAATTCACAGTTAGCATGAATGACAACTTCTACCCCAGTGTGACATGGGGCGTACCCGTCAGCGACAGTAATGTGCCTCAGCTGAGCAGCATCCACCGGGATCAGAGCTTCACCACGTGGCTGGTAGCCATTAACCAGGCCACGACAGAGACTCTGGTCCTGCAGACAATTCGCTGGAGGATGCGTCTTCACATCCATGTGGACCCAGAGAAACCTTTGGGTCAAAGGGCTGTTCTTAAAGAACCCATAGCCCAGGAACAGCCTCAAGTCCTGGGCAAGAATGAGCCCATTCCTTCCAACGCCATGGTCAAGCCCAACGCCAATGATGCACAGGTGCTTTTGTGGCGGCCAAAGAATGGTGACCCTGTGGTGGTCATCCCACCAAAATACTGACCAGACTGGCCTTGGATACCAAAACAGTATCATCTCTTTTTAAGTTTTGTATTGGGCTCATTAACAGCTCTCACTTTAACATTTTTTAAATATTTATTTTCTTCTTTTGTCCCTGTCTTTAATGTTTTAATAAACATGAGAGAGACAGAAAGAAACACAAGCAAAGAATACATGATTCTACACTGAGCCTGCTTGGAGCCAGTGACCAGATGAAGTTGGTCATTCATTGAAATGTTCTTGCGTCAACAACCATTCTACCTTCAACTGTCTCACTGTGCTAAACATTACGACAGGCTAAAACAAGACTTTTTAAACTAATTATTACTTTGGCAGTGCTTTTTTTTGCCAAATAATGAGTTTGTGCGTGTGTGGTGAGTGTAATTAACTAAATACAATGCTACATACATGTGTGTGTGTGTGTGTGTGTATATATATATATATATATATATATATATATATATATACACACACACACACAGTATGCAAAATCCTTGCAGATTTGAAAATCAGTAATATTGTTATTTATAGGCTGGGAGAGAGTGCATTGAGTTTCTTGTTTGTTTTGTCGATGTTTGATGATGGCATTGGAAGACATATTTGAATTTTAGTTCTATTTTCACAAAAAAACATGCAAGACATTCAGTCCATGTTGCCTTAATTTAAATCATTTCAGTTTTTACTGCAAACTTATTAGCCTTAAACCAAGTTCAATGCAGTATGTTTTGACTCATTTGTCCAGTCTCTTCCAGATTATTGGTGCTGACACGTGTGGGTTTAGGATAGGAAAAAGAAGGCAGGACTTGCCCTGACAGTATCATCACTGTGTTTAAGTTAAGGTTCTCTGTTGCTTTGTTTCCATTTAGTGACAATGGAAACTAATCTCTCTTCTCTTCTGTCACTCCATCTCAGGACCCCTTGTTATTTCCTTGTTGGGATTTAATCTCTCCCCAGCCCTCACTTTCAGCTGTAATGAGTAATCATCACTTCTAATTTAAGGTGGACAGGGAAATTGTATATCTTCTCTAATCAGTTTATTTAAATTTTTTGTTGTTGATTATAAAATGTGTGTAATGTATTTTTACCAGTCTAGCGTTCTACTCTGCCTTTTTCAATTTATGTGTCATCAGAGCTGAAAAGCAGAGCAGGAGGCCCTGTGGGTTAGGGTTTCTGACTGCTTGGATGACATATAGACGACCCAATTCTCTGCCAGGAGTAGCACAATGCTGCAGAAATGCACAGCCTTTGTTTTAAAAAAATATCGCAAGGGAATTTAATACTCTTTTAAACAAAAACCTTGGTTTATAGATCTCAACATTGACACCAGGCTTAAACCAATGCTTATATCAAATGCATTCTTGCCATTTGTGAAGCCTATATTTACATTCTGCTGTGGTCTGAGTAATAGGCCATCACAATGAACAAGGCAAGACATAAGAGACTGGGAAGGGGAGGGGGTAGTCATCGTCATAATTAGATCTGCAGCTAGACACTTTATATGACAAAGCCCTAGATGGACTGAACTGTGCCACACTGCTGGCCTGGGTCGCTGGAGTGAGGTTTAAGTGAGGTCAAACGGCAAAGGTCAGGGTCACATGACTGTGTGAGGGGAGACCCAAAATGTAGACAGTTGAGAGGCTGTGCGGAAAGAACGTGCAGCAATAGGGTGACTGCACAATTTGGATTTGAACACTCACAGCTTGACAGCCACCAAAGCTGAAATGGCTCTGTTCACAATGGCCTCTAACCTGTTTAAACAGAACTGTGTCAGTGTGAACAGGTCAAACCACACAGAATTAAAATTTTGACAATCAAACTGAGGCCACTTAATATATTTATCTCCTTTTAATGAATCAAATATGAGCAATGAAGTTAAATAGAATAGACCTTATTACTTTTATCTGACAACTTACAAACATGTAAACAAAAATAATCATTTATTAAACAGTATTATCAGTCAGGACAGGATTTAGGATTTAGCCCCCTGTAAAGCAGCAAAAACAATAGAATGAGTTAATATTAATTGTAAAAGATCCCTGTAATTTGAAAAGCAATGCAATATCCACACCTAATTTAAGGTGTAGGTTACATTCAGACTAGTGTTTTTATATTATTGTGTTGTTGCTTGTTTTAAGTGTGTGGTAAAAAAAGTGAACCTTAGTAAGAGTGTGGTAATGTGATTTAAAAAAAAAATCACATCTGGTTCACTTTTCAATGCAGCATTAACATAGCCTAAGCAAGGGAGGTTTTGTTTTGCTTTGGAGGCTGAGGGTCAAACTCATTGACTTTTAACAGTGAAGTGTCATAACGTTGTTTCCTCCAGCCGACTGCCTCATGATGTTTTTTTATTTTTTTTTTAAACTAAACTGTCTGCTCAACTCTTACTCGCACTAACAACGTGGATGCACTTGTACACGTGTTAAATCTCACTGGAGGGATTTAGGCGTTTCACTGATGCGCTTCTGCTGTTGTCGCAGCCTGACTCGTTCACCATGGGACCAGAGAAGGTTATGTCCTTGTCATAAAGCAGGGACAGAGCTCGTTCTCAACCCCGGGGTGGGGGGAGGGGGAATGCCTGGCGTAGTGATCCGATTGTCACGGCGGTGTCACATTGGCAGTGTGAACTACATTCACCCAGCCTTGCACTGTCTGAACACCGTGCACTCTCACATGCTCGAAAGGGCAGATAGGAAATGAGACGATGTGAGAAATAGATGCTTATGTTTCACGTAAAAAAAAAAAAAAAAAATGTGAAATGCAGTTTATATGTGTGGTATTTTTCATGCGTGTATTATTCAGGTTAATAAAATTATAATGTCGACTTACAGGCTTCCTTAACCAAGAGAGTTGCACAGTTTTTTTTTATGGAAAGCAAATAGTGCCAAATTTGGATAACGCCAAATCTATGCAGTGGGGTCTAGAGGTACTGATTTATTTTTCTTGGCAATGCTAAAGCCACAAAGTAGTTTCAAAGAGCAATGCTCAATTGTTTAAAAATGTATGCCAAGAAAATGTAAAGCTCCTCTCCTAAACCCACATCTTTACATTTCTTCTGAGGGCTGCTATTTTTTATTCACCTTTTTCTTTGTTACCCATTAAACCAATTCTGCCCAAGTTCATGATCACCTAACTTTTGTACTTTGGGTTAGACCTCATGGTGATTTAAGTGTTTCTTCCTTGTGTTACAATGTTTTCAGTTCAACCATAAATGTAGTTTTGGGCTACTGTCATTTTTTGTTTGTTTTCTAGAAATGCAGCACTGAAAAAGGTCATTCTTTATGTGCGTTTATGTGAAGCTTTGACTTTGACTTCAATACTTGAAAAGTGGGTCTGTTCCGGCAAACATTTAAAACTGTGAAATGCACAAAAATAGGAAGTTTCTCCTCAACAAAAAAAAAAAAAAACACACACAAAAAAACCCAACCTTTTTCATAAACCAATAAAATGCTCAAATGTTATCAGCTGGCTTGTCTTTTCTTTTGTCAACTGGCTGTAACTACTGGTTTGATCCTTAAACAAATGGCTGCTCTTTGAACATTTTTGAAAGCTCTGCACATTCATAAAAGCACCAGAAACACTATGAGTCTATGAGAAGCGCAGTCTTAAGTGCTGGCATAAAAAACCTTCAAAGACGTGCTTACAAACTCACTTCCCTCCGGCAGAGCAGACACTGCAAGCACATGATGCACCGTATGTAACTGCACAGAGGAAGTGGACAAGACTAGGCCTAGAGCTAATGTAATCACTTGTATTCTGGTTGAAATATAGTCTACACAGATTATAGAGGCCCTGTTTGTGGCCTCATCTGCAAGTAGAACATATTTTTGTTTTATGTTTATCAAAAGGACAGGCTTTAGCTTTAATGAAATCTAGATACACATGCATCATAGATTTTGTTGTTTGTTCTTATTTTTCTCTTGCACCCAGCTATGGACTGGTTTTTGAGTATTTTCTACAAATACTACACCAACAAATGGCACATTATAAGGGTAGAGGGTGTGTTTAAGCAGTCAAAAGTGACTTACTGCCTTGCTTAATTCCTGTTAATGTAGTACTCTTGAGCCTTTATCTCATATTGCAAGTGTATTATTATCCACTGATGATTGGGGGAGGGTAATGTGACCTTAAGAAAAATACTGTCCCTATAGACTTTTTCTGAAAAGTCCAGCCCTTTTTGTTGAGTATATTGCTGGTCTGTGGGTCTGACCTGGTCACATTCTTGAGTCACACTGTTCATCGCTATATTTACATGACACGGGGCTCCCTGAATACAGCCAGCTGTCTCTATTTGTAATACCTAATAATTGCTGTACTAATATATTTCTGACACTGGTCATCATCGGGCCAATATTGTATGGCTGTAACTCATAATTGCTCTTTATGAGCTCTTATGCACATCCATAAGGCATGACCTCTCAACAATAATGTTTCTGAGCTGAGAGAATTTACAAAAAAGATGATGCGCAAACATTAGTGTTGTTTCCCAATAACACTAATCATTTTTGAGTATTATACTTTTCAAATCTGGAAGATTATAGGGCTACATTAGTTTGAATAAGCAAACACATAAGTTATTATTTTTGTGTCTTTTGTGAATACATTAAAGCTTTGATAGATGACAATTTTAGGGGAGCACACCAACAAATGTCTTATAAAATAATCTTGTATCTTTTGGACACGATAGACATCTCAAAACACAATATTATGTAAGTGCTTTAAAACATAATTTGATTGTTAAGTAACCCGGGAAATACACTCACCCCATGGCCTTTTTCAGTTATGTAACAGATCAGCGATTAACATCACACTCGAATAAGGCTGAGATCTGTTCAAAACATGGAACTGTGTCATTTTCTACTAAAACTAATGACAGCTATTAAACACTGAACATCCCACGAGCTGAGACTAGGCTACTTAAAGGCAGCCATTAATCCCCATCAGTGTAATTACTGTAAGTTATCAAGCTTCCCACACCACCTACACTTATCCACAAACCAGACATCACAAGCCATTGCAGAGGGAACCTGTCAGCCATTTACAAAGTGAACGCACCAACACAATCTCCATAGAGTTATCTATATCTGTGTGACCTAAAGCATATGAGAGGCAGAAAAACAACTCATCATTTTGTGGCAGCTCCGAGGTCTATTAGCAGTTACTCTCAATATGTATGGACATGGTCTGAGTATTACTGTTTTAATGAGTATTACATTTCAATAAACTGTTCATGCAACAAGCCAGTGGAGACAAAAGGGAAAACTACATTGATACAAGTAGGATGTACAATACCTAAAGGTCAGAGTTCGGTTATAACAATCCTAAATATGCAGTGCTGCTGAAAGTTGAGACCAAACCTAAAGAATTTTTTTTACCTTTACAGTTCAAGCCACACTGCAGTGACGTAAATGCACAACAGAATTCACATTCGAATGAGAAATGTGATCCTGGGAAGCCAGCTGTGTCCCAGGCAAAACGGCTTTATGAGGAAAACGTTGAAACGTGGAGGCACATATCCCTGTAGCAGAACGAATGATAGATTAAGAAGATTTTGTTTGATCTTTTTTAATCTCAGGCCTAATCAAGTACAAATATGTAATCTTTGTAATCTCAAGTAGAATTCAGTGAAAGAAACCCTCCTCTCACTGCTGCAGAAGGATGTTAGTAGTACACAGACTCTTTATGATGGCAAGCAGTATTATTATTTTAACTAAAAAGAACTGATGAAGGTGTAGCCCAGGTGAAGCGAGAGACTGTAATCAATTCTTATTTTTTGGCAATATTGTTTCAGGATAAAGCTTTACAAATTATGTTGCTAGAATTTGAAGCAGTTTTTTTTTCTGGGTAAGGTGAGGGAGATCAACGGTTTTGTTTGGCTGGTAAAGCCCAGAGCCTTCCCATGACATCTGTAACGAAGCTTCACGTTCACAATAAAATCCATTAGATAAGACCTTAAGCCCATTCACTCTGTAATCCATTTAAACGTTAAGTGTTTAATTGCAGGTGTCACAACTTTCATTTTATACCAACTTACAGGAATTTCTGATGGTTTGCCTCCTATAGGGTAAACTCTAATGTACTTTAAGTCTAAACGTTGGGTTGAAGTATCAGGGGAAGTAATGACACTGGAGAGAGTAATCCCTGTCAGTCAGTAAAAGATGGACAGGCAGAGAGACTAAAGCTGGTAATTTAAGGCTATGTTATAGAGAGCCTTAAAGAGGCTTGGATTTGCTTCAGTTGCTCACAAGAATGCATACATCTCACTAACAGTCCTAGAAAAAATAAACTGTGCCCAGCATAGGACTTCAGGATAAGAGGTTTAACATTTAAAATGATCTGTTACTTCAAATACAAGGTGCATTTATGAACAGCCTACAGAGTCATCTCAACAATTCTTCATCTACATCATAAAATCAAGATCATTTGTACACGAGAGATACTTTTATTCTGCTGTATGTATAGTTTTGAATCTCCTGCAGTGCACAGAGTCAGCACATTGGCAGGGACAAGTCCAAGTGACAGTGAGGTATCGCTTGCTTGTTGGTAGATTATTGGATTTGAATTGTTTGTGCCAACAAAACTGTTCATTAGGGAAAACGGTTGCAGTAAAATGTGCTGTTGGAGCACTGCTGTCCTCACACAGCCTAGTATTTGGTAGGCAGCAATATTATTTCACTTCTTGTACATATTAAATATGTAGCAAAGGCAAATGGATGATGAATATGTCAACAATGCAAAGCAGGATATGCTGAGAAGTGACGGCTCATCTCTGGGCAAAGGGGAAGAGTAGTAGGGCAGGGGGAGGTGTCAAGGGTGCTTTTGACCAATCTATTTTTATCTGAATACCATGAAGACAGCTGCCAGCCTCCCGGCCATCCGTGAGACTTCTATGCTCTTTTAATATCAAAAGAAGTGCTATAAGATCTCATCATGCATTTTGCAGTAATTTGTACTTTAAAATAAAAATATCAGGGCCATCTATTACAAGTGAAGAATAATCACATTTCTGTGACGTGGGTTTAGACCAGAGTGTGACTGGAAATGATTGCAGTATTACATCGACATTCTTGTGCCACTACTGAGCTTCCAGGGCCCCGACCATCCCTTCGGCGACATTCTCCGATAAGGTTGGACAAAGTGACGGTGACACAGGGACACAGGGCACTGACCAAAGCTGAAGGTGGCAGCCTCAACACAAAACTCCTGTAAGAGCTTCATCAGCATTCTCCCACAGTCTCCTTCAGCTCCCGATGAGTCAGTGTCTTCTACACAGTAAAGATGGAAGAATGAGTGGCCTATCAAGCAGGATTTAGGATGAGCTCAGGGGTTCCACGATGTCTCCCATGCCATCATCAAGAGTTATTTTAAGACTTGTAATGCTGATGTTGAAAAGAGTCACATATTTATGTAAAGCTGGAATTTATTAAAATACAGTTAATCTAGTCAAACATTTTTTTTATTCTCACATAAACAAATAGCAAAACTGGTTGATTGCAAATGTAGAAATAAAGAGACTGAAGTTGCGTACATTCAACAGAGCACTACACTTGAACATAGTACTTGAGCAAAAAATTGAAGTGCCACATGAACTGAGCTGAAGGAACTAACATAACACATGTATACTCATTAATGCCACCATAAAAAGCATTATTTCAAATAAATTGATGTTTATAAAGGAATGAAAACAAAAAAGACAATCTTCAAATATAAACAAGAATGCTGTTGTATGGCAATTATTTTCAGTGAACAAAGCTCATTTTCAGCCAAATATCTATTGTCTGTTTGTTGATCGTCCGAGTTACACAAAGCGCTTTGGAGTTGTCTTGTAGCAGTGGCTTCTAGGCTCATGTGGGTTTAACAAAACTAGCTTCTCCATCCACTGAATGTAGAAGTTGATCTGCACAGAGAACAGGGAAAAGTTAACATCAACAGTGTATGCAATGCTTCATTTGAACACCTTGAATACTTAATCTAGAATACATAGATAATTAAACACTGTTATCCGCTTTTCAGAGAGGTATAGAAAAAAAAGGGCTTAAAAGGTTTTAGATTTTAATAGCGAGTGTTAAAAGCTGGTTCTGTTGTATTGAGTGAAAAAGTAGTATTAGAATGTAAGAGGCCTGGCATAAAATCAACATGAAGGGAAAAGAGAAGATGCAGAAAAGAAAAGACGGATTAATTCACACAAAGTGCTTGTCTTGAATGAGCTCAGACTCGGTTTGCCCACACTTCTGCACACTTCAGAGTGCATTCTTCTGGAATACAGCCCGGGGAACTCTGCTACCATGTGACACAGCACCAAAAAAAAAAAAAAAAACAGGAAGGAGGCAGAAAATCGGAGATGTGGGAGGTAATAGAAGAGTGAGGGCAAGAAAGATGAGGAAGAAGAGGAAGATGAGGCAGAAAACCGATCAAAGGAGGGTTAGTGGTAAGAAAATGGAATTGAAGCATATAGCGCAGCTTTCGACAGAGACAGTCACCTGCACAGCCTCAGAGTAGTTCATTTTATTTATTAGTATTGATTTAGTCACAAGAATACTGTTTATATTATCATATTATCTTATATTGTATGCAAATTAAAGGGAGCAGAGGTGAGATGAACTGAATGAGGAGAGATGTGGTGGTATTAGGTCTGAAGGAATGGGAGCTTCCAACACCACAGGCACAGAACTGCTGTGAGGAGTGAGGCTCTGACTACACTGCACTAAACAGACAAAAGAAAGCTGCAAACACAACAACAATACTTACTGATTTGAAGAACCAAAGGTGCTTCCAGAGAATCCTACAAAAACAAAAAGAAAAAAACAAAAAAACAAAAAGAAAAAAAAAGAAAAAGAAAGAAAAACAAAAAAAACAACAACAAACAAAAAAACTATATGAACATCATTACCTAATGGTGGTGGTGCATAGTAGAATGAAGATTCAAATCTGACAACAGTAATAAGAATACAAAGTTAAAAAGTTCATAGAAAGAGAAAACACCATTACATAAAAGGCAGGAACAGAATAATGATGTGCTCCTAAATTGTGATCATGTCATATAAACTTAAAATGCATGCACATCATTTATCCCCATACAACAGCACAGAGTGAAAACAGACAGAAAACTTAAGTCAGAGATGCATTTTGTCAAATGCCTTTGTTGAAAAATCTGAGATCTATTCATAATGCTTTAAGTTTTATTTGGAACCTAGGTTTGAAAAAAAGGAATTTCTTATGAATTTATGCTCCTCATCTTTAGGAGGAAATGGTGCATGAAGCATATATCAGTATATATTATACCACTGCTACTTACAGGAACAAAATGTATCCATTTCTATCTTGCTACAAACGTAACAGACCACCATACTAGGTTAAGTAATGTCTTCTTGCTGTACAAGGCACTAAAACTTCACTTAGGGTGTTTCACAAAATTCAAATACAGCTGAAGCTGGTGTGGTAGGTAGTCTCACCTCCTCCCTGTTGCTGTCCAAAGCCTGAGAAGCTGCTGGGCTGACTTCCAAACCCGGAGCCCTGCTGGGCTATGCTCCCAAATGATGGTGCACTCTGATTGGCCAAAGCACCGAAAGAGGGGGCACTAGAAGGTGAGGCAAAGCTGAAAAATGTTGTAGATTTAGAGTATGTCACATGTTTTGTACTGATCTCAAAGTGCTACAGAGAGTGTAAGACTGTTTAGAACAATAAAGCAAATAGCAATTAGTCAAATTTAATAAAAATAAATTATTATATGATTTTCTTCTGTACAATTATACAGCTTGTGGCCACAGACTGAGTGAGAGGAAGGAAACCACTTTAAGAGCTATGAATGATATTTTTAACAAAACAGAAGTGACAACTATTCAGACAGAGCTCTTCTTAATCTTATTCAAGTTAATATGGAAGGCAGTCAGAGGGTGTCAGATGGTACATGAGTGTATGTTAGGGGACTAGAGAATTGAGAGATGGGGTTTTAGCAATAATCCCTTCAGCAGGACCCACACCCACTGGGCAGAAAGAGAGAATGAGTCAAACAGCAGGACAGGAAGAGCAGGCCAGTTTAATCTGCAGGCAGAATGACCTCAGTCAGATTATCTGTGGGAAATAATCTAGTCCTGCTCAGAGCTCTATAGTTTTTGGCACATTGCCATGAACATGGTGGTATAACATGGTGGAAACACAAAAGGCTCTGCAGTAAATATTAACCAATAAAAATCTCAAAAAGGAACTGCTCCCATAAAAAAATTGAAATGTTTTGTGACATGTAAGTGATAAGGTTATTTCTTACCCAAACCCTCCCATGCTGGAAGCAGCTGTTCCTTCCCCAAACACTTTACCACCAGACGATCCCAACGGACTGCTAAAGGAAGTGCCCCCTCCAAACGAGGCTGCAGTGCCAAACGCAGGAGAGCTACCAAAAGCAGGTGGACTCCCGAATACTGGGGCACTACCAAAGCCACCTAAAAGACAAGAGATAATATTTTTCACATTTTTTTGTATTTTATACACCCTGATCACCAGAGATGTTTAGGAAAAGAAATGATAGGATGTGATTGCTTAGTCCTTTGTATACTTACGTATTCGATGTTGGTATGTATATACTATACATACCAACATCAGGCCAAAGCCTAAATGGGAGGTGTGCTGAAATTACAGCCCAAGCATCACGCCCCAGTAAATAATTGATTGAGCTAAAGAAACAAGATTACATTACCTCTACATAGGCCAGTGACAGGGCATTAGTGTACCGAGTGGTACCAGTTTAACTGTAGAGTTCAGTGACAGTAGGCCTGATACTCAAAGTATACATATGATAATCACTACCACAATAAATCCAAATGGATCTGCTACAAGGAGTACAAACTACATTTGTAGTGCAAAATATATTTCCCATAAGTTACAGTAAAGTTTAGTTAGACTTTGTGCCATGATCATGTTCATCTAAAACAGGGTAACCTTTTCTCTTTTTTATATAGCATACTCAAGCATAACAGATTTGCAATGAAAGCAGCACATACAAACAGCATCAGCTGTTTTCACATGCTCTCAACTGCTGTAATAGCCAGAAGTCAAATTATTTCAGTTGTATAATGGGCATAACACAGGCACCAGAGAGAAGTACTACCAAAACAGATTGTTTATGAATTGATAAAATATACATCTTAAAATGATTGGCAATGACAAATATACACCTGGTGCAGAAACACTGACTCATCTGGACTCACTGCATTGTCGAGATAAGGATGCTTGCTGCAGCTCAAATAATAAAGCCCCTGCTTTATGTAAACAAAAATAGCCTGTGTAACATTTTAGTCCTCATCAGTGAGATAAAATCAAATCTATTTACTTATGAAATATTAAAATAGACTTTAGCAGTATTCTTCTGTGAGAGTTTCAAACCGAAAAACATTATACCTAGGATTATTTTTGTGCACTTTTGAAAATATCAAAGTAATAAAATAATTTTTTAGTATTAAGGGAGCTAATAAATATTTAAATATTGTTCAATAAATGCTATAACACTATTGATAGGAACCGATTCAAACTATTCATCTCATCAGCAGCAAATGAAGACCTCTATTTTTAAAGGAAAAGTCCTAGATTAAAGCACTTCTAGACTATACCTGGTTTTGTTGGTGAAGAAAAGGAGCCGAAGCCTTGTGCTGCAACACTTCCACCTCCCGAGGAAAAGGTCCCACTAGGTTTCTGTTCCCCAAATGTGGTCTGCCCAAAACCAAAGGTCTTGGCTCCACTGTTCCCAAACAAACTATTGCCACCTACAAATTTAACAAGTCACTGAATTATTATTTGTTAGTTGTTACATTGCTGATCAGTTTTGTTTATATAAAGAGTCAGAATGCACATAAAGTACACAAGAGATTAGGAGTTTATTTTTGTAGTTCCAAGCCTTGTACATAAAATGTAGGTTAGATACCTGTTTGGGCAGGCTGCCCAAAGCCTCCAGTGGAGGCAGTAGAACCGAATGGGTTCTTGTTGACAGCGTCTTCACTGGGTTTGCCTCCCAGCCCACTAAAGAACCCTCCACCAGTGGAAGAACCTGTAGTGTTGCCAAACAGACCACCACCAGATGATGACTGCTGCAGGGAGAAAACGGCCATGTTATTAATTAAAATTGCCAGGGTTTATATATTGTTGCAAATATTAACATTATGTCCAATGATACCTGTCCAAATACACTTCCAGTGCTAGCCTGTTGCCCAAATACAGGCGTGGCAGAAGAGCGACCAAATGCTGTAATATAAAAAAAAAACAAAATGATCAACATCAATTATAAAACAGACGGTCCAAGATTTCACAAGACTAGTCACAAGACTAGAGTGAGCGATTTACTTTTTAATAAATAAAACAGGATGTGCTCAGACCAACCACAAACTCTATGTACTGGGGTTACATGCTCTGTGAATCTGTTGAGCTGATAGGGTGACATCAGCTGCCCACAAAGACATTCCTATACCGTGAGAGGAATTTAGAGAATGTTTGAGAATGGGACAGCTCCCCTTATTCTATATTATTTACTCTCAAGAAAACTCGGTGCATTACAAAACCAGGTGTCGTTTCAAAGTCAATTAAGGCTTTATGACAAACAAGTGTAACAATACCATAAGCTACAAAACCTACAATTTGTGGTAATATAATGTGTTGGTTTCATTGGCAACGATGTAATAAAATACTGTCATATTGTAACTGGTCTTTTCCAGTGAGTAAAAAAAGAAAGATTCAAACTCACCTGAAGGTTGCCCAAAGCTGAATCCAGACGCTGAGGATGTTGTTGTGTTACTGTCAAACATAGATCCTTGGCCAAAGTTCTGACCAAATGTAGGAGCTGCTGTGCTTTGTCCAAACAGACCTGTGCCTGTGCTGCTAGCTGTGTTGGTATTGCTTGAGCCAAAAGAGAAGGAGCTTGCATTGCTCGCCGTAGGAGCTCCAAAAAGAGCACCAACACTACTTGTACTGTTAGAACTCGCACCAAATGAGGTTTGGCCGAAAGAAAAGCCACCAGATGTCCCAGTGTTACTGACAGGCTGGCCAAAGCCACTCACCTGACCAAATATGGGTTGGCCAAATCCTGTGCCAGTTGCTGAACCAAATCCAGAGGAGCTGAATGCTGTTGGTGCTAGTGCTGTGGCTGAGGGCACTGAGGGGGTTGAAGAGGCTGGAGTGGCAGCAGGTTGCCCAAATACAGTAACAGCAGTGGTGGTTTCAGTGTTTGCAGTGGTATAAGTGGGTGTGGTGGCTGCAGTGGCAATTGTGTTGATAACTGGTGAAATTCCAATAGTGGTACTGTCTGTTGTGACAGGGAGAGGCTGGGTGAAAATAGAGCCAGGGCTGTCAGAACTGGGCATCTGTAACGGTGCTGGACCTGACGCAGAGACTGGAGCACCATCTGAAGTGGGCACAGGAGCAGCCACAGGAGCAGCCACAGTGGAATGGACTATTATAGGGTGTGCAGGTGTTTGAGGAGTTTCTACAGCAGGTGTAGGGATGGGGGCTATAGTGTCTGTTACGGGAGCTAATGGTGCCTTTCCGTTTTCTGTTGCAGTTGAATCTGATGCAGGCTCAGGACTTTTGCGGGGCTCCAGAGTCTGGGCTTCAGTCCTATTTGGAGTGGGCTCAGACAGACGTGCTGGAGCCTTGGTTTCCTCTGTGGACTCTGAAGGGAACGGCGTTGCGAGTAGACCAATAAAAGATGTTGGTGAAGCAGCGGAAGCTGCGCTGGGCTGGGGAACAGAGAAGCCCAGTGTTGTGGTTGCCTCAGGAGGCTTAAACAAATTGTCCTTAGATAGATCTGTTGCTGTAACATCTTCAGTAGACTTTTGGAGAGCTGTACCAAAGCTAAACTGTGCTGGCCCCTTTCCTGCTTCAAGCCCACTGTCACCAAAGCTAAACGTGGGTTTGGAGGAGGAATCTTTAGTTTCTCCTTGACCTACACGAATTCCAGTGAAATTGCCCAGTGTCTCTCCTCCTACTGTCTTGGGGGTCTGTGTCTCTGCCCTAAGCGCAGGCTGGAAGGAAGAGGGTTTGGTTGTTTCATTTGAGCTGATTGGTGTGGAAGAGGGTGAGCCAGTACCAAAAGCTGGAGAGGTGGACTTTGGAGTGAGAGAGAATGGCTCCTCAGGTGTTGAACCAAAAGCTGCTTTGCTACTTCCAAAGGAGAATTTACTTGGGTCTTTTACTGGAAAGAAGAAAGTATAGAAAATAAAAATGAAAAAGCATGCTTAGAAGAACATGTAACATTGAGCATCATCCTTCACTGGTACTGATTTTACCTTGTGAGTTTCCAGCTCCAAGTGCAACTGAAGAAAAACTGAAGGGGGAGGAGCTGCAAAGTAAAATAACAAGTGACAATAAAAAAAAAGCTATTTTAATATGTTTTTTTTTTTCATACACATACTAACTACCTTTAACTTCTATTTTAAATGTATTTTGTTTGATATTCTGTTTATACTTGGATATAAATATAAATAGGAGTACACCAGAGTTTTTTCAGACAAAATTAGTAAAAATAATAATAAAGGCATGACACTGTTTTGTCAACTTTTGTTTGCTATGTTGACTCACGTTGCAGGAAAGGAGAACCCTTTACTGGTGATTTGGTCTGCTGCAGTAGAAGACGCCACAGTGGAGGAAATGCCTCCTATGTCAGAGTATCAATTAACCAGTATTACAAAAAGGGAAAACAACTTATAATGTAATAAATATCATCATAGACCTACACGTCCATCCAATTCTTACCAAAAACAAAGCTTGCTGCACCCTCTGTAGAAATCTTTTGGGAAACTTGGGTAGGAATCTAAAAATTTTTTTATAGAATTTAATACCAGACTTGTACAGACAACGTTTAAAATATAAAATATCAGCACCTAAAACTGGAAAATTTTAAATAAAAAGGTAAGTAAAAAAAAAAGAAATAAAATAAAAATAAGCAACCTGGTCATTTACAATAAAACATAAATAATAACAAGAATGGCATTAATTAATTCAAATAATCAGTTAGCTTTATACAATACATACCCGCTTAGCCTGGTTAGAAGACACTGATGTCAAGACCTGCTGCATCACTTGAACTGCTGGATCAGGTACTGAAGAGCTAAGGGAAAAAAAGGGGAAACATTTAAGCATGTGAGATGTTGGAATGTAGACAATCAAAGAAAATTACCCACATACAGAAATATCCCCTTTATGTGATCATACTACAATTATAATGCCACTTTGTAAAGACATTTACCTAATGACAGATGGCACAGGCGCAGGAGGTCCTTTGTCTTTAAGTTCTTGGACATTTACCACTTGGGGAGCAGTCTTCAATGCAGTCTCTGAAAATGATGCACTGGCCAGAGCTGGAACAAACACATTCAGGAGTGCCAACATTTAAAAAATAAAAAAAATAAACACATAAAACTTTCAACAAAGTAAAAACAGAAATATACAGCCAAGGAAAATAAAAATAAAATTGTAGCTTGAAATTAGCCAATTTGGAGTTCTCTGTCTCCCCCTGGTGAATTACATGCAGAATTGCAATGCTAATCTATAACTGCCCCATGTTATTTTAGGTCAGAAAGTAACTTCACCATATTGCACCTACCTGGCTTTTGATTAGCCATATGCCTGCGGAGAGCAGCTGTAGCTGCAGCCTGCTGGGCAGACCCAGCATCAGCAGTTCTCTCCAAAGGAGGAGCACCATGTTTTACAGTCTTTGTGGCAAGTGCAGTGCTGTCAGCTCCACAGAAATTGATCTTATTGGTTGGGACTAAATAGCAATATACACAGTTAATAATGTGTGTTAATATTTGCATGTATTCAGCATGCCATCTCAAAGCACACTAGTGTTCTCAAGTAAACTATTGTGTTAGTATAATTTTTCTTACCCAGGCTGGCAATTGGGCTCAGTACAAAGCCCATACCCTGCACTGAGTGAGGTTTTGCTAATGGAGTTGATTGGATGGTTCCAAAGCCTGGTTGAATAGATGGGGTCCTCACAACTGTGGGGTGTCGAGGGGTGGACAATGTTTGGGTCATAACAGGCATAGGTAGAGGTTCCTGTTGCAATTCCTCCTCTTCTTCCACCTCAAGCTCCAAGTGATTTGGATCCAGGGACTGAGACAGAGAGGACGCAGAACTCACATCATCTAGGTCTTCATAGTATTTGGGTGAAAGGAAGGCTGAGCGAGAAAGGTTGGCTGAAAGAACATTAATTGTTGTTATTGCCGCATCTTGCAAAGTAACAACAAATTTCAAACAAAGCAAGTACCTGGTGCAGTTGATCGAACAGGTGGCATCTGGCCCTTTGACAGGAAGTTGCGCAGCTGGGTGTGTTTGACAGGTGAGATCTTGGCAGCTGAAAATACAGAGATGCAGGCTACTGACCTTTGGTTGATTGTGGTACTACTTACTGCAATATGCAGCTAAATAATACCTGGAGATTTTAATGAGTCCTTGGGAGAGGAATCCAGCTTGGCTTTTAAAAGTGCATCCCTTAGGTTTTCTAGTTGAGTGTCTATACTGCTATAAAAGAAAACAAAAGATCATATTATAACAAATAAAATTATGTGAAATATTACAGCAAATACATTAATAGTAGTGCTGGGCAAGTTAACGCATTATTGCATCAAAGTATTAATTATTATTATTAATATTAATTAACGCCAACAATTATTTTATTGCGCGTTAACGTCGGCCAATTAATGTTGTGAAAGATGTCTGAAGAACATTCTTAGGATCGCAACGAATGACTGCACGTATAAGCCGCCCTCATGATGCACCATCACAAGAAGAATACACGAGTTGTATGAAAAGGAGAGGACTACAAAAACAACGGTGTTTGCCCTCACCGGGACTAGTGGACATCGCTAGGCAACCATAATTAGCTCGCGGCATTACAGTGCATTATATTGATGAACAGTGGGAACTGCACTCACATGCTCTGACTGTAATGAAAACACAAAACAGACATTTATATTGTTGCTTGGATTATATTTTGTGTATAATGCGTTATAATGTTATGATTGAGGCTCTGGACATAACTTGTTTTTCTATAACAAACTAAACAAAATATTAATGCCCTGGCAGTGGCAAATATTTTGGTTATAAATATTTAATTTGATTACATTAATGTTTAAGTTGAGATATACAAGAAATATTTTAACTGCTACTAACTTTTAACTGCTGTAAAAAGCACCTTATTTGTTTAAGTGTTTGCAAACCAAATGATATTGCACTTTTGTTCATATAGCAGTACTTTCAAAATAAAATTTTGCAATACACAAATTTTTTATCAATTATTAAATTTTGTGTATAATGCAATTAATCGCAGAACTTGGTATGATTAATCACAATTAAGCGCTTTAATCGTTGCCCAGCACTAATTAATAGTAATATTAGTAGTTACAGTCTAGGTCGTCTCACATCAAATTGTCAATGTCACCCGTTTACTATTCTCAGCATGACTAGTTCCTTCACAATACTCACCAAGATGCCGTTGCAGCAGTGTTGCTGGTTATAGTTTGTGACGTGTTATAAAGACGCAGTGAGGTGAGCTCTCTGACCAATTGATCCAGTCTGTTCTTCTGCTGGTTTATAATGTACCGATTGTTGGACAGTGTAGTGAAAAGACCTTCACGTCCTGGAACAACCATGTGCCTGCAAAGTTACATTATATAAATATACACACAAAGGATTTAGTATTTGCTTTTTACCAGCTAAAGGTGTACTGGCTATAATGAGTTTACTTACTTTTGCTTTTTCTTCTTTTCCAAATGTTTCTCCCATTCCACATCCAAGACATCATTCACATCTTCAACAGCAAACATAACATACTGGTACAGCCTACGTATTTCCTAGTATTAATAATCATCCATGTTAGGACAGTATCAATCCAGTATTAAAGCCATTACTATTAATGACAAAAACTGGGTCTGTGAGTTGACCACAGTGTCTCACCTTCAGTTGTTCCTCACTGCGTGGATCTAGAGGTCTTTTGTACAGAAGATGTCTGTAATTCCTGTCTCTGCTTAGTTCACTCTGAGCTTTGGCTTCTTCTGCTCCAGCAAATCCTTCCAGTAGGGAGGTCTTCAGTGTACCAATGTCCCCATGTAGCGACTGAAAATATATCAGCAAAGCTTAACAAATTAATACATTTGAGCACATTTGGCTTTTCCACAATTATCAAAAAAATGAAACAATTGACCAAAAAAAAAAAAAAAAAAAGTCAGAGCAGCAGGAACAGCATGGCCATGTACTTACAACATGTATTACATTTCTGAAACCTTCCGCAATGTCTACAAAGCGTGATTCTAACATTTAGCATAAGTAAACGCCAGTCTACAGATTCAATATTACTTTTTCCTGTTGATGTCATTCTAATGGGCATCTGCTCCACACAAAAACTGACTAACTGGAATATGCTGTTTAACACGAATAGTGTGAATAAAAAAGCAATAATAATATTTTTTACCCAATAAGTATTAGTTTTACCTCTGTGGTTTCCTTGATCTCTAAAGTAAACACATGCAGGTTCTCAGACTCTTTCCTCAGCTCCTTCATCTCTTCACTGGTGCCAACCTTAAAGTCTGCTCTGGCACTTCTTGCTTTAAGGTCATCAATCTCCTTTTGAAAGTGTACAATCTGGAGAAAAGATATACATTCTCAGGGTAAAGTTTTCTTGAACTGAAAATAATTGATTAAATAAATGTATGTTCTGTATGTTCTCAATTTTGAATAACCTAAAATCCTTTTAAATAAAGTTGTGTGAGGTTTTAGGTGAATATGTACTGTATCGTTCCCCGTGCACTCACCTCTTCCAAAATCCCAGCCATGATGGGATCAGAGTCTTTCTTTTGCTGTAGCTGCTTTTCCAGGGATTTTACACCAACTGTGGCCTGCAAAATAGTATATTAAAGCTTATTTTGAAGTATTTTAAAAAGGGGAAATCCACATTTTATAAAATAATACAGATTATAGTTTAAAGTTCTATTAATAGTGGGAACACCACTATGTTAGGGCTAAAAACATAAATATTTTATAGAATTACATGGAGTATGTAGTCCCTAAACTTCTAATGATTAATTATTTTTCTGCACACATTACATTTATAGTGTAGCAGTTAAGAACATTCATAGGTAGATTGTAATAGGAAGTGGAAGAAAAAGGACCTGTGGAATTTGGGCAGGAGCTTGAGATTGGGCTGGGGCTTGTGCAGTCGGCGTTGGTTTCTGGACCACAGGAGCTGGTGTACTGCTTATGACTGGGCGAACTGGGGCTAAGATATATTCAAGTTAGAATAGGAATTATAAAGACTTAAATAAAAAAAAATAAAAAAGGGAAATATGTATAAAGAATGAAAAAAAAACCAACCTAACACAACTGGTGGTTTGGTGGCTGGGACTGCAGGGACAGTCAAACTACTTGTGTTAGAGATGATTTGTTTGGGTGCAGAGGAAATGAAGGCTTGTGTTGTGCTCTCTACTGCTGAAAACCTTTGAAAAGACATTTCTCATTTACTAATGAACAAAATGAGAAGAAAAAAAACACATCTTTAAAAGCTGCATAATATGAACTGCAGCTGTATCCTGAAAATACTTCACCTGTCACTGAGATTGAGTTTCACAGAAGCTGGAGGGGCAACAGGTATGCTCTGGGGAGATGGGACTGTGGAGGCCACAGGCAATGGTTTGGTGGAAGGGGCACTAAAGGAGAATGCTGACAGTGCTGAGGGAGTGTCAGAGGGAGGTTTGGAAGCAAAAGAGAAGCCTGAGCCAAATATTGTAGACCCACTGAGTGTGGAAGCTGATGGGGCAGACGTAGAGCACGTAGAAGGAACAGAGAAAGTGAAGCCTGATGATGATATAGGGGCTATGCTGAATGGTGCAGAAGAAGAGGCTACAGACGCAGGAGGTGTGGAAGCAGCAGAAGCAGGGCAGAGCGCTGGAAATGCTGCTGGCCCAGATGGGATTGACGGAGCAGCTTTGTGGGATATTGTCACAGAACCTGCAAGCAGAGAAAGCAAAGATTTACTTTACTTAGAGAAACATCTGTCACTTTGAGACTTGGCAGGAAAAGTCACTACTAGAACTCCTTATAATAGTTGATTTTCCATTTTTAAAGCATAATAGATTTACTGCTTTCTGCTTTTCCAACCTGGCTTTGGCAGTCTCTCCCCCTCCAAGGATAAGTCTTTGGGCGCTGAAACCAATTGCTTCACCCCAGGGTTAAGGTTGAGCAGCGCGAATGGGCAGAGTAATCCTTGTGTGGATAGTAGTAGCATTGTGGGCGCTGGGGGCAAAGTCTTCTCATCAGCTATAGAAGTGTAAGGGTTTACAGGGTTAATAAGATTTTAAAAAAATGCACAATGACAGTAATTTAAAGTGAAAACAAAACACAAAGCTTAGAGGAAAACTTATTCTTGGTATACAGCGGCAGCTCTGTGATGCATCATTTGATAAGCAGCTCCTACCTTCTTGCCAATCTCTCTCCAACGCTTCACACCCACTTTGCTATACTTTCCCAAACGAAACATTGCATTGTGGGCTACAGATGCATAAAAAAATGCAATCCAAAGCTTTAAAACGGTACAATACTGTATGAACACACCAAAATAATAAAAGCAATAAAAGCTAAACAAACAAACAGGAGAATAGTTTGCGGCCAAAGAACAGTCGCAAAAATTTTTTAGCATGTTATAAAATTAAAAACTGTAGATTAAAAGATGAAGTGTAAAAAGAAGGAACAGGATAGAGAACCACCTTATTAGCATTCTGCAACAGGATTGTCTGGACTGTGTTGTCTGTTGTGGACCTCTAGCTTGTCTGTGCAATTTTAATGAGAGTTTTCGCAGAGATCGCAGACTTACTCTTTATTTAATGTCTTCCAACAGATAAAGATTTTGATTAAACTACAATCAAGTCAAAATGTTGCTGAAATTGTGGGGTTGTTTGTTGCTGCTTAGAGTGAGAAGAGAGATGTGACTAGACAGCCGGAGCAGCAGCTCTACGTGAATGTCTGGCAGACTGGGCCAGTTTAGATAAAACACTGTGCTGAGATGGTGGCTGATCACTATTCTTTACACACCCCGCACTAGCTCTGCAGTGGGTGCTGTATGAACAAAGAAACTAGACAAATTTACCACATCTAATTGGAAATAAAATGTTCAAGATTCAAATATACAAAGACATGCATGCAAATATAATACCAGCTATGGAAGAAAGTCAAATATTATATTAATTATTTTCATATATAATCTGTCACTGATCAAATGTTTAAATGCCAAACTTACTGATGTGGATGTCCTGTTGGCTGGTGAAGTCTATGGCTAAACCAAGAGGAAAGGTGTCATCACTTGTATCAGACACTGGAAGCTCTGCTCTGCTGGCATCCTCCAGAACCCACAGTTCCCAGTTCTACAGAAAAGGACACTTGTTCATGATCAGTCTACAACTACGAGACTTTGTTTAATTGTTCAAATTAAGATAAGATTAACATCTGAGATGCAGCTCTACACTCAAGTACCTTGTCGTCTTGCCGTGCTATAACACTGACTTCAATAGCAGCTGCTGAGGCTGCAAAAACCACGTCCCTGGATAGAATAAAGATAGGGAAATTATAGGTTAATGTCAATAAATTAAAAAAGGTGAAGAAACAAATATTTATTTTTGAAATATTACATAAAATGGTATAAAACTGACTCTTACCAGTCCTCTATGTGGCTGAGGAGGTAGTGGTGCTGCCGTTCTGTGCAGCTGCCATATACCGGGTCACTGAAATTGAGATACTTTGTCTCTACTTTCTCATCCTTTTTCTGTAAACAAAGATATCCCATTAATTCTTTTAAGATTTTAAGTAAAGTAAGTCAAGTAAAGGATGTCACAGAGGTAATCACAAGCTATCTGGCTAAAATGGTAAAACAATGCAGATACAGTTGGTCAGATATAAGGCATACTCACAGGAAGGGAGACCACCACAAGATCAGGAGGAGTCTCAGGAGACCCGTCTGCAGCAGCATATACCACAGCAAACACAAATGTTCTCAACCACAATACATCCAAAACTGTAGGAGACAGAAAACAACCATTTGTAAGTCACCAATTTAAAAAAAGACATGAGATTTGGAGAGAATATATATTGCATTTATAGCACATAAAATTTTCTTGCAACTGCTATGTTACAGCAGCAATCTTACCTTTGGCAGGGTTGTCAGACGTGTAGAAATTTGGACATGGAATCACTTTCTTTTCTTCTAGTGCCTTTAAAGTAGAGGAAAAGCATGTTATTTATTTATTTACGGTTTTGGTTATACTTCATTAATTAAAGCAACACAATGTAACTTTTAGCCAGTAGAGGGCGCAGATCCCTACTCAGTGTTACAAAAGTATAATTTTATGAATTTTAGTTTTTCCAAGTAGAAACTCTCAGCACTGGCAAGTTAAGAAGAAATAAAACGTGTCTTCTGAAGCGGTAGGGTAATTTTAGTTTAATTAGTGCAAATGCGACTCTGCTAGGGTCCACTTTATTAGCCAGTTTCTGCCCCTTCTAATTGCGTACCGCAGAGCATGTCACTAATGTATGTCTTGCAATCAGACGGCGTCCTAGTGACAGGAAAGTTACATTAGAGATTTTTGTCCAGCTGAGGGTACTGTGTTAATGAGACAGGCATAATTCTACTGACCGCATGTCTAAGAACCATAAAATGATTGTGACAATATACATTTTTGGGCTAAAGTTTATACAAAATTACTGGCATAATGTCAAGCAGGTTTTCTTTAAGATTACTTACTGGTGTGTATTGACTGACTGTAGCATCCATTTTTCCTGCAGCAATTTGTTTTCCTTTTGGACTCCAGCAAACTGTGTCACATTAAAACATCAACATGCATGGAGTTAGACTTTACAATTGAAGTAAAGTAAAAACCCAGTTTATTTAAATATGGAAAAAGTACAAAACTTTGTATTCCCTATTCAATAAATTATATTGTGTTGCTTACTGCTTGTAATGCCTTTGGAAGCTGGCAGGACTGCCTTCATTTGTACAACATCACCAATTTCCAAAATGAGCATACTGCCATCGGACAGACAAACTGCCAACATAGATGCCATAACTGGATTCCATTTCAGATCGTGCACAAAAGTGTTTGGCGGAACTCTCGGCTGCAGGGATGCAAATGGTAACTTCTGTGGTCTGTTCTAAAGGAGAAAATACAGATTAAAAGGTGAAGTTGCAAATAAAAGACATTTGAGGTTACAAAATAAGGGAGAAGATAATTACGTAAACATCTTGGTATTTAAGTTTTTATTACAATGGTGAATACAAAAGTGACACAATATCTAGCCTAAAATGGTTATTATTAATTATAAACAAAGTTGCATAAAATTGAAATGTCACTACATTACATTAAACTGTATAGTTGCATTTCAATTATTATTAGTAATAATGTCTGTGAAGGTTCTCAATAATAGTAATAATAATATTTTATTTATATATTCTTGTGTTGGGCCATTATCTTGTTTTAATCTTGTTTAATACAAAACACTGTGCACTGAGTGATGGAACTAACTTCACAATGCACAGATTCAGTGGGAACGCTAGCAAAAGTAGTTACCTTGTTTATGAAATTACGGACATCATAAAATGTCAGAGACAAAACTTCCTCATCTGAAATGCCGCATACCGACAGTGTCAGTTCATCACAACTGAGAGCCAAGTGGTGTAGTGTCAGCTCTACAGTTACCTCTGCCAGTGCTGGAATTCCTTCAACTGAAACCGAGACATGTTTGAATAAATAAATGGTGAACAGAGAGCATTTGGAGAATAAGTGGTGAAACGTACTTATTTTATTAGCACTGCCATCAGCTTTATCAGCAGCAAGTATGTTTTGTGTTAGGTAAACTTTGAATGTTCTGGCAAGTCCAACAAATGTCAATCCAAATTGATTTGAGATGGTTAGGAGACTGGACCTATCTTTTGGTAACTCTTCAGGTGACTCAAAAACTCTTGCTTTCTTCATCTGTCGAAATTGAAAGTCCTGTAACAGTAGAAACAAGCGAGTTAGCTAAACAGCTAACTAACGCTAAGCCGTTTTCAGCAAAAAAAATGCATTAACGTACGGTTAAGAGGCGCATCTGTTTGTCATAAACTAGTAACACATAACCAAATTTTGTAGAGGGGTTATGGTAGTTTTGTAACTAGTTTGAAATTTCAACCCTCGTTTAAACAATTTTTTTAAAAAAACTGGACGTGGTTGCTAAATGCTAACGTGATGTTGTGAAAAGCAGCAAATTGTTGGAATGTGTACCTGAATTTTAACAAAAGTAACAAACTAATTAACACTAACCTAAAGCAATGAGTTGAACCTACATCGCTAAGAAACAAACGCCAAAGTTGCCCCACTAAAACCAAAAGGTAGTTTAACGTTGAAAGAATTGAGTAAGCATGGCTAAGCTAACCCGTCACAACAACAGCATGAGGCTAGCACAACTTACCTTCATTTCCCTCTCAGGAGGAGAATCTGCGTCGTCACTCATTTTGAAATAAAAAGCTTCTACTGTCAAAAACTGTGGTTATAATGAATCACCTTTAGTTTATAACCATAGATATACGAGGAGCCACATTTACCTCTTAGAAAACACAACGCCGCGCTATTTTTGCAGTAATCCTACGTCATCTGCCTGAGACAGTACTAGCCTCAAAATGATTGGGTAACGTTCTTTACTAACGATTATTTTATTAAGGTTAAATAAATATACATTTACGGAAGCCGTAAGTACGGAAGGCGTAAACGGCCATAGATTCATAGATTAAAATAACGAGATAATGGAAGGGGGAAAAAGTACCGCGGCTTCCGTATATACACTAATTAATTACTTATATAATTGTTCAGAAATTGATTTATTTTTTCTTTTCTTTTGCTATTTCCTTTGCAATTTCAGAGACATAACAAAAAGAAAGAAAATGAAAAGTGTCTTGGTGAAGTAAGGATTTTTTTTTATTATAAAGCAGTTCTTTATTGCATTTCAACAAATCAGATTTTTGGATCACATAACTGAAAGTGGTGATGGCAAATACCATGATGGGAATGAAAGGTAGGTTTTTCTGCAACATTAAAAGTGGCAACTTGCATTTCTGTATATATTATTGATGCTTGAGTCAAAGGCGCATACACAATTCAACACTTCATTTAAAACATAAAGCAGTATCAACACTAAAATTGTCCCATCCCAGTATGACTGGTCCAAGCCCTGTTGATAGTGAAGAACCATGATCAAAATACAGTTTTGCATGATAAGATCCTTTACCAATGAACTGTTGTCCACCAAGAGATTACCAGTAAGTCCAGACTCAGAGCCAAGTTTGGCCCATGCTTAACAGAGCATAGCAGATATGGCCCATGTCAACATAGGCAGCTCTTTCCACGAAGCACCAAGGTAAGAGTGTAATATCAGTCAGTCCTTGTTGCAGAGAAACACACATAAAACCAAGGAGGCTGCAGTTAACATAATTTTGTTCCTCCTTTCTACAAAAATAGGCTAGAAGCTAAGAGCAAAGCAAGCTGGAGAATGACAAAGCAAATAGCACTATCACAGTTCATGTCAGCTCTCCCATAGTGCACTTGGGACATCCTTATTCTGATTGTCAGCGCTCTGAGCACATGGCTTTAAAAGTTTCTTTTCCCGCTTTTTAAAATCCTTGACATTTTCTTTCATTTATCTAAATTCTAAAGTGCTGGCATAATATTTAAAGACACACTGTACGTACACAAAGAAAAAAAAACTTTTAGTGCATTTTTCAGAAATCGCTAAATGTTCAAATGCACACTCATTGGGTAGTATGTATGTTTTTTTTTTAATCCACTACATTGATGTTATCTGTACAATAAGCTAAACTGAATGCAAACATTCATTTGAAGGCCAGGTTGTGATAAAACACAACCCCATCCAATGCATGAGTTCATAGCCTTAGTTTGCTAACAGTGAAGTTATTCAGCATTATAATACACGGTGCATAAGGATCAGAGGTTTCATTGTGTTAAGAGTGAATGTCTGAATGGCATGCATTTTATGATACAACTGTGTGTTTGCATATCAATGTACTCTGTTCAGGTTAAACACTGTAATTAAACAAAGCATTCCTGTTTCACACAGGATATTGTAGCCATCAGTTTTACAGTAATGTTGGATGAAATGAGCGTGTTGTAATAAAACATTAATAGAGTTTATTTGCCAAGACAATCTTGCCTAAAAGTGTCTCCTCACAAAACAAATATGACCCTTCTGTTACACTGACTCTATAGTCATTATCTTTGTTATCAAAAAAATTCTTAGAAAAAGAAAATAGAAAAAAATACAGGGCAATATAAACAAGTTTTACTTATGTGACCAAATATAGCTCATCCTTCAAAGATTAGCCATAACACATTCTCAAAAAAAAAAAATCATTGTATAATAATGATAGTGCATCAAATTCCCCCTGACCAGAAAAACAGACACCAAGCAGAATAGGATCAAGTAGCATTTAAAATCTTATTTTTAATTTATATTTCTGCAGATCTTTTTTCTGGTAGCACATCTTTGCTGTTATTTAATAATTGCAACATAAGAACATAAGATTTTTTAAAATATCTAGTTTTTGCAATAAAACAGCTATTCAGTGTCTGCTGTTTTTCCAGACTTCTTGTTTGTTTGAACATGTAGTTTGTGCACAACACATCCACACAGTCTAAGGCACTGCTCCACAACCCTTCTGAACAAGAACTTCTCTTACAATGTTCGGCTTTTGAATTTTTACTGCTGTTGAGCTGTATTGGTGCAGAGCACTTTATTTTACGGCACATCTATAACAGAGTTATTTGGTTGAGATATTGTATAAAACTGAAAACCCTTTGGATGTTTTGGGAAGACAAAATGATAATTCTCAAGCTAAATTTCAAAGTATTGTAACCCCTTTAAATAATAAAATGAGAATCAATAAACTAGTAGTGGCACATTTTCTTCCAGAATCAGTTTTATAAACACATGTATAGAGTTTGTTATTACAATCAATATAATGGGGTTGTGAATTATTCTCATTAAAATGCTGCCTGGTTTCAACTGCATTGGAAGACGCATACAACGCAATCACAGAAGGT
The DNA here is from genome assembly GCA_024349245.1 of Neodontobutis hainanensis. Taxonomy (NCBI): domain Eukaryota; kingdom Metazoa; phylum Chordata; class Actinopteri; order Gobiiformes; family Odontobutidae; genus Neodontobutis; species Neodontobutis hainanensis. The sequence goes on from JALDNG010000041.1 coordinate 1,311,434, forward strand.
TTAGTCCGACCTCACAGTTAAATGTACATTGGGTTACAGCCCATTTTGAAACTACAATAAAAACAAAAATAACTCCATATTTATTCATTCAAGCAAGGCTTGAACCCTTTACTTAAGCAATGCTACAGTTTAACCCACATAACACCAGCTCTATCCCAGCTATCAAAAGGGAGATCACATTTTTTCTTTTTTACTTAAAAGAGGTAAATATACATTTTTCTTGTAACTGCAATTTGTATTCTGTTAATTGTGCATGGCCATCTTCCAAGTGCTCAAATTAGTAATAGAATTAAACTGTATTATATTAATGTTATCAGATGGATTTGTTTAATGATATTTCTGACTAATTGGTAAAAACAAACAAAACAAAACAAAAAAACAAGGGATTTTTATTGTTCAGTTTGAATGTTAATTTGTCGACCATTTTGCGGACTTGTGATTGAATGCGTTTTTGCCCAATTCAAAAGATGGGGTATGCATAACAATAAAATAGAAATTATGTTTTGACAGACAAAAGAAAATGAGTAAGACATATAGTTATATTCTCTTATTCCCTGCTCATCCTCTAAAATCTAGAAAAAGTAATTTGCCTCATTCCAAATTTACATTTCCACTTCTTGTCAGGATTATGTGGAGGAAATTTACAGTCTTTATTCCGATCACATCTTGCTGAACCATTACTGGTTTTGAGCCTTAGAAACCTTTTGAGTGCAAATGCAATAAGCCAGCAGAAATTGCTATTATTAATTTATTTAATAATTTACCCTACCTCCCTCCCAGCTCACCCAGGAAGAAAATAAAACAAACAAAAACAATATTGGTGCCAATCACTCACTCCAACACATTAGGTGAAACAGTGCTTCTCTTCTTGTATCACTTAACATGGTGCATTTCCTCACAATACTCCATACAGTTACCTGTCGTGCTCTGAGAAAACGCTGACAAAGAAAAAAAAAAAAAAAGGAAAAAGAAAACTAAAAAAAAAAAAAAAAACTATCAAGTCACAATTCCCAAGTTTTTTCTGAGCTCATTACTATTGTATGAGGTTGAGGTTAGATCCAAGTGAGAAATGAAAACAAAGTCCTTTTTGCGTGTCTGCAGCGGTGTATCTTGAGGCGACAAGCATCTTAACCTGGTGTTGGTTTGTGGCTTTGTTGTTTTGTTTTTTTTATCTGTCCTTTCATTGCATTCATGCATTCAAGCTTGCATTTGGTATATGTCCTTGCTCATGTCTCCATTATCTGTCTCTCGGGATTCTACAAGGAGTTTTAAAAAGATAAAAGCCATTGATACATTTTTAATCAGACAGTGTTTAAGTTGCTGCAGATATTAGAAGCACAGAAATGGTGTGTATTTGTGTTTGTGTGTGGTTCAGAGTCAAGTGGTTTGAAGCAGACACAGGCATCATCTTAACTATCTAACATTTTTACAGTCGTTTTTATTACCATTTTATATATGTAAACTTTTGTTATCATAAAAGGCCATCTAAAAAAAATTAACTTTCCAAAGTCTTTTTTTCATTAAGGTCAATGTCCCGAGACATCTGTCCAAGAAAGCTGAATTATTTTTCAGAGTTTTATATAATGATAAATCAATGATGATTCATTAGAGCCATTTGTTTTGCTTTAGGGACTATGTAATACTCCTGCGACTGACCTTCTGAGTGTACTGATGTCATGCCTGTGTCTACTTCTACAATCAAAGTTCTTGTATTGTTTTGTGTCTGCATGCATGTTTTAAGGGATCTTATATTATACATTACCGAGCACAGAATTTTCTGTGGAATAGTTTCCATGGAGGAAGCACAGAAGTGAAGAGTGTGATGGAGGAAATGTTCAGAGTAGACTAGCAAGCAGAATGAAATGCAGTTGTTAAAACATTTCACAACTTGAGTGGCAGCCCTAAAAAGATGTTCACTGTCCATTTACTCTCAGACCTTGTCCAAAGCCTTCCACTTCCTGTTTAGGCGTCATGTTGCCACAAGTGCCCGCCTCAGCCCCTGTGATCATAGTTGGCACCCCCAGTGATCTATTTGCACCATCTATTGCAGCTTCATCCTCGTCTTCCTCATGTTCCTCATGAGCTACTCCATTAGCTTCAGCTTCTGCTTCGCCTTGAGCAGCTCCAGACCCAGGACTGTCCTCTGTCAGAGTGGGGTGAGTCCTTAGAGGGTCTTTACGATCTGGATACAACCTTTGCTCTAGCGTTTTGAAGTCGGGGTCAAAGGGAAGTGGTACACTTTGTTGAGATGCTCCCAAAGCCAGACCGAGACCCACAGCGGTGCTCATGCCCATTCCCGCGCGGTACACCTCCATGCCATCAGGCAGCATGGACTTGATCTTGGGCAACCACCGTTTGCGAACACGCCTTGCATTTGTGCACATGTCAGCAGCAATCACATTCATTTCACTTTCCTTGAAGTTAGGGTTGAAATTCTGACAGTAGACTGCAAAAAAGAAAAAAAGCAGAGTTGTATATTTTCACCCCTGAAAAAGCATTCATCTTATAGTAAAATTTGGACATTAGACCTACGTTTGACAGCGTTGAGGACCCTGCTGTCCAGGGGTTTTCTACTTGGGTCACTAGTAGACGAACGGATACCGGTCCCACAGCTATTGGCCAAAGTGTTTCTGTAGGAATACAAAGCAGACACCAGGGGGCATCATCAACAACAGGCACATGGGCAGACACACACAGTAACTTACCCTGCTGCACAACATGGCCACAGATGGAGTGTGAAAGTGGCTTTGTGACAATAACAGTACTGCCAGAGCCATGAACACAACGCAAACTGTGCTGTGGGCTAAAACAATGGAGACATGTGCTCACCTATCAAAGAAAGTAGCCAACAGACGACGGAGCAGGACTTTGTGTTTGATACCGGCACAGAGATGACAGTTCATCAGCTGCCCGCGAGTCATGAATACCTGTGTACCTGTAAAAAACAAAAAAACAAAAAAAAACAGAAACTGATCAATGACTTTTAGCCCAGATTAAAAGCAAAGATTTTCTTGCCCAAACAAAAGTAAGGAATATCAAAATCTAACTATGCATTCTGATCACAAAATAGAACAAATAGAAGTACATTTTCACTTCTCAAAGTGACAAACATGAACTAAAATGTAGTTTTTGTTTGTTTTTGTTTATAGATGGTGGTGACAAAGTGCGCACTACAGTCACAAAGAGCCAGTCAGACTCCAGCTACAAGACTTTGATACCAGCAGACACAGTCAGTTGTATTGAATGTATTATGACAAACTTGCTAGGTGTTGCAAACAGCATTGTTAGTCTGCTATGACATTTTCCCCACTTTATTATTCAGCTGTAAAATACTGTATATGCTACATGTTTATTTGTATGCGTGTGCGTACCGGCCACCAGTTCGAGCTTCTCTCCAGGGTCCCCCTCGTGTAGAGCTTAGGGTGGCAGCGGTAGCCTATCTGGCTGATGAGACTTGCAGGCAGAGCCACCAGATCCCTGCGGATAAGTACACAGTTGCGGTTCTCCAAGGCCAAGGGCACCGCAGCCATCTCTGGCTTGTCCGGGACTGATGAAGTAGGAAAGTGAGGTAAAAGGTTTTAGAACGCAAAGTTTTTATATTTAATCTTGGGAAAGAAAAGTCATAATAACCTAATACATCCTATGCTTCTCTCTTTAAAGTAAGACCATCAATTAGTAAAGCAGTTTGGTGTGATCTCTTACAACTTTTTCTGTTTCATGAATGTTTTAGAGCATTGCAGATGTATCCCAGAAAAGTCAGGATGCAGCATCAGCAATTTGAGTTGGGAGGGGGACAGATGTGACGCTGGGTATTTCACTAAACCAGCGTATATAATTCATAATATATGTTCTATGCACATAGATAAATAAAATGCACACACATTTAAATATGCATCTGAAAACCTTAAACATTTTTATAAGACCCACATGTGAGCAGGAATACAGTCCCCAAAATGTAATAAATAAATGGCCACACACTGGAAAGATGTGCAATGGTTCTCAAATAACCCACAATGTCACCCTGGGGTGCTCTGAGTGATTGCAGATAGAGTGGATTTCATAAATATCTGTAATTCTAGATTTTGACAGACCTGTGTGAAACCTTGTGCTGCAGATTCAAAAAAGAAATGGGGGGAAAGAGTGTTTTAGCTCATATATTTGTGTGCAGCAGCAGTGTCAATGTATGGCAGTAAGAAGCAAAAGAAAACCAGCTGTTTGCTGTGATAAGGAGTTTGTTGTTGTTCATGATGCTTCTCCAATCATTACTGCATAAAAGCTATCTTTTTGTGAACCTACACTGGAGGCATCACACCCTTTTTATGACACAGGATACAAAACATTAAATAATGTAAATGGGATGAAATAAATTGACAGTGTTTTGCACATGAGCTGCCTTTGTGAACAAAGACAATCTTTTAGAAACAGGACTTTTAAATAATTATGGTTCTGCAAGTCATGCACAACAGGCTACATGTTAGATTAAACTGACATCAATGTCAATAATTTGATCAATGTATAAAAATGAAAAGCAAAAGTAACAAAAAAGTAATACACTTGGCTTTTTTTTTTTGAAAAAAAAAAACAAAAAACAAAAATGTAGTTATGCAAGTTTTTTGCTGTTGAGTACAAAAACAGCAAAAAAGTCTAAATAGTCTATATATAGCAGTCAAATAACAAAGCTTGGTTGGTATACTTTAAAAAAGGGAAAAAAACCTAGACATTTTATAGCACTTACTGTTGTAGGAGTTAGCTGAACGTCCATAGAGATGACTATAAGCGTCATCAGCAATCCCATCGTATGGCTCTTCTTCAAACTCCTCGTCCTCATTCTGGTAGGAAGTTGGGCTGTCTGTGGTAGGTAAACTGGAGGCTCCAGGGCTTGACCGCTCTGCCCCAACTCCCGCCCCATTTCCTGCCCCACCTCCAGGAGCCCCCTGCAGCAGGAAAGGTGTCAAACCGTGTATGGCGGCCCCTCCAGCTGTTGTGTAGAAGAGGGAAGACCTGGCCAGACGGCTTCCCAACTCTGATGAGGATATCTTACTTTGTGTTGAGTGATTTGTTAGGGGTGTTGGCTCGCCTCCCTCTATTTTAATCTTGCGATGTGGCAAAATTAGAGCTTGTGACCACCCTGGGGTTCCCATAAGGGATGCCACACTTAGACCATTGCCATTATTACAGGGACTCTGTGGCTCGGAACCTGTTTCCTCTAAGGACCCGGCAGTTTGCGAGTCACAGTGAGGTGAGTTTGCCTTATTAAACATAAGGTCCATACCCTTTTCAACTATATGCTGAATTTGGAGGTAGCCGGCTGTGTACATGACCACCAGCTGTTCACTAGCTGCCATGGTTAGCTTCCCTGTGTAGCAGAACGTGAGGATCTGCTCAAAACAAGCAGGTGTGACGGAGGAGGGCAACTCAAACTGAGTCTTGGTAGAGCTACTGAAGAGGTCACGAAAGTAGAGGCTACTGGCTGCCAAAACGCCCGGTGGGCTTTGAAAGCCTGACCTGAAATAGATAGAACACAATGTAAATTAATTTATAACTTACTTCTAGCTGTCTAGCAGACTGATTAAAATAATAATAATAATAATAATGAAATCTGACCTTTGACCAGGATGGATACATCGCAGTAATGTCCCAGCAGACGCTGCTCATTTAAGGAGCCCAGAACTGTTGCCCCAAAGTTTGGGATCTCCACATGAAGCAGCTGGGACATTTTGAATGCAGAGGAAGAGGAAGATGAGGTTTCAGAAATTCACAGCATACACTGCCAGTGTGGGAGGCATCTACAAAAAAGACGCATGGAGAATGGAATTTAAAAAGGAAATATAAATTTGGTGAAAAAAGATAAACGCAGACAAAACAGAGACTAACGGTAAAATTGAGAGAAACAAAACAAATACAGTAGAGACAGAAATGAGCTGTGTGTGTGAAAGAGATGGATATGTAAAGATAGTGGGTGAGAGAGTTGAAGCAGGAGAAAGGAGGAGTCAACTTAGTCCACAGAAAAAAATATCCGCCAATACAAAGCCGTGCCTACTGTACATGAGAGCATTGTGAAACCTTAAGGCAATGTTGTTTAACATGACTTAGATTCCAAGAACCTTGGACTCCTTCCATGCGTTGCACATAGTGCACCAACAACATTACTGCCAAAGCAGGGACTTCCATGACCTCTAAATTGGCCTTGATGAACAACTTTTCTTCCCCATGAAGCTACACTGTATACAACCATTTTCACGTCATAGCTGAGCTGTTTTCTTTGATTCTGCTGATTCTAACTTATATCTCTGCTGTTGGTGTTTAGACTCTTTGTGAACTCTAGCTGGGAAACCAAACATAACCACTCACGTGAATATTACAGTTATAGATCAACTTTGATTGCTCCCCTCACAAAAGTATTTTTGCACCTTTTTTCCTTCGCTGAACCTTGTGTCATTGTTCCTTCTTCTCCCCCACTCACTCACACAAACACACACACTACATACACGCACTAGTTTCATTATTGAGCAATGCAGAACAGTTTCCAGGAATACAAACAGAAAAAATGTCACCGCCTCTCTTACATACCCTTACTTGCTCTGTCTCTCCCACTTCATGCACTCCATATAGACAGATCTGCACTCTGGCATACTTACATAAAGCGTGCGTGTAGACAGACACAGGCACAGAGTACGGGCTGCATAGGGAAATGACTGTGTACTCTGGCATGCTCGCACTCACCTGAAGAAACCAGCAAACGCCTTGCCTCTGCTAAAACACACTTTCCCTTTTTGTCAGACAGAGCCATGCACAGTGTTATCCCAGACAGTTCTGACCTGTGTGAGCCAGCGAGTCTTCTTGCCTCACACATCAGCAGTCAGGACTGGGACACAAGAAGAAGAGTTATAGATGGAAGGACAGCTTTTTCACTTGAAGTGTCATTCTCTGTCTCCACACTGAATCTGGCTGTCTGGCTGTCGTTCTAACTTCTTTTCCCCCAGCTTATCTTCTATCTGTCTATCCTCTAAAGCCCCATTCTCTCTGCTCAGTGTCCGCTCTAGCGCTGTCTCAAAACCTCCCTCTGCCTCCCTGTCATTATCTCTCGGTTTCTCTCCCCTCGCTCTATTCTCCAAGGGTTGAATTCAACAAGTGCCGCTGTAGAGGGTGTGTGTCTGTATGTATGTGTATGAGAGAATGGGGAGAGAAAGAGCCAAGCTGAGCTGAGCAGAGCAGAGCGAATCAATGATAAAAGGAGTGGGAGGCTGAGTGTGTGCGTGTGCATGTGTCTGCGCGTGTGTCTGATCAATGCAGTATCTATACGTCGCAGGGAGTGGGAGGGAGAGAAAAACACAGGCTACAGTTACAGACAGAGACAGAGACTGGGCAGAGCAAGAGAGAAGCAAACGAGGCAGGGAGGGGGAGTTGAGACAGAGAGAAAGTCATTTGAGGACAGTACGAGTAGAGAAAGACAATTAGGTTGAAGCAACTTCTGCCACTTGCTCTTGGGCGCACACGCCTATATGGATGGTAAGAGAATGAGGTGACTAAGACAAAAGAGAAATGATGAAAAAAAGCTTACAGGGGCTCAGAGTTAATTAAATAAATGCAGAACAGAGGAACTCCTTAAATTCCTGTTTGACGCAAGTTTGGAGAGAATGCATGACGTCTTTGTTAGAAATGAGAAACTTTCTTATATACACACACAATGCAACAACAACAATGATCTAATCTCTACAGTACATTTAAAGAAAGATTTTCTAGTACTTCCCATTTCTTAAAGAGGATTTGGAGGACATTGTTGTTTTATGCAAGTGTGTGATTCATGCATAGACACCTCTTCCAAACTCCTACACGACAAGCGAGGATAATTCTTCACACTATTTGGTATTTCTACACATATTGATTAAATGATTAATTTACACTTCCAACAATTTTCAGGAGATGTATTGGTCTGTTTTTTTGACCAGCCTTTTTCACTTTGTAGGCTAGCCTAAATCTTTCTTGATGTGGATAAAGGAGGACAGGAGCCAGATGTCACAGGCAGTGACTGAGACAGAAACACAAAAGACACACCATAAAGACAGCAGCTAACAGAGAGAACTTCCAGAAAGAACTGTGTGGGAAGATATAAATGGATGATTGCTGTGACAGATGACTATGCATGTGCATATTTACAGTTTATAACCATGAAAAGTAAATGTTGCATGCAAAAGTACAACCTGCTCTTTCTGGCCTCTTCTGAGTATTTTCAGAAAATAATTTCCAAATCTTGTTTCTTATCATGTGACAAAACACAATCTGTTCAAAATACAAAGCAACACACATGCAAATCATTTGATATACTTCTCCCTTGAAAAGTAACCAGACACATTGTACTTCATTTTTGGAAACTCAAGTGGAGAAAGTTTGTGCTAAACTTTTACTCTTTAGTCACAGCGAAAATAAAAAGGGAGGATATCACAAAGCATTGACTAGAATGAGTCAGACTTTAGCTTAGAGAGCTTTTCCCTTGCAGTGTGATAGCTGCATGGTACATATAGCCACACATGAGTGAGCACATACAAAAAGAGCTCAGTGAAAGGCGA